>KK115579.1:150072-227424 GCA_000611955.2 Stegodyphus mimosarum
AGCGGTTGCAAAACACTGCGATGCAGACTCACTATCAAGGAAGCCCCTTATAAAACCAATAATAGAAAACGAGGAAGACATCCCTTTCTTCGCAGCCATCGTAGATTACGGAAAAGAGCAGCAGATGACAAACAATTAAAATACATATTGCAACTCTCAAAAGAAGTGACGCATATCAAAATAATTATCAAATAAGAAATGGTATACTGTACAAAAGAAGCTATGATCCTATGGGAAAGCAGTGGCTCTTGGTAGTACCAAAGCAACTTCGCAGCGAGATTCTAAGAAGTCCTCCTGATGACCCAATCGCTGGTCATCTCGGATTTGGCAAAACGTACGACACGTACGAAGTAGAAAGTATAGAACAAATAGGAAACGACGGAATTCAAAAGCCATCGTTCACGTACTGAGATTCAAGCCCTATCTTGATCCGAAAGTAATACTAGACGATGAAAGAAAGCTCAGCATTTCCAGAAGACCTATTACCAGAAGCCAGACCAGATCACAGCGGGACGCTGCTTCGTCCTAAGAAGGGAGAAATGTAGCGAAAATTGCTCCTGTCGACTGAGCTCCTCATAGCTTAGTGGAGAAGACGCAGGATTCGAGACTCGAAGGTCCCAGGTTCGAAACCCATCTAAGGTAAGGTGCCTAATAATCGATTTTTATGTAAATTTCTTTCTTATTAACCCTTTTTCTTTATGTTTCAGAACATTCCGAGTCTGGAATATTCCAGCATGCTCATCAGATGTAGTATATAAATAGTTCTTCATTCAGTTCGAATTATTGAAGACTTGAGTACTTTCGTGCTCATCTGTATGATCCCTTCATCTACACTGCAATACAGTAATATTTCAATTCACTGCAGTTCTTTTGGGGGGAAATTTGTGGAAGCAAGCGGAAGAGCATTCGCATATAGTGAACAAACACTGAGTAGACGAAACTAAATTTAAATTAACCTTTCCTTTTAGTATTAACAAGAAGCATGGATATCTCATAAATGTTATGTTACTGTTTTAATATATTTTGTTCCTTTATTAGTTGATTGTGACTTATCACACTAGGGCTAGCTACTTTAATGGAAAGATGCCTTCGTTGGAGAGAAATTATAGTTTAAAAAACAAAACTGGGTTTATGGAACTAACTTTCGAATCATACAGCCAGATAATAATTCGTCAAAGAATTTTTGAGGTTATTCACAGCTGCAACAAAAAATTCCGGTAATACCTCGCAATGATGTGTTCTGTTGGAAACAATTATTACTATAGATTATACGCGAAATTGGCTCACAGTTTTTAAAAAAATCCTATTATAATGAACAAAAGGACTGGAGGATTGGAATTAAACTGATCTTAATTATACAAACGGAAGTGCTAAAGGAAATTTGCTTGAGTACCAGTCTCTATTTTTTTAAGTTTCTTTTTTAACTAATTTCCCTAAAATCAAGTCCACAAATTTATCATGGACAAGAGGTAAGCGATTATGTCTGTCGTTTGCACCTTATGGCTGATAGATCAGTTTTGTACATTTATTAAAAAGCATTCATTCAAAAAAATTAGTGGGCTGGATTTAGAATAACTGATTGTGTTAAAACCATGGAAGTAAGGGAACTAAGGCAAAGGAGGCAATCATGGAAGAATTTCTAAAGTAAACTGGCTCATATTCGAGTTACCACATGGCGAAAATTACGAAACCCTGCTTGCAACCAGCCCGTTCGTTTGGATTTAGACCCAGCAAAACTGACGGTTTTCAGTGGTCGTACGCACTCAACCATTGGCGAGCGCAAGAGGAAAATACCTTTAACATAAGCAGGATAATCATTTATGGCGTTATAATCTGTTACCTTATAACAGGCATTTCAATGTCATCTCTCTCTCTCTCTTTTTGCTTTTTAACAATTATGTTGGCAACTGCTGCGAATGATGGTCGATTCCTCTAATTTGGCAAAATTACCAATACCCTTCTGTTTAATGATTTAATGATAACACATGTTATTCTCATGAATGAGGGAAGGCTATTAAGATCTTTACGTTCTTATTTAACAGTGAGATGTTTTACTAACTTTACAATTGATGAATATGCTTTTAAAATTATCAACTGAAAGCATTGTAATTTACATAAATGCACATGTAACATAAATAATACAAATACATAAATGCACATTAGAAAAATAAAGCAGGCTTAAATGTTAAGAATGGTATGTATTGGTTTTAGCTATTTCAGTTTGTTGCACTCTTAAAAGATATAGCTTTAATTTGCAAAAGGAAAAGCAAATTAAACTTCTTCATATGAGACAGGCAATAGTAATCTGTGAGTCACATGATTGATAGGTGCTCTGTTAGCAGAACTAAGTTTAGAAACCCGATAATAGATTTACTATAATATCGACAGTTATTTTAAGGAAAATGGAAGACTTAGAATATAGGCGTGTTTAAAGAAGAGATGAGAAATTGCAGCGAAATACCACTACAATTTTTTCATTTAATAATTTTAAGGGAACGTATTTTTGTTTGTTTGTTTAATATTCGTGGAAGAGTGAGCATGCGCTATGGCATCATTTTGCTCTTTTGATTTCATACCTAAACCTAGAACAGCATTGGATAACTTGAACAGAAAGACTAGCCCTTCACGAAGTTGAAGAAATAAGTATAAAATGATTAATAATAATGAAATAAGTATAAAATGTAAGCCCATGATTTTTGCAAATACATGATGCGATCTGAAACATAAGAGTGGAACTTTGCTTGAAACCTTAAATCGAAACGAGTGCCATTTAAAAGATTGATGAAATAAATAGTAAACACCAATAAAGAGCATAATTTTTGTAAATAGTACTTGGGGTCGTCTGAAACCTAAAGCTCTAAAACAAGCCTTGAAAATTTGAATCAAAAGAATTGCTGTTTCCAAAGTCAATACCATATGTAAAAAGTTCTAATAAGAGCATGATTTTTTTTTCAAAGAACCTACTAAAGCTGAATGATTTTCAAAATAACTGAAACTTAGTTGCTACTTTATAATAATTAAAAAAGAAAAATTGAATTATAATGTGTATTAAAGTATTTACAAAATCGTTTCGCTCCCAAGTGCGAAATTTAAGTCTACTATGACTATAAATTTGGTGGGGCTGGTGGAAATCCTTTCATGTCAAAGCCACTTTTGTTATCAGAAAATACATCAAATAAGACCTTAATATGTCAGTTACGATTACGAAGATCATATTTCAGCGTTACATAAATTGTGTATTTTTTAAGAATCTGAAAGTGATTCTGATTTATCTTGAAGTGACCGAAACTGCAAAGAAACACTTCGTTCCGCTTCACCCAATCTTTTTCGTGTTCTCTGGTATTACGAAAGCCATGTACTAACGTGAAAAAGATGATTGATGGTAAACGAAAAGAGTTTTAAAGAAGAAATATGAGTAAAATGATAAATTATTCTGACAAGGCTATACCTTCAGAACTAATTCCTTGAATTAAAAACGAGGCAAAGTTTTTTTCATGCACCAAATTTGGTTAAAGTTGTTTGAAAGAATGATATTCATCATCCAAATTTGCGAGAAGGTACGATTAAATTTATCGGATAAAAACACATTTCCTTTAAAATGTTACTCAGTTATAAAATTGATATGTCAAAGGCAGTTTTTCAGTTGATATCGACCATTAATTATACACGAATTAAAATGTTGAAAGTATTTGGGTAATGTGATAAATATTTGACGATAAAATATATAATTTAACGCGGAAGAATGATGTTTTATAAAAATGTTTTAATTGTCTAAATTATTAATGAAAAATATTCTGAATTTTCTGAGACCTGTGTGAAATATTAGAATCCCCATAAGGTTAAATAATAGCATCATATATGTAATCATTTCACAGTTTCAAAGAAACAATATTTATTTTATTTTCTGTATCATATATATATCATGTATATCCTTTTACCATAAATGTATTATTTATGTATAAAATTAGCATAAGTATACTTTTAGTATAAATTATAAGGTATTTTCTCTCTTCTTTCCCCCTTTCTTCGTTGTGTAATTGGAAGCATATAGGACGCGCATTCCAGAGTTCCACGGCTCGAGAGCCGGCACACCTTCACGGCTCCTGCTTCAAATATGCCTTATGACTCTATAAAATGTATTATCCTTTTAGTATAAATTGTCCCAGCAACCTGGGGATGAACAGAAGTTTAAATTTTTAACACAAAAATATCAGTCATCTATTAATACATACATAATATTTCATTATTTAGAACGAAATAATTTCTTTGAAGTGCTGAACAGCTAGTATTTCACAACCTTTAAATATTTTACCACCGAATTGATAGTAAAATAATTTCCATAAAAGTAACATTTTTATTTTAATAGAATCAGGTACAATGTCTTTCACATTTTAGTTCATCATAGCCAACATTTTTATTTTATCCGTTTAATGTTGGGAAAGGTTTAAGATGATTGTATTTTCTCTTTCCTTATTGTGTGCTTTCGAGGTGTAATTGTAAACATGTGCGGCTAACATCAGACGTACAGATTTCGAATCCCAATAAGAGATTTACACATTTTCAATGTTCTTTTCTTCGAGGAACCTATCATTCTACTAACGAAGTTACAAAATCTGATTTAACAACGCATTATTCCGTTAACGAAAAAATTTTAAAGTAAAGCTCAAGGTTCAGATATATAGTTGCCAGAGATTTTAACTGTATAGCCCAAAATATCAAGGTACCGCGATTTAAATGCTTTCTAAGGTTGATATTGTTGCGTGCGTACGGGGTTTGTGATGGATTTAATGCTTAAGTCGTTAAAAAGTTAATAAAATTTATTCTTTTCAAAAGAAATAAAACAAAATGCTGAAATATTTCCTCAGCGATATTCGTGCAATATCATAATATCTCAAACGTTAAAAAGAACTTAATTCAAAACACAGAAACTAATTCAATCTCACAGTGATTTCTCTACAATCAATAAATTAACAAATAGTTCGCTTAAAACAACAACAACTGAGTTGAGGTTTTTAATTCGGCTTTTATAAGCTTTTTAATTATTCACTAGAACGTTCTGGTAAAGCCTATTTTCTCGATGGCAACAGAAATTTCGAGATATTTCTTTATTAAATATTAAATGTACGCTCTCTTTTATTTTTACTTTTCCGACGTAGCTTTCTCTTCAAAATCGTCTGCCTTACAAGGGAAAATAAAACAATTTTAATTACAATTCTAAATAAATAGCTAAATAAATACGAAATCCGTAACACTGCCCCCTTCCCAAGGGGTGCACGTCCCGGGCAGTACAATCCCTGGAGAGGAAGCCAAACGTGCAACTAAGGCATCAGTGCAATAATAAACATGACATTACAATATCAAAATAAACAATATTTCCAATAAGTAACTTTCAGCAAATGAAGTACTACCAAAAACTAAATGCAAATCAAATACTAAATACGAATTAAATACTATCAAATGCTAAATACAAAAAGGACCATGGTCTTATACTATTTTACATTACTAATTTACAATTACATACACTACGTACTATGGCCATAATAAGTAGCTGACCTGTCGTAATGAACGACTTTAGGTTAAGAGTTCGATGACCAAGTTGACTTTGTCTGGTGCGAAGTTGTGCATCACTTCAAACCGGGCCTGGACATCTTGGATGCATTCCTCAGGCGATGAAGGCGCATTAGCAGGGCGACCAAACAAGAATATTATCAAAACAAGCAAGAAATATTTGCTAATTAGCAGGGCGGCCAAACAAGAGATCACAAGGCAGAAAACGATCACGACCGATGAGCATCTGAGATAGAGAATTGCTGGTAGTCTTGGGTATCTCTTCGACCCTAGTATTATTCCTTAAAAAGTCCAATCCTAGTATGCAAGGATCTGTAATATCCGTCACGTATGCTATGTAATGGTAGGTGGCACTTCGAAAGGTAACGTTCACGTTTAACTTTCCATCTATGTCAATTTTCTCGCCGGGCGCAGTCTAGAGGTTAACACAGGATGGCGTCCAAATCAGTTTTTCCTTAAATTCTTGAGCTAAATCTTTACGAATGATTGTAACATTAGCTCCTGTATCAATGCTCATATTGCAAGAAACTCCTTAGATTTGCTCATTGATGGGTAGTCCATTACTGTTGTCACTCGCTGCAGAAATCGTGAGCGCTCTAAAACAGGGCGTTTCACCATCTGTCAAACTCTGCTCCTAGATATGATCATTACTTTGCCTCCTGCGTTGTTGCTGGGAAATGATTTTATTTTCCGTGCTCTGGTGTGTTCTGCAGTTCCTTCTTGTGTTTTTCTTCAACACCGGAGTTCCAGCAGTTTAGGGTCGGTTTCATGTCACTAATATACCGTCTCAAGGCATTCACTTGTCTTGTTAAATCCTCTAGGCGAATAGCCACTTGATCCACTGGCTCGTGGACTTGCACAGCTCTGATTGGGTGTCGGTCTCTGCGAGTTGCTTGCTGGGCTGCTTCGAATTTCATGGTGTACACCAGAGCATTATTTAAGTCCTTCTCATCAGGCATTCGCAGTGCTTTCTGTATTTCTGGATCCCGGATGCCGTCGATGAAGTATTGCAGGGACAGGATTTTTCTTGTTTCTGTCGGGCACTCAGAAAAGGCGAGGTGGGACAAACTTTCAACAATCGTGGTGAGCTCCTGGAGTGTTTCTGTAGACTTCATTTGACAGGATTTTAATTGAAGCCTGCTGTAATCTTTTAAACACGTCTCTCCAAAATGCAGCTCCAATGCGCCGGAGAGAGCTTCGAAATCTGACCTTTTGGTTTTAGAAAGAGTCTGAAGGATATCCGCTGCATCTGCTCTCAAAATGACAGGCCTTACCTTGGGAATCCCATCCATTCGCATCCGCAACAATGTAAAATTGTGTCTTATAAATTTGCCAGGAGGTCTTCCCATCATATGTCAGAGAGGGATAAGCAGGCGTGGGTAGAAATTTAAAACCATCCTAATTGCTCTCTGACGTCGCTACGAATTTCTTTAAATTATCAACTTCTTTGGCAACTGCAGAAACCCTGTCATCAATTTGTTGTTCGATTTTGTGTTGTATGAGAATGACACTTCCTTTGATGTCTTACCTCACAGCAGAAATTCTTCCTTCTATTTGTTCTTTCACTGTAGAAACTTTGTAATCGATTTGTTGGTCAACGGCAGAAACACTTTCTTCTATTTGTTCCTTGACAGAAGAAACTTTCTCTTCAATTTGCCGAACTTTATTTTCAACCACGTCTATTCTGTCTTTCATAGACTCAAATTTGTTTTCTATTGTGCAGGTAATCTCTTCTTTAATAGCTTTGATTTCTTCCTTAACGGAAACTTGAACAGCTTCCATCTTTTCTTTAAAGGCTCTCATCTCTTCTTTAACTGATTCTTGACCAGCTTCCATTTTTTTAACGGATTTCATGTCTTCTTTAACAGAATCATCTCCACCTCGTCTTTAAATGCAGCATAGGCTACCATCAGCTGTCTTAACTGTTCGTCCATCGCTCGTGTTATTGGCATTCAAATACCCCACTCCTGACACCAAAAATTGTTGCGTGCGTACGGTTTCGTAATGGATTGAATGCGTAAATCGTTAAAACGTTACTACTAAAATTTATTCTTTTCACAGGAAATAAAACAAAATGCTGAAATATTTCCTCAGAGATATTTGTACAGTATCGCAATATCTCAAACGTTAAACAGTACTTAGTTCAAAGCAGAAAAACTAATCCAATCTCACAGCGATTTCGCTAAAATTAATAACAGCATTAAGTAAACAAACAGTTCCCTTAAAACAACAGAGCAACTGAGCTGAGGTGTTTCAGTTCGGCTTTCACAAGCTTTTTAATTATTCAGTAGAACAATCTCGATTTTTCTAAATTTTTCTCGATGGCAACAGTAATTACGAGATATTTATTTATTAAACATTAAATGTATGCGCTCTTTTATTTTTATTTTTTAGACGTAGCTTTCTCTTCAAAAATCGTCTGCGTTGCACGGGAAAATAAAACAATTTTAATACAATTCTAAATAAATAGCTAAATAAATACGAATTCCATAACAATATTTATTCTCTAGAAGAATTAAATATAAGGACAAAAATTAAACAAAAAGGCGTCCTTTATTCTGTTCGTATGTACAGATCTACAAAAAAAATGTCTAAAAAATCTGGAAGGTTTCAGATTTTAAATTACGTCCAAAGAAGCGTTTTTTAACGTTTTGTAGGTTACCTTTATTTATTAAATATCCTGATCTTCGAACTTAAACTATAAAATTCAGTTCAACAGCAATATCGCAAAATAATTTTAAAATGAGTATATCTTTAGAATTTCGGATATACAGTTCCCCGCGCTTTATATAAAAAGGTTTTTTTTTCTCCTCGTAGAGTGTTGCCATGGCTCGCTTTTAAATCGTTTGAAATTGTTCATCAAAAATTCGTTAAAGTTTTACAAAATATGAAACAGAAAAAAAAAATCTGAAAGGTTTCAGATTTTAGATTACGTCCAAAGGGGCGTTTATTTAACATTTTGTGTGTTACCTTTATTTGTTAAATACCATGTTCTTTGCACTTAAACCATAAAATTCAGTTCAACAGCAATATCGCAAAATAATTTTAAATTGTGCATATCTTTAGAAATTTCGGTACACGCTCTCACGCGCTGGAGATAAAAATGTTTTTCTGTACAACGTTGGTATTGCTGGCTTTGAAATCTTTGAGTTTGTTAATGAAAAATTCGTTAAAGTTTTAGAGAATATTGTTACGAATTTCACATTTATTCGGCTATTGATTTAGAACTGTAATTAAAATTCCTTTTTATTTTCCCGTGCAACGCACGCAGACGATTTTTGAAGAGAAAGCTACGTCAAGAAAAAGAAACATGCATACATTTATGCAGATTTTTCATTTTTTAAACTTTAATGCAGAGCGATAACATTTAGTGGCAACAATTTGAAAAGTGATACGCCGTTTTTGTGTTTCCGACGCAAAATCGCAAAACGAAAGTAATAGTCCTTCGGGACTAAATCCCTTTGGACTAATAATGAAACAAATTCCAAATTCGGGCTTTCAGATTCGCATATTCGGGTGGAAACGTACGTTATTCAAAATTTAATGGTTCTAGGTACCGTTGTTTTATCACATTTGGAGAAATATTCATACATTTGTGCAGATTCTTCATTATTTAATTTCTTTAAATAAAATACAACGCTGCAATGTTTTGTGGCAACAGTTTGAAAAGTGATACAGACTTTTAATGTTTCCGACGCAAAATCGCAAAACGAAAACGATAGTCCTTCAAGGACAAAGCCCCTTTGGACTAAAAAATGATGTAAATATGAGTTTTGTTAAATTTCTTAATCCAGGTACTTCTGTTACTTCCAGCTTTAAAAACTAAGCCTTTAAGCAATACTAATACGAATTTTTCTTAATATTCAAATAAACAAATAATAAAATATGTACGGATTTTATCGTATGCCAAAATGAAAAACTTATATTTTGACTGAAATTGAAATTTTAAATATGTACGTATGCATCCTAAAAGAAGTTCGTATTGCATTCGAAATCTCCCCTTCTGCATATTGAATTTACCGTTTGAATAATTCGAAGTGATATTGATTTTTATAGGTTTTTAAACTAATATTGATTTTTATAGGTTTTTGTTTAAATCAAATCACCTGTACAAAGACTGTACTGCATGCAATTAAATGCATTTCAACCCAGTCCAAGCAGTGGATGAGTTCCTTTTCAAATCTATTAAAAAATGGGAATGAACCTGATTTTTGGTTTCGCTGTGAATACAAAGTTTTCTACAGAATTATTTATTCAGATTGTGTTAGACGATTTCGAAGCACGTCATATTTATAAGGAATAAAATTTATATTCTCAATATAGTGATTGAGACTGATGACGTTGCTATAAATTGATTAAATCGTGATACGCATGTTAAGCTCTTTCTTTTTCTCACACGCTACATACTTAAACTGCACATTACTTAATCTACAAAACGGGCTTTAGAAAAGATTTTACTTACAAATTTTGAACTTAGACACATCTCTTAAGCAAGATACTTACATGGCATTAGATTTTTCTAAATATCTTACTTTTTTAACTAATAGACAAAGAGATTTGATTAAATGACTACATTAAATTTGTGGTGTCCACCGAAAATATTCCGGCAAAAACATCGTGGACGAAAATGTCGTGAAGAAAACAACGCAAACCCAAAACGTCGTCACACAAAACACCGCGGGAAGAAAGAAAGCAAAGAATAAACATCACAATTGTAAAACATCGTGGAGCAAAACATCGTCGTCGAAAATAAAGAGATTCAAAACTTCACAGTTTAAAAACATCGTCGTCTAAAATATCGTGGTAAAAATTAACGCGCTTACAAATTATCGCATGACGATGACATCGCACATGCGTTTCCAGGCTTTTAAATTTGAAAACGCATATTTGCATAATGATTTGTGATCTTCCTTTTTCTAATCGTGTTTAGACTATATTTTTTACGGAAACTTTGCGGTAAAACTTTATAAAAATATTAATTTATTAATGGCCTTTGTTAAATAAACATGTAAGTATAAAATTAAGTGTTGTAAGTTGCATTAATTTTTCTACTGTTTCACAGTTTTTAAATGCTTAAATTTCGTTTTTACTGTTTTATCAAAAAATTATTTGTTGATTCCAAAATAGGAAATATAAAAGTAAAAATATTCCTTTTCCCTCCTTGCGCTAACAAAGCAGTAGCCGAATATGCTTTTACAGCTTTTAGAGCCTAGCGAACGCATGCCTGCGATATTAGCGTAAAGCAATGATTTGTTGTGCTTTATTTATCGCCACAATATTTTCGACGGCGATATTTTTTATCTGCGAAGTTTTTGAACTGCTTTACTTTTGGGGACGATACTGTGTACCATGATGTTTTAGAACTGCGACGTTTTTTCTCTTTGCTTTCTTTCTTTTCAAGATGTTTTTTACGATGACGTTTTTGAAGTTTCTCCACGATGTTTTCGTCTACGATATTTTTGCTGCGATGTTTTCGGCTGCAACCAAATTTGTAGCTTACTGGGATGTTTCTTTCATAGAGTATGATCTAATTAAGCCTTTACACCCAAAAGGGACCTGTCTTTAATTTACACACAAGTGCACGTTTCGAGAGCATTTGGGCTAATGTCTATTTATGCTAAAATATTTAAAATCAGCATATCTTTGGAATTTCCGAAAGATAGTCTCGCACGTTGGAGGCAAAAATGTTTTTCTGTACAGTGCTGAAAATTGCTCGCTTTGAAATTCTTGAGTTTATTAATAAAAATTCATTAAAGTTTTATAAAACGAGCAATAGATAATAAAACAAATTCCATATTTGAGCTTTCTGATGTCTATACCTGAGTGGAGGACTACAGAAAGTTTGACGTCTCTAGGTATCGTTGTTTTTTCACAATGCGAGAAACATACATACATTCATACAGATTCGTCATTATTTAATTTCTTTAAATATAATGCAGGGCGATAATATTTTGCGGCAACAATTTGAAAAGTGAGATAACGCTTTTACTGATTCAACGCAATACGCCGTTTCGAGACTAATAGCCCTTCCGGGCTAAGGCCCCTTTAGGCTAACAAAACAAAAATTGTGAAAACGAATTAGATTCTGAAAATTTCAGAGTAGAGTTACCATCAAAGTTCCAAATAATTAAAGTATATATTAAATGTATGGAAATCATAAAATTAAAAAAGTTGTTAATGACATATGGCCTTCGTATGTCCTCGTACGATTTTCGTATCCAGTTAAATGACTAACATAATTTTAAGCTAAACAATTCAATTACCTAACGTGTTTTAAAATTTGATTACATTTAAGAATGCGGCCTTGAACCTCTCAGCCAAATCAAGATTTAGCCATAATGTAGTATTGGGACTAGCTTATGTAGCAATAGATAAAAGCTATTTGTGCATGCTGTCTATAAGTATACAAATTTTAAAAGAATATATGTTGTCCCAAATTTAATTAACCTAATGATTTTAAAAACTCAGTAAAACTAGGTTCAAACAAGAGAGAAATAAACAGATTAAACAATAAAATATCTATAAATAATACGCAAAACAGATTGAAGGAGATTATAGTTTTACCCATTAGATCTGAACATATACACACAAATGAAAACTAATATGAACTGAATATCCGGTGTTAGAATAAATCGATAACACAAGAGTTTCCTTTTATATCACAATCCACACTATATTATTAGCCCAAAGGAGCATTAGCTCAGAAGGGCTATTAATTTCTTTTTGACATTTTTGACATTTTCCGTTGATTCACTGTAAATGTCCGTATCACTTTTCAAAATTTGCCACCAAATATTATCGCCTTTTGTTGTATTTGAAGAAATTAAGTAATGAAGAATCTGCGTAAATGTATGCATGTTCCTCTCAATGTGATAAAACGATGGTACCTAGAACCATGAAATTCTGAATAACGTATTCTTCTTTCGAATATGGACATCTGGAAGCCAAAAATTTGGAATTTGTTTTATTATCGATTTCTTATTTTGTAACACTTTAACACTTTTTGTTTAAGAAACTCAACGATTTCAAAGCGAGCGATGGCAACACTCAAAGGAAAAAAAATACCTCCAGCGCACGACATGTGCGTCGCAAATTCTAAGGATATATTCATTTTCAAATTATTTTGCGATATTGCTGCTGAATTGAATTTTATGGTTTAAACGCCAAGAACATGATATTTAATAAATAAAGGAAACACAGAGAATGTTAAAAAAACGCCTCTTTGGGCGTAATGTAAAATCTGAAAACTTTCAGACATTTTGCAATTTTTGTATTAATTATTTTCATCATTTATAGTAAAAAACAATCTTTTTATAAAGTTATCAGACTGTTGTTTCATTAAAATTAGGACTTAAGTCACTTGTGCTCAGCATAAATTAACTTGACTCAACTAAGTGCCTGCTGTCTGCAACAATGTTATACAGCTTAGAGCTTTGTTAATGAAATCTATTTAAATAGGCTGAGAACTTCCAAGAACAGTGATAATTTGGTTTAAATCAATATCGTTATATATTTTCATTTTGTTGGAAACTGGTATAATTTTTAAAATAATTTTTGTTCCTCTTGAACAGCTCTTAATAGACGGATTCATTCTTCAATAATTTCGTTTTTTCATTTTCTGTAAAATGTTTCGTTTTTAGCTTGGTGTTGATTTTTCCCGTTAAATTCTATGTGATATATCTGACTTCGAACCTAAAATTTCTGAAGAACACAAAACCTTGTCCAAAACTTAAAGGTTTATTCAACTAGAACTTCAAAATTGAGGAAAAACTTAACATCATAAACGAAAACTTAACATCTTAGGTGGAAACATTCAAATTCCCAGGCAACGCTTTAAACTGTCAGCTATTCCGGCACGTTGAAGATCACTTTCTTATAAGGACAAAATCCATCTGGCCCCCTTCGGCATATATATCCATTTAAGTTGCGCTGAATTCAAAACTTTAGATCCCACGTGTCTTGTACTTAAACAGCCGGACTAGAACTAGAACAAGACAGGAACCGGAACAAGACGGGAACCGGAACAAGACGGGAACCAGAACCATCATCCACTTGCTTCTCCTCCGGGCAGGTATATTCTGGCTCGAACTGAAAATAAACTGCGCCGCTACCAAAGAAAGCATCTCCTTTTATTGACGGGGGTTGCCGTTGCTACAAGCGATTATGTAAATTTTTAACACTTGGAGTATATTTAATAAACTATGCATCCTTAAAGACGGCCTTGTTGGCCAGGAAAATTAAGGACGCTGAATCGACTCTCGCAATAAACTGGTTTTCTTTCTGTGTCCTTCCCGTTAGACCCACATGCAATATCGTCTCCTACTTCTGGTATAGCCCAAACAACACCCTTGTTCGCGAGATGCCTTAAACATCAATGGAGTTTGCCATCCTCGACGAATTGCATTCCAGCAAATGTCAAGCCGATAGGGGTAAAATTAATAATTTTTAACAAAAAGCGATGTTAAAAATAACAATGCGAAACGCTAGGATAAATTCTTGATATGATGTTATCCCAACATAGAGGCTTACGCAGCAAAATAGTTACGACAGGGCTCTTAGATTAAGAATTAAACCTCCAAGGAGCTAAAAGCGATGGAAGCTGAAATTCCGCGTTTAAAACGAACTGTTTAAAAGGACAAAGCCAAAAGGTAGAACAATTTATGTATTAGTTTTTGATAAAGGACTAGGATAAGACATTGCACTTCTTTAATTAAGAAAATACTTACAATATTAAAGACGTAATTCATGAGCGTTATTTCGCTTGATTTAAACAACAAATATTTCCCTCAAATAGCCAGTACTGTCTTTTTTGTGAAGCACGAAATCCATAAAACTGAAAACAATAAACACTCGGTGATGTTTCCTTTTAATGTTAATTCTAAATAAAGAAAGAAACGGCAGAAATTCAAAGCAATAACTTGCTATGAGTTGAAAATGGTATTACCAAATGCTTAAGAAAAATGAGTTGCGTATTCTCTCTTTTTATTTCTAGACACACACACATGTACGCATAAATAGACAAATTAATAGATATTTATGCAGATAACATTAATATGTGTTTTTAAATGCAGGATTATTCAGCTGTGTCTGAAAATTAAATTCTAGATAACCTCTGCCTTTATTAGCCATCGTTCGAACCGTTTTTGTAAAGTTAAATAATTCGAGAAGTCAAAATTTAATTTCTTACGAACAACGTGAAGTAAGCACAATATTTAAATTATTTAATGATATATTATTAAATGGCATAGATTTCATGGTAAATCTAAATAAAAAATAATCTGATGTATACGCCACATGAATTCCTTGTACGGAATGTTAAATTACACGCATTTTTCCTGCATTATATTTAAACTTATTGAATTGAATTAAATCTACTTCGCCGATAGTGTATAACTCACAATAGAATAGTTGCCCTCTTTAAAATTCACTATATTTATTTACCATAGAGACACTCTTGTGCTAGGTTCACTTAACAGCGTTACATCTCATTCATTTTATAACTCAGAAAGTACAAAAATTATATCATCTGAAAAAATAACTAATCGTTGCCACATGTTGTATTCAAATTCTATAATAAATCTAAAACAATGTATAAAAGAAATTAAACAAATAAAAAAGAAACAATTGTTCATAGACCATTCAGTGCCGTTTACCTAATGCGCATGCACTATTCGTAAACATTTTCATGTGTTCGAGACAGACTGGCCACAATATTCGCTGCTAATACGAAACACTTATTTCTTCGAATTTCATTAGAGATATATTCTCATTCAATTTATTCAATTCTCAATTCGCGGCAAGGCAAAAATACATAAAACCTCAAAATATCTTCATTAAAAATTCAAAGATATAGAAAAATATAAAACACCAAATACAATTAAAAAATTTAAAAAAAAAACAATTTTTGCAATTAAATTAGATTTTCTGCGCAAAATCAAGCAATTCGGCCAGTGGGCAAGAGAGCAGATTTTTTGGTGCACAAAACTGAAAGTTTACGTCTGGTTCCACTCGGCAAGAAGGCACTAAAGGTGCAGAAGGTGACTTAATTCATTATTCAAATAAGTTTCAAATGTAAACGAATATAGCTGCTATGGTAAGAAAAATTAGGCTTAGCCGCACCTAAGCAACTTTTGAATTGTTGATATTTTTACAACTATTACATGCAGATTAACTAAAGGCATAAAACTCTTAACCGGGAAATAAAGACATTCAATCATTTTAAAGCAAAAATTACCAACATAAAAGAATTAATTTTTTAATTTAACCAACATAAAAAATAAAAAAATGAGCTCACGGAGCCGAGTAACTGAGTGGGTATATGTGTGTGTGTATATTTATATATTTTTGGTGCCGCCGATTGCAATGAAACGGAGATGCACAATTACATGTTATAGCAGTCTAATATACAAAATTTCAACGTTCTGAGGCTATTCGTTTTTGAGTTATGCGAGATACACAGACACATACGTAGGAATGTATGTATAGGAGCCCCAAAAACATATATTCTGAATCCATTTTAAATCAGTTTTATAATTCATATGGGACAAGCGTCCTTTATTCTGTCCTCACGTACAAATGTCACGCAAAAACATCGTTAAATTGCATCCGATAGTGGTTAAAATGAATGTAAAATATGATATTTTGAATTTTTCGTGATTACATTGTTTTCTTTACATCGTACAAGGAAGTAAATATATATGAAATATGATCTGGAATTTTTCGTGATTGCATTATTTTCTTTACTTCCAGAAGGCACTGTTCATTTTTCAAGCCTCCTACTCCAAAATAAAATGCCTAACAATCTTCAAAAATGGCACCGTTACTAAAAGGTGGTGGAAGAAAATTCGTCACTATCAGGGTTGGCAACAGGGTCCCTGCCTCCCTGTTATCTTTTAAATGACGGAGAATGTGATGTCTTTCTCCCTCTTTACCGCGTGCTTTCGTGTTGTAATTACTAAATAGCAACGATCTTTGAGTAAACTATTACTTTACTCAAAGTTCATTGATTGTAAATAAATCTAATCCGTTGTTCCAAGAAACAGAAAAGACCTGCATTAGAAAATTTCGAATTATACTTTATTAGTTATAATTGTCTATAGAAAAAAAAATACCAGCATAATCAAATGCTTGCCCTTGTATTTCATTTTATTAAAAACTGTACATTCTTGCTGAGTTGACTAGCATATAACATATTGGGATTTTAATTAAGAAAAAATAAAGTGTTTCAAATATATTTAAAATAAATATTTAAGACAAATACTATATTTTAGCTTTCCGTCTGTTAAATTGTAGAGATATTAGAATTTTTGAAACTCAAAGACGTCAAAAATGAGGAATGCCCAGGCTGGGACTAGATCATCGGACCTCTCGAATATGCGCCGAGTGTGCTGACCATTACACCATGAAGGCATGCTAAGAAAGAGGGAGAGGTACCTTACGTACTCCCTCTTTTAAAGAACGACTGGGGATTAGAGGACCCAATCTCCAAATCCTAGTTATGGAGAATCATCATACACCACCATCTTTAGTTCGGGGGTCACAGTAGATATATCTTAGAATTTTTCGAAATAAGGAAACCGAAGAAATGAGCAATGCCCTCGATGTCCAAGGACTGGAACCTCGGACGTTTTGAATAAGCGCCGAGTGTGCTGACCATTACACAGCGAAGGCATGCTAAGAAGGCGGGAGAACTTCCTTATAAAGTTATTTCTATAGTATCAAAAAACATAAATTTCTTTTGATCTGCACCTGTATCTCCGCGATATTTAGATATCAGTAAAGCCTGTTAGTTCTTAAAATTACAGGTGAACAGTAATTAACGAGCTTCTGCGATAAGCAAGACATAAAGTAATAAATATTTTCGAATTTGCTACTTCCTGCCTGCACTACATATGATTTAAGTTCTACAAATGAAATGATATTATAAAAATCTTTTTTATTGCTTGCTATATATAAATATCATGTGTAGATATAGAGAAATAGCCTCAATACGTAATGCATTATTTTAGATTAATCTCTTATTACAGTGATTTCATATTTTTCCGTGAAAATCTGCTGAGAGAGATAAGTAAAGAATCACTTCCGGTTTATCGATTTTAGCCGAAATCTAATATTTTGTTCCCATTTATGTAAAAGCCATAAATATTAAACTTGAAAATATTTGGATTATTTATCTATCTATCTATCTATCTCTACATATATAAAGAAGAAAGTCTGCTTGTTTGTCCTCTAATAGCTCTGTCACGACTATAGCTATCGCCACCAAATTTTCTACAATTCTTTTCTGGATCCTGAAAAAATGTCGACGTCCGCCTTTTTCGAAAACAAAGTAGCTAAAATCAGAGATAGTAATTAAAAACTCTGAAAAGCGATCATTTTCGCCCTTATTTTTTCAAGTGGCAACAGTCTCGCAAGCTGGAGATGAAAATCTGCTTTATTTCGAGAAGCGTTCTCACAGCTGGCGTTCAAATCGTAGAGTTTGTTAATAAAAATTTTCCAAGTTTAACGATGAAATAAAAATAACATTCCTAAACATTTAATTCCCGATTCCAAAAATTCTTAGGAAACCATTTCGAATGTTCCCATCCTCGTACGACTTTGATCAGCCGAGATATTAATTAAAAACTCTGGAAACGCTAATTTTTGCACTCTGTTTTCAGATTGGCAACAGTCTGGCCTGTTGGAAATAAAATGCCTTATTTCGAAAAGTATTGCTACTGCTCGCTTTCAAACCGTAGAGTTTGTTAATCTGAAATTTGTAAGTTTTACAAAATCTATACACATAAAAAAGAATGTCTGTTTGTTTGTTCGCGTTATTGATCACTGATCAATTATGACAACTTTTTTGCCACATTTAATCGACTAAAACTGAATATAGGTGAAATATTGGCTGGAACTTGAGCTTTACGACCACTTGATTAGAAAGAGAAAAATCATTAAAATCTGAGTTCCATTGTTGCTGATATAATGAGAGAGAATTAGCTTATTTTCTACCGAAATGTTTTATATGGGTTCCATAACGCATCAGACTGAAAATGTATAACTATGAATCGTATGTGTTGCATGGTTATTAGGATTACAGCAGCATCGTTCTGTCTGTTGTTAAATGCATTAATCTCAGTCTAACTTAAACGACATCGGATATTTCTGCTAGTATTTTAATATAGTTTTCGTTTAAATTTGTTATGGGTTTTACAGTATCACTTCTGGCAGTTTAGTAACAATTTTTATGGGCCAATATCTTTTGTCCAGTTTTATCGAAAATCTAATCAGCTCTTTATGTGAGTGCAGAAAGGTTAAATTCGTAAAGTAAAAATTTTTGAATGTTTGATGTCAGAGTTATTGTCGTTGAAAAATTCGTCACACACATTTAGGCACGCAGACAAAGAAATAATTTAAACTTATCTAGGTATATAGACTGGCAGGAAGTGAAAATTAGCAAAACGTAGCATGCATAGCAAAAAATCGTAGCATTAAATACAAGGTTAATTAGTTTTTAGCTTCCGCCGCAAAGTAGAACTTCTTCATTCTTTTTAAAAATTCACCAAATATGTTTGAAAGTAAAATGTAATCATTGAGGGCTGCATTAAGGGTTTTTTCCCTCCCTGGAGAAGGAAGGCGGAAAAGGTTTTTTCAACTGCTGACATGTAAAAATTTTTGTCAGTTGGAAACTATAATAAAAGACTGATTTTCCCCCAGAAAAGATGCCTACGCTTATTACCGGCTTCTTATTAATGAAGAAAGTGTATTACGTCAGCTTAATATTAAAGTTTATTACGTAAGCTTAATATTAAAGTTTATGTCGGCTTAATATTAAAATATAGCATTTTAAAAGTCGGCGTTGTTTTTTTAAATATACCAATTAAAAAACCTTCAATTTAAAATTCGATAAGAAAAGTAATTAAGGATTTATCTCAGTCTGTGAATATTCTCCATATACTTTATTGTGTACAGCATAAGTAAAAATTAATTCTAAAGAAAATGCAGTAATTTCTTGGAAAACGGCAGTTGGATACCTTTTGTAAAAGCCACATAACAAGGGAAAACAAAGGCAGTAGAACATTGGATGGAGTGCGCAAATGAATCCGTTGCAAGTGCTATGGGATCGAAGTAGTAGCCAAACTGCCGATCCCTTCACAGTCATTCTCGTTTAAGGCTTTGATGCTCAGGGAGATAGTCGTTGAACACTGCACAAGTTAATGTAATTGCCCGCAGAACTTTCCGTCACAAAAGCAGTCATTCAAAGCGGTGTTCTGACCAGAATCGACTGCTATACACTCATGCCACCCTGATTTGTACAATGGTTAGTATTCTTGGCTCCTGTATCTGTTGTAGGGTTCGCCTTCGAATCCTGAAGAAGGCATAGATGTTTGTAAGAGTGTAATGTTTGTAGGACACGTAAGCACTAAAAATGAATGGCGAGACGAAAGTTATCGCGAGTGGTTCAGTGGTAAGGAAACAGGAAGGAGAGATACTCCCGAGGTACTCTTTTTCAAAACTGGGATAAAGCTGGGAAAAATGGTACTGCCTTCTATATGGTGCTCAAGACCAATGCCAAATGAATACGCTGTCTTTGTTTTCTTGGCAAGATGAAATTCGTGGTTAAGTCACGATTAGATCAACAACTAAGAGAAATCACAACAGCAACACTTTGAACCCGATTTAGTTATGAACACTGAAGCATATACATACAATAATGCCAATATATTCTTAAAAGCTGTAGACCTTCCTCTTTCATAAGTTGCAAAAGAGTTAAATATAAAATAAGGCATAAATATTTTGGTATTCGTTCACATGCTCTCATGTAAAAGTGATTTATTTCTGTGTGTCTGATATAAAGCTTACACATAAAATTTTAGGGCACCTTACGTTCTTATGTAAAGAAATTTTATTAATATTTAAGACGTTTCTTAAAATTAGAAACGCAATGTATTGATTTACAGGTTCCTTTACGACTGACAAATAAGCAAATAACTTCAACAAATTAACAACAAGCTTAATTTCATTTGGCATGCAAAAAAGAACAGACAATCCTAACAAGTACCGTCTTAGATCTCTATAGTTCGGATGGTTAGAGTTCTATTGTGTTTTAGCATTAGAAAGCATATCATGAATAAATACTGGATATGTGCATGCAATCTTAATACTCTCAGTCTGCAGGGTTTCATAATAGGGAAACGGGAAAACAGAATGAACGCGTGTATTTTAGAGGTGAGGAACAATACGTAATCGCACTGCTTTTGGGAACAGTTGATTAAATTTCTAGACTAATTCAAACTGCACGGCCTGCTCACTAATTTAATCTCTAGTCCTTACGCATTAAGCATCAGTGTTGACTCCATTTCTGGTTTTCTCAATAAGTATCTCAGAATATCATCCTCTGTGTCTCTGAGAATGCTCTGGCAAATATTTTGTGCTATTCTGATTATAACATCACTGAAGTTACTTATCTATACTTACATATTTTATTTGGTTCCTTATTTTGAAAATAAAGACTTAGATTCTTTCAGATACGTATGGTATGCCTTGATTTTATTTGCAACTCAAAGACTATTCACATACCCAGCCTTTTACAAGGCAAGATAAAAGATTTCATTAGCGGAAGCGTCTTCGAGAGACAATTAACCGCTTCCTCCAGAGATAATTTCCTCTCTCTACCTCAATCAATCGATTCTATAATTAGCATGAATGAAATATCATCATCAGTCATCGTTCACTCTTCATTCATCGGCGCCTAGGGATTAGAATAACTGTCTCCCCATATCACAACCTATCATTTCCTTCACACTTCGCCTTTGATGGGGACAAGGGAAGTTGCGGATTGGTATCAGCTACTGTCGGAAATTATAGCAGTCATTAGTGTAAATAAGTGTTTTGGTAATTTAGCGAAGCGTTCTCTCGTAACCTAAAATATAAATGCGTGGAATGTTTGAAAGTTTCGTTGAGGAAGGTCTTCTAATTTGGGAGACAGAGAGGAGGCATTTTCATTACCCAGCGCAACTATTTGTTTGCTTGTGTCTGAAATATAAATCATTCTTTGCTTCAATTGTATTAGATTTAGCCAAATTTTCTTTACGGCTAAGACACAAATTAGATTCTAAGTTGTGAGCTGGAAAAGATTATTATAAGCATGCAATTGTGAATCAGAAATTTTGGAACCATATTCTCGCTATTTTTACTACTCCCCATCACACAACTACATCTTTTATGCTCGTATAAGCATGCTGTCAATTTCAGATAAGTGTTATTATACTAGTTAGTGGCACTGCAGTTATTTTACAAACTTTAGAAGTCATAAGAGGGGAAGGTTATTATAAGTTTTTATCGGAAAGACAGACATTCGAAGAGCATTACAATAAGGATATTTTCATCTCTTCGCATTATGCAACTACGTATTAATCGTTTGTTCAGAATGCACGCTCTCAATTCCAAATAAGCGTTGTGATGCTAGTAAATAGTATTCCAGTTAGTCTCTAAAATATTTCATAAGGCATTTTCACGTTATCTTATAAATACTGGCATCATATAAGTGATTATCACATATAGACTGTAATATAATATTTCTGGATCGAATTATCTGAAGCACAAAGCTAATTATTGTACTGTCTCCCGCTTTCTTCCCACCTAGGCTGATTGATACCCCTTTCTAGTCGCTCTTTAATGGGGCTAAAATATAAGAAATAATCGTAGGCGCTTTTGTGGCTTAATTTATTAATACATTAAATGGCAAGTGAAAGCTCTGTAATTCAGATAGAAGCAGGAACACATTGGATTTTTTACGTTGCTTTGCTCTGAAAAAATATTGTAATATCAGTTTCTTTATTGGCCCATAAGGGGCTATTGGTCTTGAAATGGGCTTTTGCATGGGTTCACTACAAACCGCGTATCACTTTTCAAATCGTTATCGCCAAATACTTTTATTCTGTACTATTTTTAAAGAAATTCAATAACGAAGAATCTACATGCATGCATGAATTTACCTCGCATTATTAAAAATCGATGGTATTTAGAGCCAATGGTATTTTAAATACCGTGGTCCTCCACCTAAAATATCCAACTGGAAGCACCAATTTTGAATTTTGAATTTTTTTATTTTTGTCTCATATTTTGTAAAACTTTAATGAATTTTCAGCTAAGAATCTCAACCGTATGAAAGCGAGTGGGAACACTGTTCGAAAAAGTCATTTTTATCTCCAACGCACGAGACTGTTGCCAATCGAAAAATGTAAGCTATTTATCTTTAAAATATAATTAACAAAGTAGGCTCTGTGAAAGCAATATATTGATGCTGCCAAAAATAAAATACTTTTGTCTTCCACGCGCCAGCGTGTTGCCAGTCAGTCAAGACTAAGGTACTTGCAAATTAAGTCTAGAAGGTTATTGAATAATTAACAGCGATTGGGAAGCAATAGGTACAATTAAGAATATTTTTCTACTTTTGATTTAAATAAACATGTATTAAAATCATGAGATAATCTAATTAGAAATACTGAGTATTTTTATAAATTCAAATTAGCTGGACTCATTAAAATCATTACATACTTTTTCTCTTTTAAAAATAATTCAGGCGGTTGGTCGATCGAGCGGTTAGCTTTAATTTGATATGTAGCGAATATAAAAAAATATGGCAACCGTTAACACTCTAACCTCTTCTAGAGAGATGTTGTTTTCCAATATTTTGTGATTTTGCTGTTGAATTGAAGTTTGTGGGGCGTAGTGCAAAGAACGTGATAATGAACAAATAAAGTTAACACAGAAAGTTAATAATAAAAAAGCAAAACAATATTTTTGTTAGTCATCTTACTAAAAAGACAGAATATTGATATGCTTAACTGAGAATACACTGAAAAAATATAAAAGTGTATGGCGACCTGTAACATTCTAACCTTCTATAAAGATATCGTATTTTTAAACATTTTGTGATTTTGCTGCTGAAAATTTTGTGATTTGCTGTTGAACTGAAGTTTGTGTGGCGTAACGGCAAAGAGCGTGATATTAATAAATAAAGTTAACACATAAAATGTTACCGATCAAAGGCAAAAAGATATTTTTTTTGTTAGCCATCTTACTAAGACGACTGAATATTGATATGATGAACTGGAAAAAGACTTCAAAAGTATAAAAATGTATGCCAACATTTAACACTGCACCGGAAATTCTAAAATATACGCTACTATGCATCTTTTAAAACTTTTGTGATTTTGTTATTAAATTGTACGCAACGTTAAGTACCAGAAAAAGATGCTTCATAATAAAGGTTAAAAAATCAAAGTCAGTGCAAAAACATTCTGCGAACGCCGCATGAACGCAATAAGCCTTAACGAACCCTTTTGAGAGACCGTTAAAATCTGAAACTTTTCAGATTTTTTTAAAATGTTAATATAGCCTCTATAAATGTGGTTGTAGTTGCTTTAACATGCAACTTTGTCTTTCAAAAGTTCTTGTTACTTTAGTTTATAAGCTTGGCAACGAAATTCCTTCACAATTTGGGTAATAATAATGGTTTTTCCTTCATTAGTGCCGGCAATCGCCATTGATCCTCTTATCGGAAACGCTGTAGCGCTTGCCTTGCTGCTTGAGCATTCGTTTTCTGTAAGTTAGCGAATAAACTAAAGTATTCTATATTCAAATGCTTTATTATTTTTCTACTCTACTGTTTTATGTATTCATCGGCGCAATAAATCTTTGTGCTATCACTTAAGTTATCATTATTCTACAAATAGGCATGATGCAATTACTAGAAAATATTAGTTATTCAAAATGAACTAGCAAGAAATTACCATTTGATACTTAAGTAATGTGGGTTTGGCAATACCGCGCCTGTAGTTGGACGCTCCATTTAGACCAATGGGTCTCGATTTTGTTTGCCCCACTCACTCCTTTCCCCATCGTTAGACTCCATTACTTTCCAAAACTAGAAAAATGCACATACATTTGTTTAAATATTTGTTTTAATTTAGATTAATTTTTATCATGTTTTAAAAATTAAACAAGGAAAAGTATAGAAAATATTGATGAATACTATAATAAAAGTAATTTTCTGATATTCCCTCTCTCGGATACTATGAGTCTCTCTATCCTCGGGCGAAGTTCATAGTTGAACATCCTGGTTGGCAACTCCTATTTAGAGCGTTGAACACTTCACGCGAACCCAGTAGGTGGCCATTATACTTCAAGGGAAGAAGTCTTCATGCAGTGGTAACGTGTACCACGGCATGGTGTGGTAACGTGTAACTGCAGAGGTGCAGTAGTCAACCATAGCAGGACTTTCGGACTTGATGGAAAATAAGCATATAAAATGAACGAATAAAATAATGAATGTAATCAAATAATAATGACAATAAGTGGAATAACGATTTTTTATTTTGATAAAAATCTGTGTAGATTTGGCAACGATTGAGTTGAATTCTAATGATCTAAAATGTTGGCCGTTGTTTAAATTGTATATACATTTGAACGTTTCATCTGTTTTTATCCGTTAAAATAACTTACTAAGCAAGAAACTATTAATTCATTGCATCATTTAAATAGATCTCGAACCACCTGACTTAAAACAAAATGTTAAGTCAGATGACATAATTATACATACTAATGTGAAATATTAAACATTATTTTTAGAAATATGGCACTCATGTAGAGAGGATCAACTGCAGAGTGTTTTGTAAGTTCAGCAATATTTTCATTCCTTTAGAAAGTATTAAAAATTAATCATTTATTTACAATCTACAGATCCAGGCTATGTGATCCAGGCTTTTGGTGCTCATAGGTATATGTTTGAATTGTGTCCGCTTCACTAAATTGTTCCTCGGGGAGAATTATGGCGTCTCGAAATTTGTCGATTTTATGCTTACAAATCTGTGTACAAATCTGATGTTACAAATCAAATATCAAACGCATGTGGTTCTTCTGTTTTAAAAATCTTGCTTCTTTTGATGTAACTTTCTTTCTCTGAAACTCAGGTTTCTGTTTTGCCTGAAATGCTGTAACTTCCTAATCGTACTAGGTTTAATCTTCCGAATTCAAATATTCGATGTCTATAAATAGCTTGCTTTTTATCTATGACATAAAGTAATTAGAAGTGATATGACAGTCATTTTAAGCAAGAGAAAAATGTTAAGACCAATGAATACATATCTTGCTTCAATTCAGTGTTAAAAATCCGGTTAGTGAGGATTATTTTCCAACAGCGTAATAGACCAGTAAATAGGGCAAACAAAATAGCTGTAAATTTTAATTAAATTAACAGTCGGTTCTGTTAAATTGATTCTGTTCTTATCCGTTCCGTTTTCATAAGCGCTGATGCGCCATTTCGACACGTCATACAAATCAGTGAACAAAATGCTTTATCGTAATCACGGTTCGAGAAATCATTTCAGTATGTGAATAAATCAACACACTAATTGCTTAGACGTTCATTTACAAACAAATATATAATTCATATTTAATTTCGATCATAAGCCCCTTACTGAAACTTACTTTGCATTGATAGAAATAGATTTGTAAATTTTTAGTTCAAAGGGGCTTTGTCCTTGAAGGTCTATTGTTTTTGTTTTGGGATTTTGCGTCGGAAACGTTAAATGCCGGTTCACTTTTCGAACTGTTGCCACCAAATATTGCAGCCCTGTATTATATTTAAAGAAATTAAATAATAAAGAATGTGCATAAATGTATGTTTCTCGCATAAAACAACGGTACCTCGAGCCATCCAATTTTGATTGACGTAATCCTACTGCGAATATGGGCATGTGGAAGCCCAAATTTGTTTTATTATCGATTTCATATTTTGTAAAATTTAAAGAGAGTTTTGATTAACAAACACAAGGATATCAAAGCGAGTAATAGCAAAGTTGTACAGAAAAAAAAACATTTTTATCTCCAGCACCTGAGACTGTGTAACAGAAATTCTAAAGATATGCTCAATTTAAAATTATTTTACGATATTGCTCTTAAACTGAATTTTATGTTTTAAGTGCGAAGGACGTGCTATTTAATAAATAAAAATAGCACACAAAATGTTAAAAAAACGCCCCTTTGGACGTAATTTAAAATCTGAAAATTTCAGGCTTTTTTAAAAAATTTTTATCGAAATCGTTCTAAAATGGGTAAACACCTCTGTATACTTCAGATTGATTTTTGTGAGAATGATTATTTGGTAGCCAAAATGAGCAAACACTCCAGTACAAAGACTTAACTTAAGCGGAAAGAATACTTGAGGGAAAATATTATTCGATTTTCTTCTCAAAGCAATTTTCTTTCTGCGCATCAACGGAATATCAAATTACTTCGTAAGGCATTTGTACAAATTTATCTATACTGAAAATAGTCTTGCTCTTATTGTACAGGCTCTTTTAGTTAATAGCAAGACTTAGAAGAAAAAAATAACAATAAATAATATCAATATAATACGAAAAAATAATAATGACATTTAAAAGAATTCTAAAGAATTCTAATGTTCGGAAGTTTTGAAAAGTTTGTCGATGTAATTTTTAAAGAAGAAGAACTTAAATTATGATTCCAAAAAACCGTTGTGCTTTATGTAGTTTCTAATACAATTACGAAAGAAAGGTTTTGTTATTTCAAATGCTCTTTCGAAATCCATTTTAAAAATGAATTTCACAGGTTCATCAGCGTTTTCTTAAAAAATGATTCCCGTGTGTTCTAAGAAAAGTAAGCTTTCACGTAAGACGCCTGAGGCCCATGTCGTTTTATTTCTCAAAAGTTATTCAATATTGTTTCCATCGTTCTCAATATTGTTTCCATCTTATTTAATCAACATTCGTATGTAAACGTTTTATCAGATTTCATCAGAACAGAATAGGGTGTGCGCTTCTTTTACATCTCTCCTTTTTAAAAAGCTTTTTATTTAAAATATGGTTTAAAGGCTTTTTTCTTACGTAAATATTTGTAATACGTAAATATCTGCACATTTTGCGTAACATTTGTTCCATCATAAGGCAGTCTTTTTTGCATCAATTCAAAGTTGTTTTCATAAATGATTGTATTATGCTTGCTCTTAAGTATTCTTAATGTTTTTTTAACCTCAGAATTGTTGTTGAAATCAGATTCTAGTTTTGAAGATACACTGTTTTTAAATATTTTGTAGATCCGTAGCTTTCATTTCATCTTCTTTTCGTTAAGTTTTGTTAGCAATGACATTAGGTGAAACTGGCTGAGGATTTTATGTTTCTCTTTTTTTTAATTATTATTCATTTTTATGGTTTAGAATTTAAACAAAATCCATTTTTTTAATTTCTAAATATTGGTTATATGTTGGATATTCGAATTTACATTGTATCTTGAGTGAACCGATGATTTAGTTTGCAAATATTTTTCATGTTTTAAAATTTAGATTTTTTTCTTGAATGGAATTGGATAGAATTTGTATCATTATTGCTGCATACATTCTTCATGTTTTTCGTTTTGAAAATGTTGTATAGAAGAATATTAATCAAGTTTTAAGAAATAAAGACAGATGAGTCTGTAGTACTGTATATATTTTAATCCCTTAATTAGTATAAAGCGTAATGATATGTAGGAAACTAACTTAATATTTTGATAACATTCAAATTTTTATATTTTCAGTATAAACTGAAATAACTATTACAGTTCACTTCAGAGATTTTTAAAACTTGCATTGTTATGGCTAAAATTAATGAAATTTGAAAATTTGAAGAAACAGTATTAAGTTCTTGATTAATTAGAATACACATGATATTTTTAATAATTCATCCCAGTTTTACGCAACAAACATATTAATGTTTACAAGGAAAATTTTAGAGATTTTACCAACCGTCTCCAACACACGACCATAGAACTTACAGTGACTCTTCGTATTATGATTTGAAATTCGAAAGGGTGGAAAAAACTGACATTTACAAGCAAGGAAAAAAATTATTCAAAAGTAAATTCAGCCAAAATATTTCCTCTAAATTTTCTAAAGATTGATTTTTTCAAATTATGCATAATTATGACATTCAGTGCCCATGTTGCTATGAAAGTTGTTAGCAGATGCAGCTAGTAAAATATAAGACCCTTTGTCAGGATCTCTGATTTTTAAAGTGTATCACAACGATAAACGTAACAGTCTCTACCGTGGCACCTGAAATGTTACGCGAATAATCGTCGCAGCATGGATTCGGTAGACTGGATCTTGTACCTCTCCCAATTACTCTTTAAGTGATGGACAATGTAAGAAATTAACCCCCATGCATGTTATCTTGGCGGAAGTGGTTATTAGGCTCAACTAACAAGTTGAAAATCCGCGGCTTGAATTTCAAAAAGAGCACACTTGATTTTTGATATTTCTTGTCGTTTGATGTTTGGACATAGAATAAATTTATCCAGGGAACGAGACATTATAAACCAAAGATAAAGTTTTTTAAACTTAACATAATGTAACGTAACGTAAAACAAACGAAATAGAAAGGAGGTTCTCCGCAGGTCCTTGCGACTTTCAGGAAAGCTAGTACTGGGCTTTCTGGAAAGATAGACATAGCAGCGTGGCTATTTGTGAAACTAATACGCTGTTTGGCCGCACAATGCAGAGTACAGGCACCAGTTCCAAGTGGGACTCCACTATCAGGTTAACTTTCCGGTCCACTACTAACAATACATCTAATAGCTTTTTTTTCTTTCAATGAAGGTGTAAATAAGTATCCAGAGAGGATTCTTCTATAAAATATATCCCATTAATCATGGCAGTTCCAGTGATTCAGTGATTTGACGAAAATAGATTTTCTCAAAAGCTGCTAAACCTGGTGAATTTTTATTTATTAAGCTCATAGTGAACTTGATGTATCAGGAAAGCAGGGCTATTTTAAAAGAACGTAAGAGCGTACTATTTTTGAAGAAGAATACACTAACATATTATTCCAAGAAATTGCCCAAGGTCTCATAGTCTCATAGCAGAGAAGATAATGATCAACTGATATTTCTAAAAATAAATTTTTATGACATTGCAAGCTAAATTTCTGTCGTTGCTTCAAGTGTCAAGAAGCTATCTGGTAGTCAAAATATCGAAAATATGTTATCAGAGAGGATGTTTATGATACATTGCTTGCTTTGTTTACGTCTACTTCATATTGTTGTGTAGATTTATTAATTACTATTTTACAGTGCTTATTAATTTTATTAATTTACAGTGAATAGTAAAATTTTAATGTTCATGTTAGAGATGTAATTTTTAAATTATACTGTCGCTAAATTATTTCTTTTGATTTGGGTAAAATTTCTTAAGTTAGCAGACAGCGATAGCCTGTCACGGGAGGAGAATTTTGGGGTCAAGGGTCAGCGACCAGCTGCATTTTTTCGTCCCCTTTTCTTGCAGGGACGAACTTGTGTTTTTTTTTGTTCAAAGGCGATCCGCTTAGCGGCGCCGATTCTTGATAGAATTATGAGGGTGCAAAATTTGGGATCTGTCTGAAGAGTCGAACGTTAACAGATTTATTACTTTGTTTTTGTGCTTGAAAGTAAGGGGGCTTGTCATTGTGAAAGGTTAGGACTGATTTTCTTAGAATTTTGTTGGGTATTTATTGGTCTGTTTCTAATGGTTGGAGAGGGCTACTGTTTTGTGTAGCATTGGTGAGTTTTAATTTTATGGATTTTTTTTAACCAATAGTAATTATAGAGGCGGTGCACTTTTTGAGCGTCACGAGGTTTTAAATTTGGTCGCTCCCGTGGCGAGCGGGGACTTTTTTCAAGATTTTGTCAGATTTTAAAAGTCCTTTTTGAGGGGAGAGAGAGGGCCCGGCGGCCCCTTCTCGGGGTTGTCCGTGCGAGAATTGGCCCGAGAACGATGCGGGCTCCCATCGTATCGTCGTCGGCGAATCCTTTCTGAAGGTCTGCGGTTATGTCCTATTCTCACTGATGTTTTTTCCTTCAGGAAAAATAATGTGTTTTAAATGCAGATTACTGTGACTTGCACTTATCTTCAGCGAGAACATCATTCAGAAGTCGGTGAACTTTTACATACAGATTACTGCGGCTTCCATTTTTCTTTGTTGAGGACATCATCGAAATGTTGGTGGACACTCATGTTAAGTTGGACCTCCTTGCATGCAGAAGAACTGTATCCATGAGGAAGATTTTCCCAACGGCTGAGTTCGCAAATTGGTACAGCATTGATGAAGAGAAATTTTTGAACTTCTTTTACGTGCGTTGCGTAGACACTTAGGGAGACGAAATCTGGACAGGAATTTTTCTCCACCCATTGATGAAGAGAAATTTTTGAACTTCTTTTACGTGCGTTGCGTAGACAATTAGGGAGACGAAATCTGGACAGGAATTTTTCTCCACCGTGAGTTGATTATTTTTTTGATTTTGTATTTAATTCTATATGTGTCCTCAAACTTATTGCCGTTAACTGATTTAGGATTTTGTGGAATCGATTATTAGGAAAAACTTCATCTTTTACTTTACGAAAATTGATTTAAAATATTTGTATATGTAGTGTGAGTTTAAATGCTTGAGTAACCTTCTAAGATTAATAGAAAGTGTAAATTGTTTCATTAAGATTTTGGTAAGATTTGGAAATATTTAAAGAAATAAAAAATGTTTCAGACTACTTAAGTATGGTTCAGTGATAATTACGAAATTATTGTAAGATACGTAATTAATAATTTTGAATACAATATTGATTATGGTTTAGATTGTCGCATGAAGAATTGTGAGTAATTTTTAGTAAATGTTTGTAGGGGTAGTCTGGCCAGCTATTCTGAATGGATAATCTTTTGGAATATTAAATAAATGTTTTTATTTGTTTTACTATTGTATGTTTTTTTTGGTGTTTTATCTTGTGGTCTACTGTAGGTCACCCATGTGATCCTTTCGGAAAACATGGTTTAACTTCCCTTCGAACCTGGGTAGTTTATTGCGAGCGTAGGAGAATTTAATGTTATTTATGACTATACGATCAGATATATTAATTTAACTGGTGTTTTGACTTCTTAGTGTGTGAGATTTATTTCTCCCTGGTGTTTTGAACTGTTCTGTGTTTTACTTTTACGTGTTTGCGGCTATCTCTAAGGATGTATAAATGTATAAAGAGCCAACAGTAGCATATAACTAATACATCAATAAATGATTAAAGAACATCACTGAAAAATTTTCTAATTTTCAAATTCTGTTAAATTTACACCTGAATGTTTGCTAAACCCGAGATATACGGTATACATTACGACCAAGTACTCCACGAAGAAAAATATTTTTCTGCAGCGTTCCTAATGGCTTAGAAACTGCTGAATTTACTTTCATTATATATATATGTATAGTTTAGTAAATGCAAAGTGTATTTTAGATGATATTAAAATACATCGTAACGAAGTTTTGACTCTCCGGAGAGGAATATGGGGAAATTGCTTCTCGTGGAAAATGCTGCCTATAAATTACAATATTCACAAAGATCTCAAGTAGTTCGTGAAAGTTCTGTAACGCAAATTCTAAATGCAGATGGTTATGATACAATGTAACTATCTTAATCAATCCGTGCAATTACTCCTTATTTTCAGCTCTGGAAGAAGGAAGTGTTAAAGGAGAAATATTTTAGTCGAATTCTAACCAGTTATTTCTTACTACATGATGAAAATTCTTTAGCCGAGGAAAGGATCATAGCGAGTCTAAGCTGAACAGAAACAAATGGCGAATACATGGCTAATTACATAATATTTTAAATATCATGGGAAGATTTTCCTTACCATGAGTTTAAACGATACCAAAATAATACTTATCTTTTTTTTATAGATTTTTAATTCACATCATTCCATGAGAAAATAAGCACGAAGCCTGGGTGCATCATAAGAAGCGAAAGGAATGGCGCCAAACCATTCACCCTCACCCTCTCTTCTTGCGCTTCAAGTGGAAGTAAACTTGTCAGATGAGATCTCTCGCACTCGCAGCATGACATCGATAGCCATTAAATAATCGAAAATAAAGTGTGAGACTTCTTCGCACACTTAGGTCAATGACACTGAAAATGTGGTCCGCGAATCCCTCGAACCGAAAAGTCAAAGGAAGAGAGCTGCAAAATTAAATTTACTTTTCTTTTTATTTGATTTTAGAAAAATATGATACAAATAAACCACTATCATTAATCATTAAATGTCAAGCAATGTATTAGCTGGTTAAATGTCACGCATCATATGAAAGGGATTCTTGCATTCGTAAATTCTATGAACTGCTGCCTCAAGTAGCAAGTATATACTTATAATTACGGGAATGTAACGCACATTTTCGGAACTATAAAGCGTGAAATAACATTTTAGTTCAGGTAATTCTCAAATTCTTCGTATTTTGAAATTTGTTGGCAAATCTTTCTGCAATCAGACATACTATAATATGAAAACAAATCACTGAAATAATCATCGAGAAGGAAAAATGTACAGAACAGAATTCTAACGTCGTTCAAAACTTTCATAATATTTACGAAAAACGCCGTGGTTCACTAAGTTAAAGCTCGAATAACAAACAGCGAACGGGGAAGCCCAATTCAATTACATAAGAGTCTTCTTGTATAATTAAATAGCGTGGGATGTTTATTTTACCCTTGAGGTACTCTGCTTCTAAATTAATAATCGAAGTACTGAGAAGCGGCTATTTCGATCCCTGATTACAGAGTTTTATTTGAACGACGAAGCAAGGATTAACTGCTAGGGTTTCATTTACAAAGGCTATAATTTGCCTCAATAACGAACTCATGATTTGTGCGTTGGAAAGTGAATAAATTTAGTCGGGTTATAAACCTCTCTCGCCGAATTCCATCCAGAATTATATGCAATTCCCTTCAGTGATACGCTAGGGAAACTGATTAAATCTACACAATTCCTGCAGAGTACAAGCTGCGTATATATGCACACAAAGTGACGTTCGCTCTGTATAATAGATTGAAATTATTGGATTTTGTCAATTAAAATGACAGCTGTTAAGTTAACGGTATCAAAAGCGAATATTATAATCAAAAATCTTAGGGATAATGAAATTAAAGTTGTGAAAAGTAATGTAAGCATATTTTCGTTCTTAATATATAAGATATTCTATAAAAATATATAAACTTCAAATTAATTTCTACTTTTATCAGGAAAATTACCTTTAAAGAAGGCGGAAGTTGTCTTAAGAATATATCAGATAAAGAATTTAATTTTAAAGTTAATTTCACACTTAAACAATTCGTTAAGATTCCTTCAAATATGCAACTTTTATTTCACAATGGTTGTTTAAATATTACATTTCATCGCCCTACTAAAAATGCTCCGCAGAAACCCCTAAATTTTTTTACGGGGACCGTAGGCCAAATCCCCATAAAAACCAACAGACTGCAACCCATACAATTGTATGGGTACCCGTACGCCAAATCCCCGTAAAAACCCGTAGAAAGAAACCCGTACAGCTGTACGAGTACCCGTAGGCCAAATCCTCGAAAACGCCCATATGACTGTATAGGTACCTGAAGGTCAAATCCTCGTAAAAACCCATAGAAGGAAATCTGTACAGCTGTACGGGTACACGTAGTCAAAATCTACGTAAAAACCTATACAACTGTACGGGTACCAGTAGGCCAAATTTCCATAAAAACCCATAAACAGAAACCTGTAGAACATACGGGTACTATAAACGAAATCCCTGTAAAAACCCATTGCCAGACACCAGAAGTTTATGCGTATTCATAAATCTCCATTAAATAAATGGGTATTCCGTAGGTCTATTCCCCATAAAAACTAGTAAACAAAACCTCAGGCCTTCTCGGATATCCATAGGCCACATCTCTGTAATAGCCAGTACACAACAATCTACAGACAAATACAGGTACTGAACAAAACAGTAGACAAAAACCCATAATCAAAACCAATAGAATTATACCGTAGTGGAGTATCCATACATAGAACGGTTATCCATGCACAGAATCCCTATGAAAAACAATACACAAAAATAGAACTATAGATCAAATTTCTATAAAAACTAATAGTTATAAGCATAAACCAGTAGAACTACACAATTGGCAGTGATGAAATGTACAGGAGACAGGAGACCATCAATAGAGCAGCTGCATCATCTTTTCCACTTTCAGCTTTTTTGCTCTATTAATGGAAACTATCCACCATCCGCTATCAGCGGCATTTATTTGAAATAAAATTTTACAGAGTTACAATGAATATACATTAAGATAATTGTTACATATGTTGAAAAATTTATGTTTACAGATTTTTATATATTAATTTTGAAGAATAACCAAATTATATACTATAAAATATCATTATACATTTTAAAGAATTTAGACATATATAATTTAGAAATATATAAACATATATAATGAAATATATAAGCCAAATTAAAAAAAAGAATGAGAAAAACACTAAATATAGAACAAAAATTAAATTAGTCTAGAAATAAGTTAGTAGTCTCTAACTGTAGAGATAGGTAAAAGTTAAAAGGCAAATAATCCTTGAGCATAAAAGTAGGTCTGAAAGTGTCTGAAAGAGCATAAAAGTGTGATGAAATGTACAGACCTAAATAGGGGGAAGCACACAGAATAATTTTAAATAAAATTCAATGCGAAGAAACTTAATCAAATTTTATAAATATCTAGAAGCCCACAAGCCCGTGATCTTCTAAACATATTACAAAATATTTATATAAATTCTCTTTACAAAATTTTAAACATCCGTTATATAATTTTTAAAATAATAGGAAGATAATAATCAAAGCCATGATTCACAACCATCGAATGATATATGTATATGTAAGAAAAATAAAGAATATGTCTAAGATTAAATTAACAACGTAAATTTCCCTTCTCAATTCTAAAAATAGTAACCTCTCTCTGCACTGCGTCATTTCTAGATCAATCCCTGTCATATGACTCTTACATAATTCTCATGATGTAAATGGAACTAAAAGTCAAGTAACCAATAATAATTTTACAGAAGTATTAACTGTCCAATCAAAATGCATTGTAAACCAAAACTAACTCAGTCTGAATTGGGATTTCACCCTCAACGTAAACCCTCAACGTGCACTTGCTCTTTACGCTTCGGTCTAGTTGAACTGCTATCTGCTGCTTTCTTCTTTCTTACTGAAAATTTATCTAAAATGTGAGCTATTTTGGGATAGGCACATTTCATGTGCCAAGTTGATTGTGGCCACAACAAGCTGAAATAAAAAATGAAGATTTAATATGCCTTCGCCTCCAATTTCCTATTCGTTATAGATCAACACTTCTACGAAGTTAAAATTCCTGCTCGTCATTTACTACAGACTCTTTTTTTTATTATTATTACATATATATATATATACATATCATTTGATGGCTGCGAATAATGACTTTGATTATATATATGTATATTATTGGTTTGATTATAGATATATACACATAATATTATATCTCATTGCATATACATGTATGACACTGTATTCCAGTTCTTTAATTGGGAAATTAAACAGCGGAATTTAATCACATGAGCTTGTTTAACAATTTGACACCTAAAGAGAAATGCATTTCCAAAGGATAGTACTTTCTAACATCTGCTTAAATTTTAAGTTACCCACAATGCACTGAACCAGATTTAAGCAAAACTAGACAAAACCTCAATTTTCAGGAAGAGAAACACTATTGCAAGTACAAATATTAAATAAACAAGCAAGCAAAAAGAATTAAGATTCTTGATTATTAAAAATTATTAAAGAATTCAAATTTAGTATGCTTGCTATCTCCTTTAAACTCGCTTACCACTGATAGCAACACCCTGCAGCTTATTATGACACACATACACATAGATGTTTTGCACGGAATTTGAATCCTAGAATATAATGTAGTGAAGAAATAATAATATACTACAAATACTGTGTCGACCATCTTTTTACATTACTTTGAACGTTACCTGTATCTGTCAGAATATAAATGAAACGTCAATATAAAAATATAATAAATTTAATAATATCCCAAATGCAATAAATTATATTGCAACAAAATAAACTTTAAAACATTTGCAAGACTAACAACTACCGATTCTCAACCCACAGTTCTGGAATTGAGGAAATATCTCATAGCATATAATGTCTTATTCTATATCTCACTTTTAGTACTGTATAATTTTCCACATACTTTATATAAATATAATCTGTAACATAATAGGTATTTGTACAACATGTAATTCTCGAAGTAAAAATGCTACATAATTAACTTTTACTGTGTATATATATATATATATTAATAGTTTATTATTACAAAAGGTGTTTCGTATATCGTCTCCAAGGAACATAAATTTAATTTAAAGCAATGCATTATTGGAATAAATTTAAGTCGATGTTTTAGGTGTAAGTTATTTAAAGTTCTATTGCAGAAAAAATACTTTAAAAACTGTCTAGAAATACTATTTTGAACTGTAAAATTTCTAAATAGCAAAAATTATTAAAGAGTAAAATTTAAAGTACTGACAAGATAGCTATTGCTATTGACCGTAGATTTTATGCTATAAAAATACAACTTCGTGCTGAGCATTTCCTGTATTTAGACTGCCAAATGAAATTTATATAATGTAGTATTTAGCAATATAAATAAATATTCTACACAGTCTTATACACACAGTTAAAATTACTTTCATCGCAATTGAGCAGATATAGCACATATAGCTACATTTGTTTACAAACAGTTTTCACGTTAATATCTATACAACTAGATAAATTTAGTGCAGAAAAGTGTAACGACCTTTTTCGCAGTATAACCAATGAAAGAAAATAATGCGTAAATATTACTCTAACTATATTTGAAAGTAATGCTAAAACAATGACGTTACAAGACTCATGATTTGAAAAGCTTTGGTTTTAACTGTCTTGTAAAACCTTTCAACTGTTTATGCAAAATTCATATCCACGTAAAAATTACTATAACAGTTTCTTGTAGCCTTAGAAAACTATCAGTGATTTTACGTCTGTTGAGAAAATAGCCACTATATGAGGTTTCACTTAATGCATTTTTTTCAATAAATAACTCAGATTAATATTCCCAAGACTAGCACATTTAATATTACATAAACTCTATTAATTGTTCACAACTCTATTTCAAAAGCAATTTATGAAAAAAAATTTGAAATTTTCTTTATGAAATTAATAATATCGAAAATTAAAATATGCATAAAAATATCTGATTATATGTGTTTTAACAAAATAGTAGAAAATATTTAATGTAACAATGTGGTTCTAGTCTCATACTTGTACAGAAATACAGACCCACAAAAAAAAAATGTAAACAAAGTAAGCTACTATGATCATCTAACTTCTCCCACAATTTTAGTAATGCAGGAAAGATTCCTTGGCTTGTATGTCTTGCGTGCCTCATTCAATAAATAATACACACCGTAAATATTTCAATGTTTACTTCATTTAAAAAAACTTACCTTATTTGTTTGCGAAATATAATGAGTACATTTTTAAGACATAAAAAATTATTCCATCTGCTCAACCACATCACATTAGTCGAAAAATTAAAAATTGAATCATGCAAGATCTTTTTTAAGTAAGGTATGCTCAAATTTATTAGTACATAATATTCAAATGATAAAGATCTACATGAACAAGCTTTAAAAAGTATTTCTAAATTATAATCAAAAAACAAATTTTCAAAAATATAGTTTTAGTAGAATGCAATGTGCATCTGATGTAAACACACTGAGCTAAATTATCAAGTCTGAAATTATGACTTTTCAGACTTTAAGCATATTGCTTTTTATGATAAAAGTAAACATGTAAAATCAATTTCACACACAGAAAATCCATTTCAGAACTATTTAACTCTCAGAAAAGTTAGTTGACACGATTACACGTGCATGGCTTTACTTTTATTTTCTTTCGTATTATTTCACATTCACTCTCAATATTGGTATTTTATTTTTCATTATAAACATCTAAAAAGTAAAACATAGTAAAAATTGCAATATAGTAAATTATTTATTGCATTACTACAACCTACTATCCACCAAGACGATAACTCAAACATCCCATAACAACGTTAACAAGAACGGCGCCATATTGCTTCGTCTAAGAGCGGGGGAAGGAGGGGAATTTTTCCTCACGTCAGCGTTAACACGGATAAAAATAGTTTGAACGCGGCCACGTTAAAGAGATGATGGTTGATACCTGTGTTTTATTTGTAATATCAGAAATGTTGATATATGCATATATAAGTGTGTATGTATGTGTATTCAGAGAACCAACTCGTGGCGAAACCTCCTCCTTAAGATGACCGCCTATGAACAAAACCAGTATTTCTGAGAACATAAGTGTATATTGGTATTGAACATCCCTCTCTAAGGCGACCACTTGCAAAGATGCATTTTTATATGTGGCTTTTTGTCTTAGAGAGATCTCGTTGTGTGTGGTGTATTTGATTACTGTTATTGTTTTCGACAAAAGGTTTTTAAGAAATCAAATAAGTGAGCATATATAGTAAAAATCCTCTCTAAAACGACCACCTGTGTCTCCAGGTTACTCTGATTGGTTTTAAAAATATATTTTCATTCTTAGAAATACTGATCGCCTTACAGAAGAGGTGGAGACGAGAGGGTTCACTGTATGTTTTTTAAAGCTTTCTGTTGGTTATAAAACAGAAATAAGCTTATTTTCTACAGTATCCAAATAAATGAAATAAAAATAAATATATAAATAATTTAAAATAATCAGTAGACAATAAGAGTACCAATGAATTTTGGTTTATTGACACCAGTATTAATTTCATTGTTTAGAAGAGTCTATTGACGTCATTTAGAAAACTAGAATAAACCCATATAAACCAACAGAACATTTATTTGGCATCTATTTCTATTATATTGATACCAGTAAGAAAAAGCAGTGAAAATCAATATAAACCAATGCAAACCAGTATAAAGTTTTGACATTGATGTTGGTTATATGGGTGTCAGATATTGATACCAGTAAGAAAAGCAGTGAAAATCAATATAAACCAATACAAACCAGTAGAAAGTTCTGACATTGATGTTGGTTGTGTGGGTGTCAGAAGCTACCAGTAAGAAAAACTCACAGAGATCAATAGAAACAAGTGAAAGTCAGTAGACGCGAACAGAATTCTATGGGTACCAGTAGAAAGTTTTACGGGTTTCTATGGGGCATTTTGAAACCAGTAAGAGAAACCCACAAAGAGCAACAGAAACCAATAAAAGTCAACAGAATTTTATGGGTACGCATAAAAACTTTTACTGGTTTCTATGGGGAATTTTTAGTAGGGCGCTTCAATTGAACTATGAATAACTGCTCGAATGCATAAATCCATCTAGTTAAATTTAATTAAAAATATCTCTGAGCGTTATGACTATTATAAATGTCGAGTTATAATTCAGTTATTCAATTTTTCAATCATTCATTCAGATCTTATTTCCCCCTACTTCTGTTCGTGGTGCTACGGAATTAAGTGCACATTTACTTACAAATACCGCATAATTAATGCTTAAACTGTTATCCGTATATTTCCAAATACATTGAAACAATATTATTAAAACTTTAAAAATATTTTCAAGATGTTTACGTTTCATATGTTTCCGACAATTACAAAGAGGAAATTTAATGAATTCCTAAATGAATCATGAAACAATAATTGTCACCAAAAAGTATTTAGGAGAAGATGAAAAGTGAAACAGTCGAACAACTGGGGATGCTTGAAAGCGACAATCTTGAGTTAATAAAATACTCTTTCCTTCATTTAAGTTTCTATTGCATTTTCAATACAGTAATTGAAAATAGAAGTTGTGAATAGAAATGATTTAAAAGGATAGAAATATGTTTAATTATAGAAGTGGTGTCGTAGTATAGAATTATTAAAGATATTAAAATTATTGAAGTGGTTCGTAGTACAAATAACTCTCGGACACATTTTAGGTCTTGTTTCGAACGTAAAAAGTTCAAAGTTAGTGTTCCAAAGTAATCTGTGTTTCTTATTCGCAGAATTATCAGCCAATTTTAATCTGTACCAGTTAAGAGAGAGATGGCTGGATTAAATCATACAGATGAATGTATCATTTTTAAAATTTATCAAAAGAATTTTTGATATTCTGTTTTGGTTTAGTGAAGAGAAATGTATTTAATGGTTGTTTACACTTTTAAACGTATAGTAAATTAAACCAGGATAAATTTCAATCAATCTTTGGTAACGCATAATAAAAGACAAGAAATTTATAGTGTAAAGATATGAAGAGTTTCATCACTCTGCTGTATCATTTTGCCGTAAATAAATTTACATTATGCTAAAACCCATTAGTTCGAAGTTTTGATAACTTTCATTTATTACATTATCCTACCTGGAAAATGAATTTTTAGAAGAAAATCAATTTCTTTTAAAAGCAGAATCCGTGTCCAAAAAGTATGCAATACATGTCTAAGTAAAAGAATATTACCGTCGAGTATCTCAAATAGACGAAATAAATTATCTCTGGGGAGCTGTTGTAGAGTTTGCTTTGAAGGATATTTGCATTTTGAATAGATAATAAAATGCGATGCTAAGATATATCTAATAAAATAGGCACGTTTAGCATTTGTAGGGAAGCTGTAAGATTCTTTATAATCAGATATTTATGTGGCAAAGATGAAAACAAAATGCTTTCGCAAATAAATGGAGCATGTAAATCAAATAATAAATTGCCCAGGGTTTTAAGTATGGAATTGGGAATAATAACTTTTAAAATGTTACTCGTTGGGAACAGCAGTACCAGTTTACGTATTTCTGTAAAGAAGATAGAGTCATCATGCAAAGCTTATTCCGTTAAAGCTTATTCCGTAAGGTAGATTCTGCTGTATAGGTTTTATAACTTAATTTTTGAAATATTAAGATTTATTAAGATAATGACGTAATTCGAATTATTTTTTATCATTGATGATGAATAATAGAAGTGAAACTACTTTAGAAGTTTTTCAATTGCGAATCCGAATCCTATAAGATTTTATAATCTCTTGAGTCTTGGTTTAAAAGAGGCAAATTTAAGAATGCAGTTTAAAAGTACTGTTGTGTTTACTAAGGCAGTACAAATGAAATGTAATAAATGTCACTTTTGAATCTCTGGTTTGCAGCAAATCTTGATGAAATATTTGAATAACTGTCGATACGTATTTTAGAATGTTTTTAAGTTAAAGGAAGTATAAAGAGTAATATCATTTCAAGAGTTATCGTAGAATAATAGAGAAACTTAAATTTACTGCAGGAAATAAGGAAAGCTTAGAAAGTACTTTTGATTTAAAAAATCATAAAGAATTAGAAACGAACATTAAAAACATTTTTGCAAATAAGTCTTAAATCACGATTTCACGTTAATGAAACTAACCTTCAAACTCACTCTGGGTCCAGTTACTTCGCCTTTAAGCAACTACGATAATATTAACGGGGGAATAATTTTTTTAAAAGGTTTTTAAATTTTAATGATGTTATAGTTAAAATTATCTTCTGCATTATTCAAAGTCTGCATTATTTCTTAATGGCTGCTTCTGTTATGCATAAATAAAACTAATCTTTTTTCTTTTTTTCGTTTTAGCTTGAAACGCTTGAATAATGCAATTATACCTAGATGCAGAGCCGTGCCAAGATAGTTTTTCACCTGCGGCAAATGCACGCCTCTCTCTCTCTCTATATATATATATATCAGAATAGCTATATTTGTATAAACAAAAGTAAGTGCATTAAATCAAAATATCATAATTCTTAAAGTACTTTTTAATCGTGGCTTTATAAATTCAGAAAAATAGCCAATTATTTATAACTTTCAAATGAAAATGTTAAAAAAGTCCTTTTTTGATAAATAAGAAATGACATTGAAATACACATTGAATTAATTTCCAGGTTTTCTTGCAATTCTTCCTAGTGTTTTATTAATTTAAGTGTGCCGAAGCTTATTTCTCCTAATAATAACCGGCAAATTTAAAAACATAATCAAAGTAATTTTCGAATTCGCATAGCCAATTTGGCGCCCCTTCTAGTGCTTCAGCTGAGGCAAGTGCCTCACTGCCTCACACTTGTCGCGGCTCTGCCTAGATGCAATTACATTTTAATCAGATGGTATCTTATTAACGTTCATTGGAAGATTAAATGCATTAAGACTAAAGTGCCATAATATTAATAAAATGGAGACAAAATGTTCTTTAAATTATCCAGAGCAAGAAAAAATACACCACCCATGATTTTAACTGTACTATTGGGGAAAGCAATGCGCATATTGCATCTATTTCTTCCGTCCCCTTGTAAGAGATTTGTTTATGTGGGAATAGACGGGAAGTAAATCAGTAGTAACTGGCAAAAAGGGTGTTGTTTGTGACCCTAAGCTCATAGGCTTTTTTCAAAATTAAGCAATCAGATGCATTTTCACTTTCTACATTTAAAAATCGCTTTTAAATACGCACTAATGTAAGTATTCGGTAAACATAAAGTGTCATTTAGAGAATCTTCATATACTGGAAAATAATTGTACCTTTAATTGTAAAGCTCTTGATACAATTAATCAATATAATTGATTTACATTTCATAATAAAATAACTGCTATGGATTGGGCATGCATATCCCATTAAATGTACGTATCTGTGTCGTAATAAAGCTTATTATTGCGAAGTGCGGCGAGATACTACCCCGCAAAGCGGGATTAGGGTTGCCAGAAAGTGGCAGGGAAAGACAGGGTTCTCAGAGTTTGGCGAAATTACCCACTCGGAAATATTTGGAGAAAACAATTGGCGATATGCCTTAGACGGAGCGAGAACGTTTCAGAACGCACTCAAACGATTTACTCCGTAATATTCTCGAAAGTGGGTTAGCGATATACGTTATCTGCCTGTACTTGGAGAAAGTACTGTCTTGAATTCAGAGATTAGCCAGAAAGCGACTGCCCGAGTCGGGAGCTGTACTTTAGGGATCTGCGGTGAAACTGTCTTCAACGATATAGTCTGTATTGCTGATTGTTTCAGCGTGTTTTCCGTAGTTTTTCAACGTGTGTAAACGTGTCTTTGGAACTGTCCTGTGCAATAGTGCTTGCTGGTGAATGAATTGTGTTTTGATTCTTTATGAAGTTTAATTATAAGTTACTCCAAATTCACTAACCCGCAGAACGCAACATTATAATATTTATTGTGTTATTTGTCCCCACTTTCGGTTTTAATTTATTAACTTCATTATAGTGTTTATAACTTTAGTAACTCTAGCTGAACAAAAGCATTTGATGATTTACTAGCTGGGTTACCCAGTTTCGCTCAGAGATTCGGCATGAGATTGTGTGGTAGTTGGAATACAAGGTTAAACTTTAAAATAGAGACGGTAATTTTCTTTATTGAAAACGTATTCAAGCTATTTACAATACTAATATTCAGAACAACATTTTTCATTTAGTTATCCGGGGTTTGCAGGAACAAATTTTTTGAATTTCGTTCTCGAGAGCAAGCTACATATAACTTACCATGAGAAAAACAGGAGTCTTTCAGGCTGATGCCGCGATGTTTTAAAGTTTGTCTCTACACTTTGTTAATTGTAAAACTACACCCTAATTTGATTGGAAATTGCAGTCTTTTAAATTTGAATGGCAGTTCAGTAGGTACTAGTGGTATTCTGGGGATAAATACTGTGTGTCCTTTGTCCATTCCAGTCACAGATTCGGCTTCGATGATGTTATTTGATAGCTATTTGATGCCCATCCTTGTTCCATTACATAGTTTTGGTGATTGGGATTTCTGAGTAGTATCACCGGAGATCCAATTTTCGGTCGAAGGGAGTATAATAGAATTCCTGGTACTTGCAAAAAGTTTAAACATTATGTAGGGAAGTTAACACTTTCTTCTAAGTGTATCATCGTGTCAATTGATTTGTATATTCTCTTGAGTCCGATGATGCCAGCCGTGTGGTCAGTAGGATATGTGCCATCGCCTATTTGTAAATAAATTATCTCCAAATGCACTGCTAAGTATTGCACAGTTGGCTCATCTCCGTGTATGGGAAACCCAAAAATCCGTTATGCTGCTTCGTTATTTTGATGTATCTTCCCATTTGGTATATGAGTATCTTATCTTTTCTGTTTTGTTATTCGCTTTCTTTGGCTATTTAAAGTACTGACATGTCGCTGCTTTTGTTCACATACTTACAGACACATTTAATGGACTTCACTGAATTGCAGTATTCTACGTTTATGTGTGCTTGAAACGTTTCTGAAAGTAGTCGTTTGTATGGTATATATACAAATTGAATATCTATTTGCAGTTCGTGTCAGCCTTGTCGTGTATTTTGGCTGTGAAGCCACCGTTTCTGGGTGATCATCTTTTGTATTTGAGATAGGTATCATATCCAATTTGTGTTTCGTCCAAGTACGGTTTTAGGTATTTTTTGTACATTTTCCATTATTCATAGATGGTGATTTGTGATTTAATGGCCCACATGGCCATGAATCCTTTTTTCAGAAATATTTCGTACAATTCCCGATCTTTTCGTGGATTGCAAAATTCAGTATGGATGATTTCGTCGATATTCGGTGGATGAATTCTGTGGGTAACGATATGAGATTGTGTGAGTGACTCAGTCAGCTTTTTTACCATTCGATTGTGTACATTCAGCATCTAACGGTTTCAGAGGTGTGATATTGTTTGATGACTTCAATAAATCTCATTTGTTTTTGTCAAAAAAACTCGGGCTATTGTGCCGTGCCCATCTATAAGGCTTGTCCGTTTTTTAAATGTTTTTTGATTTCTAGTCACGATGAGTTGCATGTTAATGTTATGTAGAGGTCGGAACAACCATATTTTCTTACGTAGATCATGGTATCTTGAGTGAATTCTTACATGCGTCCCGAACTTCCTATGTAAGATGAGGGTAAGATTACCATTGCTCCAATGTCGTCAATGTTTACGTCATTTATGATTGTGTATCGAAGGAAGATGTATTCTTCCTTACGCAGTTTCTTCTGATTCAGTGTTATGTAAAGCATCCGTTCCGCTTTTATTTTTGCATACATATCTACCAGGAGTTGTTGGAATAAATGCCCGAGCGTTGGAGAATGTAACGGTATGTTTCATCGTCTCTGATCATTAAGCGGTAAGCATAGAACTGCTTGAAATGACTTTTGTGTTTGTTTCTACGCCAGTTTCAGGTTGGATTTGTTTCACATTAAAATGATATCCGTCCTCTCCGTGTAGAAATATTAATTGATATTGGAGGGCATCATATGAATATCATATCGGTCTGTCTCATCAATGCGTTATAGTCCTTCTCTTCTTCGTTCTACAAATATGTCACGGCTTGTGTTTTCATTGTCCACAATATGAGCACTAAATCCATGTTCGTGTCCTCCAGGTGGTCTCTTCTCTGCTCGAATTATATCTCTATAGCCTTCAGAAGTCATTTGGTGTAGTCCTGTTTTGAATATGTGAATATTCAAAACAGCATTGATTGTATTTGTGTAAGATCCTCTGTACATCAGGGATTATTTCTTGTCTCAATCCACTGATGTTTGTGCATCGTTGATCAATTTCTCTTTCTTCATTTCCGAAGAAATATACTGAAGAAATTTATAGTGTCCTTTGGATAGGGGTAGTAATGATCCCATTTTGTGATAGATTTATCCTTGGATGGAAAAAACATAATCGATTTTATCTCTGTTAGTGTTGATCGAAGCGACACCGAAAGAATCATTTGGGAGCAGGCGTTGCACGCTTTTATATTTTGAAGAAAGTTTGATTCTGAATTTTCCCCGGTAATGTAATGTAGAAATTTCTGAGGAGGTACTTCCAGTGGTGTTAATCTAATTTTTCCATTCATGCAACAAATCCCTGGTGATTCTCTACTGAATTGTTTCGCGTTGCAAAATTGGCAGATGCTATCCATTTTTTCAATTACGACGTGTTTGTTATATTCCTCCATCGGGTCTTGGTGCTATGCTTCATTTGTTAGGTTGTACTGTTTACTTCTTTCTGTCTGTTTTACTGCCTTAGGTGATATTTTCATTGGTGGCTTAGACGTGATTCACGCTCTTCAACTGTTTCGTTTTTTCGCTGTTATTTTTGTTTTCGCCGTTTTGCTTCAGAACTGGCAAAATCTTCTCCTATTTTACGTTTGGGGCATCTATAAAATATAAATCAAATCAAAACGTTATTAAGAAATACACTAAGTACACCTTATACACTTTACGTTCGATTTATATTCAGTTACTGTATCACTTTAATTACTTACGCTTCACTGTTTGTTTTTATTCACTCACTCCGCTTCTCTGACGTTGGAACCTACGACGGATCTTGCTGTGTACACCCTTACTAATGAGAAGCTGCACCCATACAAAAAAGGCTTCGAATGGTCCAAAATTTTCCACAACATTCGAGAGTGTTCTGGAATGTTCCACAATGCTCTGGGATGTTTCCGAACGTTCCAGACTATTCCTGAACATTTTTACAACATTCCAGAATCTTTCAGGGTGTTTTGGATTTTTGTGGAATGCTCCCGAATGTTCTGGACTGTTCCAGAAATTTTTAGAGGGCGGAACTTCCAGCCTTTATATCTTCAAAAGCACGACCTTCAGGTAAAAACGGTTACCTTCTTCCTGAATGGGGCATACAGGGCTACCAAACCATATAACTAACTCCCTTGATCGAACTCGGATTCGATTCTGAGCTTTAGTGCACATTGAATACTTACTCTTAAAATATATATTGATTAAAAAATCTGGAAAACAATTTATGAGCTTACATTAAACTTTATTTCTTTAGATTACGAGAATTGCTTTCGTGGGCCAAAACCATTTCTTAGACTAAAAAGTGTTTTATAGAATAGTTCATGTAATCCTGTCTCCAAATATAGGTCAAGCATAGAGCAGGAATAAAGGCAGCCAAAATGTGATTTCTTCTGAACGACTGAAAGTTTAGAAGTTATTTTTTTATTAGTGAAAAAAATCAGTTATGTAACATAAACTGACACAGGGTAAAATATTTTAAGAAATTTTAAATGCATTTTCTTTTTATAAATGAAGGTAACAGATAAATTTTAGAATACGTATTGTATTTTAATACACATAAATTTTTAGTTATTACTTTACCTCATCCCTCCAAAAAAAAACTTGTAAATTACTAATAGAATTTTTGTCAAAATTTTGGGCATATAGTATTTAATATTATTTCACTTTTTTTTTTCTTTTTTTTTTCAAATGCACGGACTGGGAAAAGTGTTTTTATGTATTGCTAAAGCTATGTTTTAAAAAACATTATGTAAATAATTTATGTTTCTTTCACTCTAATTTCTTAGAGAAATTATATAAACTTTTCTCACAATTATTGAGAGAACATCCACTATAAGAAACAAATGTAAAAGGGAATACACGTTTTACTTCATCAGTGTTAAAATAAAACATTTATGCAAACGTTTCTTTTATTTTACTCCTATATTCAATTGAAACATTGCATTAATTAAACAAATATTCAGTTGGTAGTAATTAAGGTTAACTTAAAGCATTAAGACAGAATTATTTGAGTCTTATTAACACGCAGGTCTGAAAGACCGGCAATATTTTAGCTTAGCTGAATAAATTATTACGTAGAATTATTCCACATTTCAAGAAAGTTAAGCATTGTATGAAAGTGCAATTGATAAAACAATTTATTTTTTAGGGTTATTCAAGATGCCAAGAACTGAAAATGCAATTAAAATATATAATGTAATTGTAATTCTCTATAATGTATTCCACAGACTACAGATATATATGCTTTTAAAATGGTATTTCAGTATTCGTTTGTTATTAGTAATTGCTTTAAGAAATCAGATACATGGGAAAAATGGGGTTGATACTGCCCAAAGCATTTATTGATATTTTCTTTGCTTGGTTCTGTGAAAACTCATGAAATGTCAATTGCAGAATAGATAACTAAATTAATTTTATAACAAACATTATATAGTACTGTGAATGACATAAATATCAATGTCTTCAGCAGCACCTTAAACGCAGTACATTTTGAAAAATCGCCCATAATTCTGGCGTATATTTTCACCTTTTCCTCCTAAAAAAACATTTATGCCTCTTTAAAAACGAAACTTAAATGCATAGTTTTCAAAAGATTTTTTTTGCATTATGATTTAATGCAAGTAGTGAAGTTTAGTAAATTATGGCTAATAAGCGGATACTGTTTAAAACATTTTAGTTCGGACTAAGCCAACAGAAGCTTTTGCGGAAAATAATCTGAGTAAAACTAATTCGAATTAACTATAAACATAGAAGGGAGCACAAAGCCAGTACAATCATACAGTCAGACCATTTAGCTGCTGAGAACTACAAAGATCTCTCAGTTCTCATAATTCAACAATATAGGCCCATCATAGGCCAAGCGGTAAAGTCGCTGAATATTAGCAGTTTGCTGTCCGGATTAGATTCTCGGCGAACTGGCTGGCTGCATGGGCATCTTGGCGTCTTTTCTCGATATTTAACGTGGATACGAGTCAGTCTCCCTTAAACGTCCTCCACGAAGGTATCCCTCCGTTTAGGCACAAGACTTTCGAGTATTTTGCCATAACAAAATAACCAAACTAAACAATTAGGATGCAAAAATGCTGAAAAAAAATTAACAATTCACTGTCCAAAATAAAATTTAAAGAAACTTTTCATGTTATTTGGAATATGAAAGATTAAATTTTGATAAATCATTAATTACTTAATTTCGCTACACAACAATTCAACGTGAACTGGAAAACAGTTTTAATTTGTTAATTTGCCCCGCTCCAAAATCGCAAAGCATAACGAAAATTTAGAGAATATTAAAAAATACTATAATGAATATTGGAAACGGTGGAATTTTACTGATCTGTTAGTTACATTAATTTTCTGCTCCGTCCTTTTCAGGATGGTAGTTGAGTTGCTTATTGCAAAGGACTACTATCAATGAAACTATCTGCCGTTATGATCACTTTAGTCAGAATGTCGTTTTCTATAAGGCCGTTCATGGCCCCGCCTGCATGAAAGGTTTATGTTGCACTTCTTCTGGTTAGAAAACATTTCACTTTAGGTTTCCCTAAATAAATTTCTCTGTATGAATGAACCATTTCAGTCTGAGACTGACTTTCGGCGAAAAAGGCCGATCAGTACTTGGTACCAGACCTTGGTACTTATTAAAATATCACAAAATGTTACGTAATGTCGTAGAGACATTAGGTTATTTGGAAGCTGGAGATGTGAAAAATGAACAATGCCCTAGCCGGGAATCGAACCACGTACCTCTCGGTTACGCGCCGAGTGGGCTGACCACTACACCACGAAGGCATGAGAACAAGGCGGGATAAATACTTTATAATGTTTCTGATGTTAAGTTAAATCGTTAGTAACAACAGAAAAACCGCCTACGCAGGAATCAGTTGCGAAGTCTTTAAATATATTTGCAGCAACAATAGACGAAGTTTAAAAAAAATTACAACTTTAAAAAGCTAAAAAACATACCGTTCACCAGCTTTTGCTGAGACATATGACTCAAAACAAAACGTTTTAGAACTATGCATGAAAACTAGTTAGCAGGATATAAATGGAAATAAATTGTGATCCTTGATGAAGCATGGATTTACCTAAATGACTGCAGCAAAGAAAGGTCTATTTATTACCCAAATGAAAAGAAAAAAATGTATATAAACCTGTTTCCATCAATGTCAAGAAAGATTCAGGAAGCGAGAAATTAAAAATGAGAAGAGTGAGAAAACGCATTAACATCAACTCAACGTACCATCAAGAGAAAGCTTTGTAGAGTCATTAAGCATTTTTTGAAAGCAGGATAAATGAATAAATGGCAATGCTCTCGCCGTCCCGTCGAACCGGGACCTCTCGATTACGCATCCAGAGCCTTGGTCTCCACACGACGAAGGCATGCGAAGAAGGCGGGAGAAATACCTTATAGTTTTACTTTCGATATTTACAAAAGAGATTCCATTTACTTTTAAAGAGTGAAATTTCATCAAGAAAAATCAATAAGTCACACTTCGAAACATACCATTGGAGTCTTGAAAAAATGAATACTGATACATGTATTGCATATATATCTTCTCAACGTATCCTTTGATGTTTCAACTATGGACATTGTGCCTTTGGGCTCTTGAATAGAGCCGTTTCTATTCGCAAACCCACCACGATTGATGAATTCTAGGAATTATTGGAAGAGGAATGGAAATAAATATCTCTGGAAATTTTACGAAACCCCCCTTTCTGTCGTGGAATTAACCAAGCAGACTTATAAGAAGTCTTTCAAATCGAACACAGAAAAATACGCTTTGCATTTTAAACATTAATTAAATGGCTCCAAAATAGTTTTAAACTTCCGTAAGCACCTTCTGTAAAATTTGAATGCTGTCTATTAGTCGATTGCATATGTTTTGGGGAAGTTTCCTTGTAGTAGTAGCTTGTTAGTAATAAAATTATAAGAGATGGAAAGTTTATGCAGGTTTTTGAAAGCCCGTTTTGACAGAGTATATTTCTTTGAAAGCATTAGGTTACTGGTTTTATCGTCTGTAACTAAAAAACTAATAAAGTATAATGACAATTTAACGTTTTGTGATATTTGCGTTTAGGTTTAAGGCCAATCACAGAAGACCACAATCTCCAGATAACAATGAAGGAACCTTACCATTTCAAAAGATGAACGACATGAGGCCACATTAAGAGCTCCAAAACGCACAACCTGAACGTTTGACTTCCAAAATTCGAATCCTCATCTACGTGGCCTGAAAACAAAAGTGTCTCACGCCGCTGGTCATCATTCTGCGTGGAGCAACCGTGTGTTAAAGAATAACTTTTTTGCATTTAAGACATTACGTTTCAGTCCCAAAACATGTCCGATAAAGATAAAAAAAGCAACGTTTAAGAGGAATGTTTTTTCTTTAAGGGTAAAGATACAAATCTTAGATTGTTTTTAATAGGAGAAAAGGCATTTCACATTGGAAAAGTCTTAATTTGAATGAAGCAGCAGTCCGGACTATTAAGAAAAATGAAAAAGAAATAAGTAGTTACTGCAGGATGTTCGGCATCCGCAAAACGTGCAGCTCGTCCTCGGTCGCCAACAATTGAGAAGATGGAAAAGGATTTGGGTTGATGATAGTTGTCAAAAAAGAATTCCGTTGGATGGTAATATCATTAAACAAAAAGCACTAAACATTTAGGAGCACCTTAAAGAACACAAAGAATCCTGTGCCAACCCAGATTTTGTGTCAAGTAAAGATTAGTTCGAAAATTTTAAAAAAAATTCCTATTTATAGCCTAAGAATTCAAGAAGAATCTGGGTCGGCTGATAATGAAGTTGCTAATACGTCTCCTGAAAAATTTCAAAATATTGCAGAAGAGCAGGGATACACAGCAGATCAAGTTTTTAATGACGATGCAACTGGGCTATGGTGGAAAAAAATGCCCAGTAGAAACATCGAAAAAAGAAAAACTTGCACTCGGTTTTAAAGTGTCTAAAGATCGTCTAACACTACTTTTGTGCAGTAACGCGTCGGGGCAATTTATGACAAAACCCTTGTTAATTTACAGATCTTTAAATACTCGTTCACTTAAAGGCGTAAATAAAAACACATTACCGATACATTGCGAAGCAAATCCAAGAGCTTGGGTAACTGCAAAGTTATTTAAAGACTGGTTTTTAAATTGCTTTGTGCCAGACATTGAACGTTATTTAAGGCAGAAAAATGTGAGCTTCAAGGGGCTATTACTATTAAATAATGACCCATGTTACCCACAAGATTTGAATCATTCCAACGTCAAAATACTATTCCTACCACCTAACACTAATTCGTTACTCCAACTATTGGATCAAGTTATTATATATACCTTTAAAATGCATTATATAAGAAGAGCATTAAAATGGATTTTAGACGTAACCGATTCAAAATCAATTAATGTAATGGAAGCTTGGAAGAAATTTTCAGTCAAGCAATGTATTGACATCATATCGGTGTCGCTGAAAGAACTGAAAATATAAACGTTACATACGTGTTGGAAGACGATATGGCCCTCTTCAGTTGAAATAGAAAACGTGAGTGAATAGTCAGAAAATGAAATTGGTAGCATATTGGAAATTGCTAAGTCAGACGGAGGCGACGGTTTTCCAGATATGGCCATTAAGGACATTCGAGATGATTGAGGATTAGTTGGAAGAAGAAATTGACGAAGTAGATTTGATGGAAATGTCATCCGAAGTTGTAAATCGAATCGATTCTGAGGACACTAGCAATGATGAAGATCGTGCAGTTAAAAATTTAACAGTAAAACAATTAAAAGCCCTAAGCTCAGCTGAAAATCTCAAGTCATTTTTCTTGAATACAGAACCTTTCGCTGAAAGAAACCGAAAATTCAAAAGGGAGTTTCAAAACTGTCTAGCTCCATATCAAGAAATTTACAATGACCAGGTAAGAACTAGTTAGCAAAGTAAAATTACAGATTCTTTAAAGCGGCTGGAAGGTTCCAAAACTTTAAATGAAGAAAAAAATTCTGAAAATGAAAGTGATCTCATTCCACCGAAAAAAAGTTCTCGGCTGATTATACTGAGCAATGACGACAAAGAAATTAATTAAATTAAAGTTGCGTTTAATAAAGTAATATTTTTTGTTTTGTGTTGTAGATACATTTGTATTTTTAGTAAAAATTAAAGTTAGTTATACAGAATTAAAAAAATACTTGGTTTTAATAAGTTTTCGGAACTTAACCCCCCTTTTTGTGCTGGTTCTGGATCTCGTACAACACGGCATTTTCTAGGGACCTATCTACCGTATTATAGGAGGGTTACCTGTATTTGCTTCTATCTGTAAATAGCAAAACTAAAACTAATGGAGATGGGGAAAATGTTATCTGGGATATCTGCCTACTAACTGGCTTGAATTAAAATGGCTTTATTACCAATTTTTTTCGTAAGTTACCCATTTAACTACAATAACTATAGCATAGACGTTATGATAGTGCACAGTTAAAAACTGTTGCAATTTTCATGAAAATTCAGGTTGGTTCATCTCTGAATATATTTGAGTTAACGTCAGCAAGCACATACACTAATGTGAAATCAGAAGTAAAATATTAAAGCATCGCATCAAAGAAATTAATGTTAAAAATCTTTCTGGCTTGAGTAAAGCTATCTTTTTATTTCTTATTATTTTGATATATTTTGCTCCTTCTATTCAATTAAAAGGAGAATAAACGCAGCTTCACTTTTCAGAATTAGAAATGTTAATAATTTTTGAAAGAAATTAATCAAAACTTTCTGAATAGATTAAAAAGGAGTATTTTGCTTCCTTTTCATTTAAGATAAAAAAAATTAAGGCTTTAGATAAGCCAAAGAAATGACTCCATTATAATGAATTGTTCTAGAAGGTCTATGTACCGCTACTGAAAACTGCGAGCTAATACAGGTAATTTATTGCCGTCCCAAAAGAACAAAAGTAGTGAAAAAAAAGTACTTCTTTGTTTTTGTGAAATAACGGTGATTAAGAGCAAATTAATGAAAAGATGTAAGTCGTTCATTTTGGTAATCTAAAACATTGCTTCCTGAATCTTCTTGAAGTCTGAACTGTCCAATGTTCCGCTGATAAATCTGAAAGTAAGAGAAAAATTTCAGCAGATGGTTTTCGACATTTTTTCCCACATTTTTTTATTCCTTGTAATGAGAGCAAATTTTATTATAATAAATGATCTCTTCTTTTTATAACCACAACATTTGACCCGATTTAATTTTTTATGTTCTTTTAGCTTCAATAAATACACATTGGTTGCAATTTTACCTGTTTTCTGTTTAGTAATTTATATTGAATTTTGTTTCCTTTCTCTAGTAGACGGCGGAAACAAAAACAAAACAAAACAAAAAAAACCCTTAGATATAAATAGATAAAAAACCTTTAGACATATAATAATAAAAAACATATTATTTTAATGATTAAGAAATACAATATCACGATTTTCGGTACGTACCATTTGTAGTATCACCAGTGCAGAGGTTTTTGGAATTAAGTGTAACGTGTTGTGATGAGCACAAATTGAGTATTTTACTTTATTGATAATTTTGCTGCCAGATTTGCATATGCTGGTACAAAAATTTAAAAAAATTAAAACTAAAAACATTATAATAATATACAGATACAAAATTTAATTTTTACTTCCTTATGCGAAGTAAAGGAAGTATCGAAACCACGAAACGTTTCGGATGTCATATTTCAAAGAAAATGTCAACTTGCACCTCTCTCGAATCCATTTTGTTGTGTTCCGCTGTTTAATAATAATGGACTGTATGAAGATTTGCGATATTACCTCAGATGAACTTTTATAACTTCAGAGTCGTAATGTTGACTTAATCTCTTTATTAGCCTTCAACATCACGGTGTCTAAGGAGCGGCGTCAGAACACAGCAAACCTCTAGCTTCGGAAGCTCAACTCGAAAGAAACTGTGCCTCATTGAACCTCCAGTAATTCTCAGCACCTATGAAATGCCAAACGCGTGCTTAAAAACACTAGCAAATTTGCGTTTGCGCTGCTCCTCATTTCAACAACAGAAATATAATTTGCATAGTAACAAACACATTTAGAAGATTTTTTTTACGTGAGATCTGTACGTACGGACAGAATAAAGGATTAGTTTTTCCAAAACGGATTTAAAATAGATTCAGAAAGAATTATTTCGTGATGTCTGCACGTACCCATGCATGTAACTCGCATAACTTAAAACCGTTTAGCCGTAGAACGTTCAAATTTTGTATGGGATTGCTACAACGTCTAGTTATGCATCTTTATTTTTCTTGCAATTGGCCTCACAAAACGTATATATATATGCACACTTTTACCCGGCTGTGCGAGCTCCGTTTTTTTTATTTTTTATGCTGCTAAATTTCGCATTTTTTGCTTTAAAAGTGATGCAATTACGTTTTTCTTGCGTTCCGGTTAAGGTCTTTATACCTTTAGTTAATCCGCATGCAATAGCTGTAAAAATATCAAAATTTAAAAGTCAGTATTTAAGTTTAAAAGTTAATTTTGGCGTCCACGTCACATTACATTTTACGTGATATCTTAATATCAGTGGTGAATTTTTCGGTTATAATTGAATAAAAAATTGTTCTGCTACACTTTGATCCCAAATACATAGCGATTTTCAAGGGATGTATCAAGACAAACGTTACGAATGTGCAGAGAATTAATTTGTAAAATAGCAATATTGTAAGACTACACCAGTCTTTTTTATGTACATAATATGAGAGCGAAATTCTGTGTTACAATGTAATTGTAATCATCTGTAGATGATGCTGTTTGAGTTCCATCGGCAATCAGTATTTACTCTGTGAGCGTATTAATAAATAAATGCCTAAATGGAATAACGATGAAGATCTGAAGGTAATATTATCATATACAGGCATAAGAAGCAAAAAGATAATTGATGTGTTCAATTGATATTTCATGTTTTCTGCTTCGGACAAACCCTAGCATTTGGAATGATACCTGATTTACATTGGTGTGCAAAACTTAAGCAACAGCAGGGTTTTTTGTCATAACTCCACGAGAAACCAACTGAGAGACATGAAATGCAGAAATGAAGGAGAGTAATATGTACGTAAAGGATCGGAGCTGAAAAAGGAATACAATGCATACGGTATGGAATCAAACAAAAACAAGCTTTACTGAACGCACAGTATTGTGACTCATGATTGTCTATCCAAGAGAAAGAACAACAAGCAGATGTTCCTTAATATGGGATATGCCCTCCCCTCACTGCAATGGTTGCTTCGCACCGTCTCCGCATACTCAGAACGAGCTGGTGCAACATTTCTTGCGGTAGGAGTGCCCATTCCTCAATCAGCATCTGTTTGAGTTGTTGGGTGTTCTCCAGAGGATGTAAACGTGCTGCAATGCGTCTCCCCAAAGCATCCCACACATGTTCGATGGGATTTAAATCTGGGGAGTACGCTGGCCAAACCATTCGAGTGATATATTCACTTTTCAGTAGCTCCTCAACAGCAAGAGTCCGATGTGGCCGTGCATTGTCATCCGTAAAAATTAAGTCTGGGCCAATGGCACCTCGGAACAGACGCACATGGGGAAGGAGTACTTCCTCACAATAGCGATCCCCGGTTACAGACCCTCTGTCGAAAACGTGGAGCTCAGTTCGCCCGTTGAGCATAATTCCTTCCCAGACAAGAACATTCCCAGGACCACCGTTACGGTGTCCTTCCTTGATGTTACTGGAATAAAACCGGGTCTCGACCTCTCTCCAAATCAGAACACGTTGAGAATCGCTTCTAGTACTGAACCGACTCTTATCCGTAAAGATTACACGACTCCATTGATCAGTTGTCCAGTTTTTGTGCTCTCTGCACCACTGTAAACGGGGGCGTCGGTGGCCAACTTTCAACGGGAGGCAGTGTTCAGGACGGCGGGCGAATAGGCCCCCCCTTGTGAAGGCGTCTGGCCACAGTAAACCGCTACACTTGTCGCCCCTTGTTGTACAGAGTTGCTGAGCAATGGCGCTTGCTGACTGCTGTCAGCCTCTTTTCGCCTGCAGGACGATACATCGGTCATCCCCTGCAGATGTCGTCCTCGGGTGGCCACCACCAACCTTTCTAACAGCTGTACCTGTGGTTTGGAACGCTTTCCAAGCGCGCGAAACGACACTTTTGTTGATTCCGAACTCTGCAGCTACACTGGTGACAGTACGCCCCTCCTCCAGCTTTACGATCATTCTTCCACGTGTGAAGTCGTCCAGGTGATTTCTTCTAGCCATATTTCACGAACTGACTCACTGGCACTTGCAGAGAATATGTTGAATTGTGTCTCCGTCCTTCCTTTTATTCTACTGTTAAGCTGTATTCTACTACCGACATCACGCGTTTTGTGTACGCTCACGTCGCCTCTGACATTTCGTTCCTGATATTTGCATACGCATGACGTTTCTACTGACTTACGTGTTCATTGCACTGATCCCCAGACCTCCTTTTCTGCAATTTCATGGTTATCTGCTAAATTTTTACATTGTTGCCTAAGTTTTGCACACCAGTGTAATTATGAGTTGGAATCCAACTCCAGTTCAGAGCTTCGCTTTGGTCGTCTGAGTCATCATCAAAGTGGAGGAAAATGTAAGAAATAATTGCTTTCCCAACTGAGGAAGATTATTATGAATTATCGTATTTCTTCCTTGAGTGCTTTGCGGTGTATGTGGTTTTCACATTAAGGAACCAAGTAAGAATTTGGATTTTCCTTCTTTTCCTGCTTCAAAAAAATGGAATTATTCCTTTATGCAAGAACAGTAATTAAGATTCTAATTCATGAAAAATGTTTCTTTCGTCATATTTGATGATTCAAATCCACGTACAGTTTTCTTTATTCCTAGAAGTTAATATATATATTAATAAAATAGTTTACGATTCAGTTAAGTTAAATGTCACAACATCTCACTTAGCTGGAATTACTGCTAACCGAAACAATAGGAAAGTAATAGTAGATTGAATATTTGAAGCTTTCAAACTTGCAATCTTAAAATGTATCAAAATTCTTTTACAGATTTGTGCTTATAAAGAAACATACATAGCTCAATCGTTTTACTGCAGCATGGTGTGGAAGGAACGGTGGGAGAGGCTTGTGGAAGTGGTGAAAGAAATTTTAAGAAGAGTTGTATCTCTTTGAGGTATGAAACTGTTCAATACAGTTTTATGCGACTGTGAGCAGGTTTCTCGCCCAATTATCATTTTAAAAGACGCTGACATAGCAATAAGCTTGAACGTACTCTTGTACACTGAGCGCTCAACTGAGAAATCTAGCCTCTTTCATGTTAGTCACAAATTTCAGCTTATCACAGACAACTATACAATCGCATATATGTTGTCGGGAAAATCCCAGTTAATCGAATTTTGAGCTACATTTTGTAGATTTGGCTCATTTCGACTTTACAACTTTGCATCTAGCTGGCAAGCAAAATGTCATCGCTGTTCATCTTTCGCGTTTTCCAAAGTCACTAGTTTGTTTTAATGGTTACTGCTAGCTATGAATTAAAATTTGTGGAAAAGAGGTATATAATAACATTTATCTGTATATTTTATGCTTACGTAGAGAAGAACATCCTTAAAAAAGACAGTGTAGGTGAAACGCAATTACAATATCGATAACGATATCTTTTGCTAGTAAAGGAAAACGGATCGAAATCTGTAGTAGTGATTTGAAAAGTGGTGATGCGAGAACAAACTTTGATTGATTGTCATAATGATGTCGTGCATATAGACTCCAAAAAATCTTCATTACTTATAACAAAGCTAATGTCTGCAAAATATGCGAATGATCTGTAAAGTATCCTTTCGACATTGTGACAAATGTCAAAATGTCCACCATCGAACCGCTCAGGCCTACGGCTTATCGCAGGAACTGCCTATTCCAACAACAGCGGGAGGGATTGTATCCGATGATCATGTCATCTGCATGCTAGAAACCAAAGCTGTTAACACTAACATGCATTTCATTGAAACTTTAGAATACTAAGTTTCATTAGAATATTTTACATAAAATTAGAGATCTTTGAAATCGATGTAGTCCATGAAAGGATTAATATTCAAACAATACCTCGGTTTAGTTGCTTCTAAGCATTCACTGAAAGCAGCATAGAAGTGCATTAATTGTTTTATATAAAGTAAGTACACTTTTAAATGCATTGCAATATACATGTTTTCTTATCATTATATCTACCTTTAAATGTTGAAACCAGCTTTAATATGTGTATCCGGGGGTCAAGGATGTTATCGAAATGAAGGATGGCTTCGTGCCTGTTATTTCTAGCAAATGCAGTTCTACGGCTGAAATAAGCTAAACATTTTAATGGCATTTCTTAAGTTGATTACAAATTAGCGAATGAGCATTCAGGAAGCAATATGCTATTGTAAAATGTATTCCAGTAATTAAAGCATTATTTCTGGTGTTTATATAAACTCGCAAAATACGTCGAAAAATGATATATTTTTATTATATAGAGAAACTATGTATTGAATCAACAAAGTATTCCACTTGAAGACAGCAACATGGTTGGTATGACTTGAAGCAAAAGTATACGAAGTCTTTCTTTGGTGTTGACTTAGTTTGTCCTCGTTACCTCTCTGACTTGGTGCTAAAACTTGGATAATTTTGGTTATATGTAATGTCTATTGTGCTTATCGTTTGGAAATAGTTACTTCGCTAACCACTGAGATTTTCATCAATCCATATAAAGGTTCATTGTAAGAAGCGGTAGACCTTATGTTATCTACTTAGATAATGGGTGACCTGTAGGCATTACCAGACCTTTTGCAAAGTAAACAGGAATGCACTATCTTGCAGCAATCTCACTCTCTGATGAAAGTTCAACTATCTTTCTACAACAGAGTGGATAGGACGATGAGAGAGATTTGTGCAAATGGTGAAAGTAATTTTAAGAAGAGTTTTGTGTCAGGCTACTTTGAACTATGAAGAGTTGAATGCAATTTTATGCTATTGTAAGCAGATAATTCATTCACGACCTGTTACCAACGTATCAAAAGGTAATCGAGATCCGTCACCATCAACACCCATAATGTTCTCGCCAGCTGCCAGTTTGAGACCACTGTTCCAAGTAACTATCGCTTTTACACTCCGTATCAGTAAAACACATTGTATAGCCTATATTTCCACAGCCGTTGGCAATATATTTCCAGTTACAAAATGTCTGAAATAAATAAAATATTCATGTTATTTCATCTTTAAATTTTAAAGCATCAAATGTTTAGAGGTTATGAAGTCTAATGCTTTATACTTCTTCTCAGTTCCTATACTAATATTTAGAGACGTTTATAATTATTCTAAAAACTAAAATACAAACCTCAAAAACTGACCGAAGTATTTACTTTTTAATTTGAGGGTCATATTTAGGTGTCTTATATAGATTGAAAAGGGAAATATGGGCATTTGCTCTTAACCAAAAACTGAAAAGACAGAAAATATTTTCGGATTATTGTCTGATGAATAAGGAGATAAGCATTGCTCTCCATACCGCTGTTGGACTCCATAACAACTCCATAACACTGTCCCAATATACATTGTTGGGAAATGTATTTGTCATATATATATATATGTGTGTGTGTGTTTCAGAAAGGAGATTTTATTCAAAGAATCTTATAGAATTCATGTTCTTGAAAAGAGTGTAAAGTTTAACATTGGCACATGGCCAATTCTTAACATTACTTGCATAATTAAAAAATGAAAAGTATTCCTAGTTTAATGGGACTTTTTTGTATAATTCTAAAGTTATTAAACAATATCAGAATACTGATAACCTATTTTTAGTATTTGGAAACTTATTAAAAATTTTTCTGACAAGCCTTACGTAACAAAGCTATAAATTCAAAAATGTTACATTCTAATAAATCACGAAAGATTATATTACTAAACGGTATTTAAGGAAAAAAGTTCCAACTTGAATTTTCCTAATTTACGCTCATGTCCATAAATTAAGGATAATGCAAAATCAGGCAAAGGAAGGGTTAGAAGCAAAAAAAATTTGACTTATTTGTAAAGCTTATTTATTAGACAAAAAGTAAAGAGCAAAAAAAAGATGTTATATTTTCGATATTATTAAAAACATTAGCGATTTTTTCTCCCTGGAGCAAATTACAAAAAAAAACCTATTTACAAAAAACCAATATTACATGGTTGGTATGATTGTTAATACATTGTATGTCTCCCAGACTATGCAATACAGTCCGTACAACGCCTAGGCATGCTGAGTATCAAATTATCGATCTGATCTTGGGGGATATTACACCATTCAAAAAGCAATGCTCTCCGAAGTTCCGGTAGACATGTAGGAGGAGGTTGACGGGCTGCAACTCGTCGGCCAAGCATGTCCCACACGTGCTCTACTGGATTCAAGTCCGGTGAGAATGCTCGCCAGTCCATACGGGTGATATCCTCCGATTGAAGGCATTCGCTTACAATGTTTGCACGGCGAGGACGAGGATTCATAAACACAAATTGTGCGCCCATGGCACCCCGAAACAAACGTGCATGTTGTTCCAGAATGACGTCCCGATAGATTTGGCTTGTCATAGTTTCAATTTGAACATGCAGGTCAGTTCTGGAATCCAGAATAATTCCACCCCAAACGAGCACTCCTGCACCACCATAACGGTGTCTTTCAATGATGTTTTCTTGGTGGTAACGGGTACCTGGAGCTCTCCATATGAACGTCAGGTGAGAATCAGACTACACGCTACCACAATGCATGCTCTCTACCCCAGGCTAACCGCAGGCGACAGTGAGTTGCAGTAAGTGGAACGCATCTGACAGGTCTACGAGTATATAGACCAATCTGCCCTAAGCGTCTGTGCACGGTCTGCCTTGAAATTGTCATACCAGTGGCTGAAGAGAGCTGACGAGACAGGTCTGAGGCTGTGCTCCGCCTATTTCTTTTGGCAGTAACTGCCAAATACCGGTCCTCATTCGGCGTTGTAACTCTGGGACGACCTGTGCTGTAACGTCTACTCACATTACCATCATCTTGGAATCGTTGCCAAAGCCTGGAGATGACACTCTGGGCAATTCCAAGTTCGTCTGATACTTCCAGTTGGGTACGCCCACATTCCAGACGGCCGATAATTCTACCACGTAAAAAATAATCCAAATGCGTTCTTTGTGTCATATCTATTCGGTTATTGCACTGAAATGCTTATAAAGCGCCTGCGAACAATTTTACTTCTTTGCCTGTATTCCTTATATATCACTCTCTTACACTCTCGTCATTGTGACGTACCATCGGTGTCATCTGGTTACTTCCTGAAATTTGCATTTGATTCTTGAAGATGTTTGTAATGAGTTTACAGGTGATATATTTATGTATTTTAGAGTTCGATTTCCGCGTGACTCCGAATTATCCTTAATTTATGGACATGAGTGTATTTTTAATCGCCTCTTCAGCATAAACGAATAGGATGGTAAATTCTAAATTTTGAAATGAAATATGGGGGTTAATTTCTGTTGTACGGCAATCACAATTTTTATAATTTACGTTTTGTAATGATTGTAATCTTTTTCTAAACATACGTATAAATAACCGTGAAGCATATAAAAAGCTGGATTCGTAATTTTTACTAATTTGACTGACTTTCGTTTAATTTAGAAATAAAACAAAATGCGATTATTTTCAGTATTTAAATGATTTTCATAATTGGAAATAATTGGAAGAATATGAGCAACTGTTACGAACATAAACGCCAGGTAAGAAGTTTGTGGTTATTCTGTATAAACTATATACTGTAGAGATATTCTAGAGATCTTATTGATGGAAACGTTATGAACTGCAGATACTCGTGTTTAATATGTGGGTTGTGTATGAAACATGCCAAAATCCATGATTGTGATTTGTGCTACAGAGCCTTTTCCTCTTGCATATATTTAAGAAGTCAGTGTAATAATCCTATACTCTCATAAATTTACATTTTGTTACTGGCGTACACACCACAAAAGCTCATAAATCTTCAAATAATTCATAAATGTTTCAAGAAAATTTCATAAATATTGAAGAATTTTGGAATACATCCTCTAGAATTTAAATGACGTTTTGAGAACATTTATTTTTAAAATAAAGCTGATGTGCATTATGTATTTATATTTTAGATAAAATACATTTTGGAGTGATAGGAGTGCATTCTTTGCATTATAATTAAGACGCATGTATTTATTTCTAATGCGAAAGTTTTTAATCAATAAATATATTAGCTGTTTATTACATTAAGAAAAATACGTTGCTTTCATATATATAATCTATATCCATCTCCTTGCGTTCATAATTAACTACGTTCTATAAGCACCTCTAATCTAATTACTTATAGCGTGTTCTTATAAATATTAGTAATATGTTGTATTAGATACCGTTAAAAGGTCAGAACTCGGTTAACATAAAAAATAACGACAGTGGTTGAGTGATTAACTGATTAGAGCACTCGATTGTTATTTGTCTAAAATATTGGTTCTGGAACACCGAACACATGAGAAGCATACTTTTCTATTAAAAATTTAAGTACTGTTACTTTTTAATCTTAGAGAATTGCAAATACGTGAAATACAAGCTAAACATTAATTAATATATAATTAATAATAATGTTACACTATTATTGCAGTTTAATATGAAACATGGGCTTGTTTACGTCTTTATATGTATTCAAAACAAGGCGTGAAAGCACACAGAGCACACTCTTAAATCATACTAAAGTGCAAATTTTCCACCATCATTTAACATTTGCAGTACGTGTTTTCCAATATCAGCTGACACATCCTGTCTCGAGCAATTCGACAGATGATACTATTTGGGAAAGGTATTTCTGATATCTCCCTTTTGGCAGCCCTCTTTAACGCGGGTTTTACTATTTCTTTACAAGAAGGTAAAATCAGTATCTACAGTATTCTATATAGTATTCTATATATAGATACAGTTTCCTAGAAATTACTCCCGTCACCTAACAGATAGCTACTAGTACCTTTTTAGAAGTTTTAGTTATTTTATTTATTACTTGGAATTTTTTAACTTCATTTGAGGGTAAATGATTAAATGAGGGTAAATGATCGTTTCTAAATGACTGTGTTTCGTTTCAGTGCGTTTTCCAAATGACAGGCCCACCAGCGGCCGAGCGGTAAAGACGCTGAACACTGGTAGTTCGGTCCGAGGTTCGAATCCCGCGAACGGGCTGGCTGCATGGGCGTTTTCGTGGTTTTCCCCATGTGTAACGTGTATACGAGCCAGTTTCCCTTAGAAAGTCCTCCACGAAGGCATCCCTCCCCTTAGGCAGATAGCCCTCGTGTGCTTTGCCATAATTAAATAACCTAACCTAACCTACCCAAATGACAGACGTATATCTACTAATCCTGGGTGAGTGTTCATTGGTTTATTATACTGTCCTATGGTTAGGGAAATATCAAAGTTCCATATGTTCGTGTATCATCCGCTAGAGGTGTAAGGATATGTATTTCGCAAAGCGAAATGGAGTGCCGCGAATCTATAAACGCCTGTTCTAAAGGAACTAATGCCTTCCTGAAGAAATTGCTAAAGCAAGTTGGATACTATGCACATTGCATATGGCAGAAAACAATGAATATTCCTATGTAATCGCTGCTTTTTTGGATTTAAGAGTAGGTCGAAATACTCGAGTTCGACGGTCTTGTCTCAATTGCTGATGAACTGACCAAATAATAGTATGTAACACAAAATCACAAGAGAGCCGCTATGAATCACGAATAGGAAATTAATGATTAATTAAAAATGGAAAATACTTTTTAAGAACACAGAACTAAGAGAAAATTAGGTTTAAATCATTTTGAAAATCTGCAAGAAGGAGTGGAATTAGTAGTGTATTTATTAAAAGAATGTATTAATTTGAATAATAATAAGATAATGGAAAAATTAAGGTTGTAATGAAGATTTTTCTATTGAATAGAAAATTATATTCTCAGCTTCTCTGTACTCAGTTAATCTTCCTATTCTTAGCTTCTCTTTTTTGAACAAAACAAAATTTTTTTCAAACCGGCAAAAGATAAAAAACTTCAATAACAAAGATATCTAAAGAAATAAAAACGTTTTCTGAAATCATTAATTGCTTCTTTACTGCATTAAAACTTTCCCTCAGACTGAACATTTTATGAACATTTTTTTCGTTTTCTGAATAATTTATTATCTATCATTAATACTTTTAACGTTTTCAATTACCTTCAAAAGACCTCGTGACATACAACTTCATTAATGAGTTTTTATCTTTATTAAATCTTAATCCTTTTTCAAGCAATAGCTGCAATGTGTTTAAGGAGAATGCTGTGATATATCTAATAAAATATGTTTTATTCGCTTTCTTTAAGTTATGATATCTTTTATAAACAACCGAAGGTTTAATCTTCATCTGTCTTGGTCAAATTTGTGAGTATCTTTCACGTAAGGCTTATAAGGTATTTCTCCCGCCATCTTAGTATACCTTTGTGGTGTAGCAGTCAGCACGCTCTGCGCGTATTCGAGAGGTCCGTGTTTCGAGTCCCGGGGAAAGCATTGCTCATATTTCATCTGTCCTGTTTCGAAATAACCTAATGTCTCTACAGGCTGATAAAAAAGCTGCAATACTATTTGTAATATATTTTTACAAGAATAGCAAACAAGCCTTACAAGGTATTGATAAAAGATCACAAGTTTCCCACAAAATTAAAATTTTGATGTATAATACTAGGGATGGAACATTCGAATCATAGGATCTCACGAATTCCTGAAATTATTCTTAATTTGAAAATTGGAATTAAGACAGTTTTTTCCTTATTCTCATCTTTCAAATTCTAACCTAAAACCTTAAGTGTTTTTACCTCAAACAAAGGAAAGATTTGTTTCGTCGGTTAATTTATTTCCTAGAAAGCATAATGTGATTGCTGAATTTTCAACGGTATCTGGATCCCCCATATCACTTCTATCACACTAACACCCTATTTCAAAATACCGTCTAGTGAAACCCTTCGAAATATTCAAGTAACTGATGTGCTACGTTTTCTTGAAAATTTTTAAACTGATTAATTAATTATCTCTGTAGTCATGGATAAACAGAATTTACCTCTACTAGAGCTTATATGTCACCAGTAATTCATGTCATTGTATGTAAACTTGTGCTATGCACATGATGCAACGGTCTACCAGTTGTACACTAGTTTATTTTTACTACAGTAAAAATAAAATGGGACAGTTTATTATCTCCTGCTCTACTGGGCCGATTGACAAAATTCAAATTGCGTTTTTCATGTCTCGAAAGCGCGGATTAAGATACGCATTAGGTTTATATATAGCGTTGTTTTAATATAGGTATTTCGGCACAAAAATCGGATTTTTTCTGAAGTAACATGCCACGTTTTTCCCATATTTCGATTTTACGACTCAAACTATGCTAAACTATCAAATTTTGTAAAACTCGCATGAGTAGGTTTTAAAACATTAGCTCTCAAAAGTTTAGCTCCTCAATGTTACGTGAATTTGATACATATTTCTTAATGTCACATTTTTATTAAACTTCCTTGATTCCTTCTTACACATTCCGAAACTTAGGTTCATTCTAAATAAAATTCACCCATTTTTTATGGTTTAGTTTTAAAATTTGTATTTATAAATAATTTTTATAATTTTTTAAACCATTTTGAATTATAATTGATAAAAATTTTAGCGTCTCCTAAAATTAGATTTATTTCTAAGCTTACCTGCAAAAAATTAGAGTTTTTATGCAAACTTTCCTAAGATATACGTGAATTTATATATTTGCGCGCTTTGAATTTTGACATATTTCTTAAGAGCGATATCAACACAAATGTGATTTACGCACTTTATTAAAATTATTTGAAAGTATGAACGATAATTTTTTTTCCGCTCGTCTGCAATGAAAAAATGAAAAGGAAAATAGGTTGCTATAAATTAAGAAGCTCGCCAAGTAAATTATTCTTGGCGGAAACTGAAAAGAATTCGACACGATAAATGTTTGAGTTTTTCTATAAATTTCATACCAAATTTTACAAAATTTAATATTTATCATAATTTGAGTCGCAGATTCAAAATATGGAAAAACATTGCCATGGCATTTCGGAAAAAGTCCGACTTTGTGTCAAAATAGCTATGTTAGAATGATGCTAAGTAAAAATCTAATATATATCGTAAGTTGCGCTTTCGAGACATGGAAAACGCAATTTGAATTTTGTCAGTCGGCCCAGTAGAACGAGAGGTATAAAACTGTCCCCCTTTTTCTTTAGTCCAAAGGAGTTTTGTCTCTGAAGGAGTATTATTTTTGTTTTGCGATTTTGCGTGGGAAACATTGAATGTCGGTTCACTTTTCAAACTGTTGCCACCCAATATTGCAGCACTGTATTATATTTAAAGAAATTAAATAATGAAGAATGTGCATAAATGTATGTATGTTTCTCGCATTGTGATAAAACGACGGTACATAAAGCCATCTAATTTTGAATGACGTAATCCTGCTGCGAATGTGGGCATCTGGAAGCCCAAATTTTTGGTATTTGTTTTATTATCAATTCCATATTTTGCAAAACTTTAACGAATTTTTGGTTAACAATCTCAAGGATTTCAAAGCGAGCAATGGCAACGTTGTACAGAAAAAACATTTTGATTCCCAGCGGACTTTTATGTATCGGAAATTCTAAAGATATGCTCAGTTGAAAGTTATTTTGCAATATTGTTCTTTAACTGAGTTTTACGGTTTAAGTGCGAAGAACATGCTATTTACATTGTTTCAGATGCTATTTACATTGTTTCCTTTTCTTCAGAGAAGAATAGCATATTCAGCTATAAGCAGAGTGTCTGTAGTTTGAATCTCAGTGAGGCCATCCATCATTTCTAGTCTTACCTACTCCGAAGAACCTAAAATACGCTATAGGATATAAAATGTAAATTACTCATTTAGTCTGATCCCTGGCATCTGTATAATTCCAATACTATGAATTGCCAAGATATAAAATAGATTATAAGTAGGTTATGTTTTAAACTAAAGACCCTACGTAACGGATGTTTTTTTCCATATTAGTTGCTAGGAAAAACTATTGTAATTTATATTTATAATATACAAATAGTAAGTTGAAAATTTCAATACCTTTTTTATGATCAATGCTTCAGCGATATCATACAAATTCATTGATAAAGAATAAACACTTACAAGTATTAGGAAAAGCAGTGATTGAAATGACTGATTTATTGTCAAATATCTTTTCTCTTTTGGGACAGAAGGAAATGTTATCAAACAGGTATGTGAATACTTAAATAAATAATCAATTTTTAATTAAAGAATTACATACGCTAAAGAATAAATGAGTCCATAAATACGCGACTTCATTAAAATACACAAATAAATATGTATTTCATAAAGCAATAATTCAATAAGCAAATAAATGCATTAACTAAACAATTAAATATATGCAGTAAATGTAGTAAACAATGGAAATAAGTATATAAAATTGAAGAAAGATAATTTTATTGACAAGTATGTCAATATTTTAATGGAGATGGGCAAATGCTTCAATAATTAGTTGCTTATTTAGGAATGACTAGCTTGTGACATTTAAACCATTAGCTGCCTTGCTCCTCAGTAATTTTAGATCACAAAATTAAAATTATTAAGTGCAATGCACGTGTGTAAATGCTCTTTGTTCATAGGTTGTGCAAAGTAAATGCATCCAAGAATTTTCGAGGCTAATGTAAAAGAAATGAGTGTTGAGGCAGTCGTGCCCAGTCAAAAGGCAAAATGATGCTACAATTGCAACAAAAGGAGAATCTGAGATATTATATCCTTTGTCTAGAAGACATTTCGAAGCCTTCCTTCTAGTTTCTGTGCACAGATTTCATATTTATTCATATTTTAGCAGAATGAAATTTCCAAATCTTCTGAGTTTTTAGGCGATAATCGTTCTTCTTTGCGGGAAAGCCGCATTCCCATTTCCTTGTCTTCCATAAGTCAGTATCCACTTTTGTTAGTAAGACTATTCATAAGATTTTAATATCTACAAATGCATTCTGACATACGCGAAATTTTGAATTGAAAGTTCTTTTGTTCGCAAGAGTTTGGATGAAGATGACGGCTTTGAAGCAAGAGGTCTTATTTCAGTAAAGTTGTCGCAAGGCCCTGTGAAATGTTTTCAATTCATTATCAGCATTGCGTTCTTTGCTTCTCTTCACACTGAAAATGGTTGTGCTTCACAGCTCCTGTCTTGAGCTCCTGTCCTATTGCAATTTTATATACTTTCTACAAAATTACTGTTCGGCTTATTAGTAATGAATGCACCTTGTTATCTAAAGGAAGAATTTACTCATGGAAGCTACCGATGTCCCTGATTTATGCGAAAAAGGCAGTTTCAAATGGAGAAGACAGAAATTTGTAAAAGTTTCAATGGTGTTTTATGATTCAAGAATAAATTGAGAGGTCTATACAGCTGATTTAATTTATACAAAAGGCAGGTGATCGGAATCAGCTATCTCAAAGATTAGCAAGGTCATAGGGAATTGAACAAATCAATTGATTCTCCCCCAAAATTGGACTAAAGAACCTAATTGATAAACTGTCGTTTGACGATTTTACCAAAAGGACAGACGAACCGAAAGGCCAGCAGAACTCTAAAACTTGAACAACTCGAATGAGATCGACAAAGAAGCAAACGGAAGTACCTGAGTCCAGGCTGAGAGAGATTAAAACAATAAAATGAAGCCTTAGTACTTCTGATCTGGAAGATGTTAGCAAGAATAACGGATACGAACTACGCACTGCTGACAACAGTAGAAACGACGAAAAGGAAATTCCGGTAAAGGCCTGCTTCAAGTTAAGCCTTGTAAATTACTCACGATTTTTTTTCCAATACGAAAGTCGGTCTACGTTATCTGCTAATAGATGACCTTTCTGTTAAGAGAAAACTGCAGGAACGAAATGGTAGCCAAAATCAAAAAGGACAAGCGAAAGATTTGTCAAGACTCCAATAATTATCCTAAAACTACCACACACCTTCAAAACATAGGCTTAGCAGTCCAGATTTATCAAATCCAGTGTAAACTTGTAAAGATGGTCATTAAAAGACTATAAAATTACATCAGAGAAGAAGACATGGTAAATGAGCTTAACCTCAAGTGGATTTCGACTACTAAGGTCCAGAACTTCACGACAACTAAGAATAGAGAATTTTACCACATTCCAATATAATACTTTGTATATTGTACTTTGTACTTTGATACTATGGTGTACTATTGTAAAAGCATAGAACAGTTACAGTACCAGTTTGAAGAGTAAGCAAAAGCATTAGAGACATTCTAGAAGGACGGAGCACGGGAAAGAATGATTTGAAAGGTTTTTGTTTCTGGGGAATGGGAGAAAGTTGTAATGAATGGAATAAATACAGAACCCCCATGTAATGAATGCAGAACCTTCGAGAACGGGGAGTAGATTGCCTTTTAAGGAAAACAAACTGTTTCCTTGCCGTGGGAGATTGGCCATGAACGGAGCGATTTGGACATAATGGCAAAACCCGGCGACGAATAAATTCCCATAGCCCTGTTGCCGAAGGAGAGACTGAGAGAGGTGTGAACGAACAGCAACGGTCATGTGAGGACGAGGATAAGAAAACAGAATGGTCGGGGGTAATGACCCCAAATACCCCCTTTTCTGCGAGACCACGGGAAAGGAGAAGCGCGACGGCAAAAAAGAGGCGGTGTTTTGTAGGCGAATGGGGATCTTGGCCGTGCAGTGAAACGACGAATGGAGCTTGCGTAGCTGGGTCCAGAAGAAGCTTTTACCCACTACGAACTAACACCTTCTTTCCTCTGCATACGACGTTGAGTTTCTGACAAGAATTGAACCGTTGAGAAGAGCTTCTGGTGCCCCCTTATCATGGACCATTCCGCCGTCCAATATGAATTTTCAATGTTAATACAAAGATTCAACTTCGTCATTGGGATTGGGATCTGTATACCCCGCTCTGTGTTACTTGTAACAATAAAAACTATTAGTGCTCAAGGACTTTCTTTTATGTGATCTCATGATCGTAAAATATTACTTTAAGTTATATGTTTATTTCTTGTGAAATACGAAGAGATTTATACTAATGGTTTTTAAATGATTCTTGAAATATGATAAGTAAAACTAAACATTTTAAAAATTTAATATTTTTCCCTATTTAGGAGAAAAAATAAACGAAATTTAACACATTTAAAGGCTGTATTTATTTCGAAGATCATTGATGGGTTGTTCCAGTTCATTTTAGGCTCATTTTTAGGCTCACTTTTTATTCGGATTCATTTGCATGAACTAACCATTACACGAAAAATTTTCATGTTAATTAATGAATTAGTGAATTTTCTCTACAACAAACGATACCGTTCAATTTTCAGAATAATTGTTTCGCTATTTTAAAAGACTGTGTTTATTGCTGCCCCATTTACAATTAGCCAACCTTTTCAAAATTAGCGCTGTCCGTTCCACTTTCTTCCTAACAGGAACTATATATTTATTCGAACGCAAGGAAGAGTCGAAAACACAACTCAAGTGTGGGAACTTGTCGCGGGAAGAAATGTTGCAATCACAGTATATTAGATTTGAGATAAAACCTTGCCTATTTAAGGTAAAAAACCGGGTAACACATCTTGTTTCTGTTTATAATAATGTTACGGATTTCGTATTTATTTAAAATTGTAATTAAAAGTGCTTTATTTTTCCGTGCAACGCAGACGATTTTTGAAGAGAAAGCTACGTCGGAAAAGTAAAAATAAAGGAGCGCGTGCATTTAATATTTAATAAATAAATATCTCGTAATTGCTGTTGTCATCCACAAAAAATTGAAAAAAATCGAGGTTTTACCAGAATATTCTTGTGAATAATTAAATAGCTTATAAAAGGCGAATTAAAACACCTCGTCTTAGTTGTAGTTGTTATTGTTTTTAAGCGAACTGTTGTTTACTAATGCTGTTATTGATGGTATTGAATTCGTTGTGAGATAGAATTAGTTTCTCTGTTTTTGAATTGAGTTTTGTTTAACGTTTGAGATATTGTGATATTGTACGAATAACTCTGAGGAGATATTTCAGCATTTTATTTTATTTCATGTGAAAAGAATAAATTTTATTAACTTTTTGTCGACTTGTGCATTCAATCCTTAATGAACCTGTATGCATGCAACAATAATATTGTTGGAACAACACGAGTGATCCAAAGTTTTAAGGTGTTATTTAACTTAGTGTTCAGATTCTGGCATGTTTTTTTAGTGCATTGCAGTAGGCACCAAATCGTCAGACAAAAGAAATGTTTTTATAGAGCAGTCATTGAGTAGCTGATCTCGAAACTTATAGTTACTGGATAACAATGGACTAATAACTGATCCTTGCAGAACATAAGTCTCAGTTTGTCTTAAACTGGATGCTTGCTTTCTATACTGGCTCATATGATATATTTGTGCAATTAAGCACTTAATACAGTTAAGCATATTATCATCTATTTCCTGTATTTCTATAATTGCGCTCCATGTTATTGGAGTGAAATACGGGTTAATTTTCAAATGTTTTACGTCCGAGTCGTTGCAAATCTTTTCAAATATATGGCCAACAAATTGCAATCCATTATCCGAAATGGTTTTAAATAGAGCGTGGAATTTTTGAACATATATTTTTAAAATGTTATCCGTTATAGATTTCTCTAAAAACAGTATATTAAGAATATTTAATTAAATTTGATGAATTAATTTATTCCTTCATAAATTGAAAAATAGTTTCTTAATTAATTAAATAGTCCTTAATTCACAATCAAGTTTTATTTCTAACTATTTTTACTTGCTTGATACAAATATATAATGGAAGCATACTAATCATTGATAGAAATATTAACGGTCACGTAATTTAAAAGCATTTCTAGAATTAGTTAATTCTTTCATAGATCAAAAAATATTTTCTAAATTCATTAAATATTTCTTAATCCACGATCATGTTATATTATTTTTTACAAGCTTGAAATGAATACATAATGGAAGTCTATTATTCAATGATGATAATATTAACGGTCACGTAATTTAATGAAATTTTGTGATATTTCATGCAAATTATGAATGTATTAATTAAATCAGTAGAGTCGTCTCATGAAAAAAATCTGAAAATCAACATTTACATGTTTCCCATAGGTTTAATTTTAGTAAACATTATGAACTTCTGTAGAAAGTATTTATTTTGCATAAAAACATCAATAACGGACGAAAATAAACATCAGTAACTTTCGAAAATATGGGGAAAATTTTATTTCTTATATTTTAGAAGATTGTTCGGAAATTTATTATTTAAAGAGTTTATTAATATAATTTGAGTAATTCTGTATTTGTTCACAATACTTCTGGTGGTTGGCCTAAAAATCGTACTAATTTATATTTTAAATTTATGAAATTTTAGAGATATGCTTTATGCTTTTTGAACAATTTTAAGCCAAAAGAAAATTTAATTGAATGATATAAAGATGTTTAAGGAGTTGTAGAGCTCATACTTTTCAGACCATTCGTAAAATTAATGAAATGTTATTACTAAGTTGTTTTTTAACTGGGAGTAAGCGTGGAAGAAACTATTGGGAGTGAGCTACGATATATATCCTTATAAACGTACAAGTTACATGCAACGATAAGAAAACATTTCATGTAAATGTGTAGAGACATTAGGTTATTTCGAAGCATCAGACATGAAAAATGAGCAACGCCTTCGCCGGGAATCGAACCACGGACATCTCGGTTACGCGTCAAGCATGCAGACCACTACACCACGAAGGCATGCGGAGAAGGCGGGAGAAATACCTTATAAATGATGAGATTTTATTTTTAATTATTTAATTATAAACCCTCAGTTAAACCGTTTTTTATTATGTGCAATATACTATTTTACTGATATCTGCAAATGACAGCCGTACGCGAATAAATGTAAAATTAGGCATAGCGTAAACGAAACAATAGTGGATTTGAGGGCATTGTAATAAATGTAAGTACTTACACAAAATTAGCTGCATACCTGTAATGCCAACTGCAGCAATATGAACATGCTATTAAAGTTTATTTTATTTGTGAAACTATGTCTCAGAAAGTTGAATTTAGGTGGAAATGTATTTTACTACAAATTAAGGAATTTACCATGAGAAAACCAAACGCCCCATTAATGCAGTTAGTCATATTTAGGAGGACCAGTTTTTCTGGACTGATCGAGATAGTTCTAGATTCACAAAGTCATGGGCTTGAAATTGGGATTGAAAAAAAATATTCTAGATTCTTTAATGAATATTTAAAGAAGTAGTTGAAATTAAAGTAGATATAAATTCATAGAAGAATGTGACCATATTCAGTGATTTCTACAATAGCCCTTCGTATTATCTACATTTTCACAAGCAACTTACTGCAAAATGTACAGAATGTAGTTTTCAACATTTTGTTGATGAATATTCTTGCATTTTCAATCTATTTCTTCATACCTTTTTTTGTTTGGCAGAAGTTTTTACATCTTAAAATCTATAAGCGTTTCTACTGTTCAAATTAACTTACGATAAAATGGTCTGGATTGTCTCTGCTGAAATATGGTGAATCTGCCTATATTGCACTGCACAGGTCTCCACGCTTTAGGTATGAAGAATTTACAAGCGTTATTGTGGGTTTAAATACTTTGGTCTAACTGATGGGAGAAATTCCTGTCTAAGCATATTGTAGAATAACAAAAGGATATTCTTGAAGTGACATATCAACTATTCTGCCCATCATCATTTAGTGAAGGTAAAAAATGTTCTGGATTATTTTTCCTAAAATAATTTAAACCTAGCTATAAGCATAGTTTTCTTGTTTTATTTTATTTCAGGATGGGTCAATGTCTGCAATTTGTTTAATTGTAGTCTCTTTGAGTTCTTTCTGTATGCTTTAGCTGAAATTAAATTTCCGCATTCGAGCTCCCTAGTCGAAGCAGTGATAGTTCATTTAATATTTTCATATAGCTGTGTGGTTGTGAGGTAAATTAAATTCTTAGTTTCTAAAGGCTTAATTTTCTGTTTATTTATTTAATATATTCAAGATACGAAAAGAAGTAAAAAGATATCGTTATAATTCTATTTTTCAGGAAAATCTGTAGAAAAATTCGCTTGCAATACAAAAATTTCCGTAAGAGGTGTACGGCAAATTTAGAAAGAATGCATTTATTTTCAACCGCCATCATAAATAAAATACACCCATGAAGAAAATCTATGATGAAGGCTGTAAAATGCAGTTATTTTCTTTGAGAGCATTCACTTTAAAAGAAAGATTTATTTGAATAATAAGCTACTCCTATAAAGGAGATATTGTCGTGATTGTGGAATCATGGACAATTGATCTAAATTATGATAATACATAAAGAATATAAATTATGGAAGGAAGGCCAACAATCGCGATTCAAATTTTCTGGAAAATTGTTCTTTGGTGCTGCCAATAACAACTAGAGAAGAAAATTGTTCTTACGTAATATTTCATATTATTGCTTTCAAGCTACCAATCGGAAGCATTTTAGCTTTTCACTTGAAAGCAAAACATAGAGTTAATTCTATATGCGTCTGTAGCAAATAAATAATATTAATTTAAAATTTCAGTATTATTTATATCATTTCAAGCGTTACGAATCTATGTAATGTTCATAAACCTAAAAACATTTTCTGAAAAATACTATTTATCAATTTCTTTTTCTAATAGAGATTCTGCTGTTGTTGCTATTATGTACAGCTGTTGTGAAAAAAATCATGTAGTAATAAATGTGCAGTCAAAATAAAGCTAAGTAACTAACGTTGGGAAGCAAAAATTTGCGGGTTTATATTTATTTATTTACTTAACTCTCTGCCTGCTCTAACCTTAAATTGGTGCCGCAAAAAACTTGAATGCAATACTCAAATTCTCATAAAATATACAGAATTCATTAAATCAATGCAAAGAGACTGGTGTTTGAAACTAATTCTTTTAAGTTAGATTAGATTTTCATAAATCCTCAACACAGTAAATTAAGTTTATCATATCAACTCTCCACTCTTAAATTCAATAAGAAATGAAAATATTCTCTCTGGTGTTTTGTTAAAATCAAAAGATTAATAATCATGTAAAATGCATTACCGGCACAAAATCATCAACATGCTACCTCTCATTAAAGCTAACTACTCAGCCCTCCTTCCTGTAAACACATAATTTCAATACAACTTTAGCCCCAGACACTTTTCATTTAAGTATAACGCAAAACACTACAAAACACCAGGGTAAGATAAATTTCTTACTCGTAGAAGTCAATAAACCAGTTCAGTTAAAATAATAAATCTGATCGTATAGTTCCAACATCATTAATTTCTCCTACGCCCGCAATAAACTACCCAGGTTCGAATGGAAGCTTAACCATGTTTTCCGAAAGTATCACATGGGTGACCTACAGCAAACCACAAAATCAAAAAACACAAAATAAACATACAATAGTAAAACAATAACATTTATTTAATATACCAAGAATTTTAATTACAGATAGATGATCAGACTACCTCTACAAAGAGATTTTGCAAAACATTAATCGTAAAGTTCTCATACGACAATCTGTACAGCCATCAATATTGTACAACAAAAATTCACTGCTTATGTACTTTACGCAACTCACATTTCAATTTTCCAATAAGAAATAATTTAACTTGTAACAATGAACGATGTATCTTCTGACAAATTGAAATTAATTAAACTACTGGATAGATTATTGAATGCACATCAGTTCAGTTAAATATTTCTTTTTAAGAAAGAATTACTTGCCCTCAACTTAACTTAAATTACTACCCATCTCAATTTACAACTTTCATCACTTTCTCAAATTAGTAATTAAATAACTAGAAACAAAAGCTATACGAGAGATAGAAACAAAAATAAACACTCACGGTAAACCGCAAAACACCGACCGTCTCTAGAGCTCGGGAGCCGCCGGATCATTTGGAAACACGTCAGAAGCAATATTTGGACGATAGTCTTCGAAACCATAGTCTGTTAACCTTTAGTGTCACTCATGGTTGGCTAGTTCATTCGCAGTAAAAAAAACGAAGTCTGACTACTCCTTCCAATACTTCACTTCCTTTTCCAGCATCCCACAGTCAATTAGTAGAAAATCATTATCACTCAGACAACCACAACGATTCTGGAAGCCGAAACCAGTCTGTGGAACTCGGGGAGCTGCCCGATCATTTCGTGCCCACGTCGATAACAATATTCGGACGAACGATTGTTACGCCGTCAGCCTCGCCGATTCTCTATAAACGGAAATCCTACAACATGAATG
>KK115579.1:227536-252086 GCA_000611955.2 Stegodyphus mimosarum
CACCAGCAACGCAAACAGACGCAAACGTTAGAGAATTGTAACGTAGCGTAGATCTTAACTGAAATTCACTAAAGACGGCACGATGGGAGACCGCATCGTTCTCCGACATGTTCTCGCACCGAAAATTTTCCTGTAACCGCAGCCGTACCACGAACGGCCCCGAGGAGGGGTGGGGCCGCCGGGTTTTCTCTCTCTCCTAAAAAAAGACTCGTAAAATCTGACAAAATCTTAAAAATCTCCCTCGCCACCGAAGCGACCAATTTTAAAACCTCGCGAAGCTCAAAATGTGGACCGCCTATATAATTATAGGTTCAAACAAATCCATAAAATTAAAATTCACCAATGCTACACAAAAGAGTAACCCTCTCTAACCACTAGGACCAGACCAATAAATGCCTATCGAAATTCTAAGAAAATCAGTCCTATCTTTTCACAGTGACAAGCCACTATTTTTCAAGCTCAAAACCAAGGGATTTTTACATCGTAAATCGGTAAACGATTGCGACTCTGCAGACAAATCCTAAATATTTTACCCCATAATTCTATCAAGAATCGATGTCGAAGCTGATCGCCTTAGAACGATAAAAACACATGTTTGCCCCCTCAAGATAAGGGGACGAAAAATGCAGCTGGCCGCCGACACTTGACCCCAAAATTCTCCGACCGTGAGAACGCAAGAACTGCCTATCTGTCAGCCAACAGGATAAGCCTCATACAGTCAACTACACTGCCCTCCCAAAGTTAAGTAACAGCGTGGTTTTTGCAACTAATTTGAGAATGAAGCAACATAGGAACAAGAAATTTAGAGGACATCTTCACTAAACAGTTCGTTAATAAGTGTGCCGTAGAATGCTTCTTAAGGCCAAAACAAACATGAATTACAACCAAAGCTTAAATTGCGCCGGAGCCCGGCTCCGGTACTTCTCAGTTTTCGAGATAAATTATCAATTCAGCCGGAGCCCTAAATAAAAGGGCTCCGGCAATTCTTTTATGTAAGTGAACTACAATTTTAGCAGATAAATTTTGTTTTAATAGCAAGCATGCCTTAAAACTCCATTCTAAGTTCTGAATGCAGGCCTGTCTTACACTTGCACTCAAGCCTTGCACAGATGTTGTGACTTTTAAGGAAAGAAAATCCCCCCCCGCCAAATCATATGTCAAAGGCTTATTCTCCAGGATATGCAATGAATTTATGAGAGCGGGTAAATTTTGTAATCCTCAAAGAACTGAAAGTGATACCCTGGTGATGCAAGTTCCATGTTAGAGAGTTCCTACTGCGGAGCTCCGGTAGACCTTTCTGAATGATGTAACCAAAAGGGGGGACCACTGCTGTCACTTACACAGCAATGACAGCTGTACAAGCTGTCATGCAAGTGTCAAGTTTATTTTCACGTAGTATTCAGGAAAATTTATTCAGGAAAAGTATTGAGGGAATATTCTGCTTGACGGCTAGTATTATATGGACAAGGCATCGGTCTTGATCAGAAAGTCTTGAATTTTTCTCTCTTTATTTTCAAAGCTACACTTTTCCGTTAAATTTCTTTCCATATTCTTATACTGTTTCTAGAATTCTCACTATTGGAACTTTAATCGTTTTATCTTTTTTCCTCGGTGTGCTTAAAAAAAAGAGTGGTACCTGCCATTCCTTGGAATAGAACATTATACGTGTAATCAGGGCTTAAACTCAGACGGCAAACGGTTGAGCTGCTTATTGACAGATAAGTGGAATTGCAATTCCAGCCGGTGTCTCAAATAAGACAAGGTCCGATATTTTCCTTTTCTATTTAATTATTTAAAATTAATTTAATAATTTATTAGATTTCTCTTTATCTCTTTACATTTTTCTTAATTTATTATTTAATTATTTTAATTTTTATCTATTTTATTTATTTTTTCTTTCCTTTATCACCGTCAAGCCCTGATTACAACAAAACATTGCACTCTTGGTGGAGAAATCCAGTGTTGAATAAACAGTATATCACAGTGTTTCGAGGGAAACTGTGGCGGTAACATTACAAAGGTTGGTTCTAATAAGGAATGTGTTCACGCGTAGCTGCTATACATTGGCGGCAGCCACCTTCCTTTCTATCATTTAAGTTGTCATTCAGCGAAATGAGAAGAAACATTCAGACACGGAGTAATCCTTGTTAATGCTCATTTAACACCTCGGAGGAGGATTTAAAGCAGCAGCCCGTCTCCCAAGGTAGCCACAAAGATGTTCTTTTGGAATCAGGTCTGAGGATAGGATTGAGCTTGCTATTTCACCCTCTCCATACCATGACTCTCAAGATATTCTTCATCTACCCAAGCTCGATGTGGTCGCGCATTGCCAGCCATCAGAAGAAATCCAGGACCAATAGCAGCGGCATATGGGCGGATATTTTGATCAAGGATCTTGTCTCTATATCTCACACCGGTCAAAGTTTCTTCATAGAACACATACAGGTCAGTGTGACCTCCAAGAGAAATCTCAACTCAAACCATTATTCCATCACTTCTGTAACTGCGTCATTTCACAATATGGGACTGATTGTATCTAGTGCGTTGTTCCCTCCAGGTCAGCAGACGATCTGAATCACTCTCCCATGTGAACTTGGACTCGTCTGTGAAGAGAACAGAAGCCCATTGTTGAGTGGTCAGGAGACGTGGTCTCTTGCGCGACATGAACTAACAGCTCTGTGTACAGGTGATCGTCTAACATATAGGCCATTATTATGCAGGGGTCTGCGCACTGTAATAGGTGAGATTTTTGTTCCTATACCCACTAAATGATCTGCCATGAACTCAGGCACAGTAATGTGGCTTCTTCTTTGGACCGAAAGAGCTAAATAACGGTCTCCTACAGATGTTGTAATTCTTGGTTTGCCTCGAACATGTCTTCTAGACAAGCATTAGCTTGTGACATCCCCATTTCCATCTATCCTCAGCAAATCGGGCAAACAACTTCTGCTGGGCATTGCAGACTCTCCTGCATATTGTCAACGAAATTGTTAATAACAATTAATGATCAACATTCGTGAACAAAACATACAATTTTTGCGTTTTCTCTCCAACTCTTACATAAGTATTCGTTTCTATAAAATAATTGTGGTAGCTATTATTTCTGTATATATTTTCTTAAATTTCGTTACAGTCTTGCACATAAATTGTGGATTTAAATATTACTGACATTTTTGTAATAGTGAGCTTTGAAAAACATGCTGTTCCTTTAATTTTTGGAGGGTAGTGTAATTCCCTAGAACATAGAGATCAACTACTGGTCTCTGTATGCATCGAAATATGAGCTTTAAAGCCAGTTTCCGAAGATTTTCAGAAATAATTTATACTGAAAGGCACCACATTTATTTTACTCGGAAAGATGTGAAGGACATTCCGTCTTCGCTTGTGTAAATTCGACCTTATAATCATGTTCGTAAATGATGAACTGAGTGACGAAGTTGTTTTTGTTTTAAACACGTCCGGCACCCAATCTGACATGTTAGACATGGCTGTATGTTTGAGAAAATTAATGTTAGTTAAGAGGAGGTGTAAGTTTGTATGGTTTTAGACAATCCAGTTCCCTAAATATTCTAGCAAGATGACGCTGAAATGATCGGGAAAGGAAAAGCTAAAGTGACGATGAAGAGGTGGACGACAAAGATGAAGAAGACATACTGAATAAAAGATTTACGGTGGAAGAAAGCTGAAGAAGGAATGCAGAATTTCATAACATTTGTCGAGCAAGTTTCTTGGCTACTATTATATGATATAACTTATCTTCATCTTATACGCAGCAATTTTTAAAACCGCATAGTATCAGAAAAGCAAGCAGACTTTCAAAATCATCACAGTGTCATCACAGTGCGGATTTCTTAATATTCACGTGTTAATAAGTATGGTCATTTAAGATGTTGTTTAATTTTACTTTCTTGAAATATAAAATTCTGTATATAAGTTTTAATTTTAAATAGGCTATACGATTTTCTATATTATTTATTTAGTGGCCAATATACCGAACAATAGGACGAAAGGCTTTGCATATTACGATTTCTACAGATGGTATCCGCCAAAACCAACGTGGACGAAAAATGTTGTCGTACAAAGCATCGTGGGAGAAACGAAATCAATACGAAAACATCTCATTTCTAAATTATCGTGAACCAAGATGTCGTGCCCGATAATAAAGCGGTTAAGAAACTTCGCAGTTTTAAAATATCATTGTCGAAAATATTGTGGTAAAAAAAAAAAACACATGCAAGTCATCGCATGACGATAACATTGCAGTCATGCATTTTCAGGCTTCAAAATTTGCATAGTTATTTGCGATTGTTTAAGGCATTTAATCCCTCTTTCCAGCATGTCTTTGTGGTGTATTCGAGCTTCATATTCGGCGTACAATCAGCACGTCTTCCACAGGTCCATATTCAAATCCCAGCGAGAGCGTTACTCATTTATCATTTACTCCTGCTTCAAAATAACCAAATTACTCTTCAGTGGCGCCCGAACTAAAAGTTGGTGGAGAATAATTCATCACCACTATGATTTCGTGATTGGTTCTTCTCATCCCCAGTCGTCTTTAAAGGAGGGAATATACAAGGTATTTTTTCCCTTTCCCTCATGCCTTCGTGGTGTAACGGTAGCATACTCGACGCGTATTCGAGAGGATCAGGATCGAGTCGTGGTTAGGGCATTGCACATTTTTCACGTCACCTGCTTCGAAAAACGTAATGTCTCTGCAATTAAAAGAAGGAATGAGGAATATTTTTTTTTACTTTTATATTTCATATTTTTGAATTAACTAATAAACTTATAATAAATAAGAAAGAAAATTAAGTATTCAAAGATTGAAAATGAGTTGAAAAATAACGCTAGGTATAGCAGTTAACATAATTTTATACGTATGTAATTAACTAATAAACGTCATTATTAATTAAACTTGTTTAATGAATTATAAAGTCTGTTATCTGTTATATGTAGCATTGATTTTCTACTGATTTTCAGGTTCTGAAGTTCCCTTCTTAGATTTTATATACTTAATACTTCTTTCTTTGTTAAAAGAAAATAAAAGCAAATATATTTCTCATTCCGTCTTGCCCTCACAATTTATTATTGGAATATGAATTTATAACATTTAAAGCCTGAAAATCGCATGTCTGCGATGTTAGCAACGTGCGATAATTTGTAAGCGCTTTAAACCTTCCAGGGTAGTTTCGACGATGATATTTTACTCTGTGAAGCTTCTGAATCACTTTTTTTACAATGATATTTTGTACCACGATGGTTTAGATCTGCGATGTTTTCTCCTTGCTTTTCTTTTCTCCTACGATGTTTTGGAAAACGACGTTTTCACTTCTCATTTGTTTCTCCACGCCGTTTGCTTCCGAGATATTTTCGCCTACATATGATATGAAAAGGTAAACTCTGGAAATATGTATTCAGTTATCCGTAGAAATACATTCTCATGAATCAGCAAAGTACCGTTGTTGATGTTAAAAGGGGAATCTATTGCACTAGGTTATCACAAGGAGAACAGATATTTAAGTTTTGAAAAATTTGTTATTTTCACAACATACTTTTATTTCAATTTCGAAATCTGAAATTAATCATTGTTATTCACACTAAGCTGATTGAGAAAGTATTAACAGAATACATCATTTTCGATTAATTTAATTTAACGCATTTCAGTACTATGTTTACGATTATTTTCCTGAATTGGAAATGCACAGTTTTCATGTTTAAAGAGCCACATATCTTTTCGTTTTACGATAAGAAGCCGTAACAAAGTAAGAAAAAAAAGTATTCTTCATGTTCAACAGCTCTTGTTCGTTTGCAATATTTTACTAAATTTAATACGATACTAAACAGTTTTTACTTTAGTAAAATGTATATTAATTTAAGAAAAGCAACAGATGTATCAAAGGTTTAAGCTTTTACCAAATCTAATAACAATGAAATTTTAAATTACTTTAAAAGTACTCTAAAGATAATGTTGGTCTCGGGCATGCGATACCAAATTTTCTCATAGTCTTATATATGTTTTTCAATGAAACCTTTGCCTCAGTTTTTCCATCTGCTAATAATTTCTACGCTAGATATATTTGTAGACATCAGTGATAGAATTATTTCACAAATTAAGTACTTCCAAATAAAATTCGAAGGGATAATTTTAGTAACTTTGTTTCATTCTGGTACCGCATAAAAAATTTAATAAATTCCTCTCTTTTATAGATTTATTTTTCCACGGTTATATAGGCCAATCAGTTACAGTACGAGTTCAATTTAATCATGGAAATATCAGGAGGGTTTTCAATATCTCCAAAAATCGATTAGTGACTTTCAAAATCGTCGAAAGTCTGAAAGTCGAAGAGTGTGAATAGACGCAGACTTAACAATTTTTGAGAACTAGATGGCCCATGTTTTTAAGCAAGTCAACAACGCCATCATAACATCCTGATATTTTTTTAATTTGGGTTTTATTAAAGCTTTTATCAAGAGATTATATATTTGCAATCGAGAACTGCAACTGAGATGATATTAGAGAGAGATTTAAATCCTTAACAAGATCTATAAATTCTTGGTGAGGACTGAGATGGAGTATACAGTGAGGAGGTTTTACGAGGCAAACACTTTGATCATTAGATACATTTCCACATTTATCTATAGAAAAGAAAGAAAAGAAAGCTTGAGATTTAATGGTTAGGTTATTTGAATATGGCAAAGAAGTTTATTGCCTAAGGGAAAGGATGTCTTCGTGAAAACATTCCTGACGGAAAGTGGTTCATATTCACTTTACATATGGGAAGCCACGAAAGCCACACATGATGCCAGCCATGTAGCCTTAAGCTTAGATCAAGCTTCCAGTATTTAGCCATCTTAACCACTCGGCCATTTGTAGGGAGTACAAAAACTGAGTATCACCTTAGGCTCTTTTAAATGAATAGTCTAAAAAGCAATAATGCGCAGTACCTTATGTGAAGACTGCTTCTTATGCACAAGACTACAAAACTCCAAAGCAGTACCTAGTATTTCAATATTCAGCGTATTCACTAGTTTGGTTAGTCCTTGTGCGTTATCAACTATATTTTTTTCCAAAATTTTCTGAAACATTAGAACTCTCTATCTTTAGAATTCTGCTATTGTTAATGAACTGTAAAAGTAAAATAGCAACACTAAATACGGTGCATGATAGAGAAAAAAAAATCTTTAATATTTATAGAATTCTATCATGCTTATTAACCAGACATTTTACAGTTTAGACTTTTACTGTCACGTCTTTCTTCCCTTTCCTTGCCAGAATGCAAATCAGTTCACGTGTATTTAAGATGACATTTTAAGATTGTAAGACAGAGCGTACGTTGCCTCTCGAATCTACTCAACGAGATTATTAGTGCAAGTAAGATTTGTAGCCTTCGGTCTTACATTATAATTGCCGATATTGTTCGCTTTAAATAGATTTCGAGTTAAATAGATTTGTGTAGGCTTTGCCTGCCACCTTTTACTTAAGTTTTTACTTTTACATTTAATTGCTACTTTAAATTAATCCCCCCACTATGCTGATTGGTGAACACCAGGTGCGCTTTCTGTTCTTCTTAGTTTTAAATAAACCATAATTTGCAAGAATTTGCACATTACTTTATGATAGCAAATCATACCAACTTTATAATAGTAGGTAAAGTATTTTCTACTTTCTTTCCGTATGATGAATTAAAATCCAGGTGAACGGACTCTCTGCATAGGCATTTTTGAGGTTTTCCCCGTGTTTAACGCGTATATTTCCCATAGAAAATTCTCTTCGAAAGCATCCCTTCCCTAGTGTGCTTTGCCATAACCAACTAAGCCAGATCTATGCAAACAAATCTGTGTGCCTTCGTGGTGCAGTTATAAGCACGCTTAACGCATATTCGAAAAGTTCGGAGTTCGAATCCCGGAAAGCGCATTGCGAATGTCTTCAGTTTCCTTGCTTCCTAATTCTAAAATGTCTCTGCAATGGGGTCCGAACTAAAAGGTGGTGGACGATAATGCGTCACCACCAGGTTTTGGCGACTGAGTCCCCTCATCCGCAGTCGCCCTTTAAAATGGAGAGTATATAAGATATTTTCCCCCTCCTTTCTGTATGCCTTCGTGGTGTAACAGGAAGCACAGTTGGCAAGTATTCGGAAAGTCCGCACCTCGAATCCCGGCAACGTAATTTCACGTACCCAGCATCAAAAACCCTAATAACCCTAGAAGTAATCGGAAGTTGAAAATCAGTAGTAGTCGATATTTCTGTGCACTAGGTAAAAGTTATGGTGCATAGTGATACTGCATGAACAGGAAATAAAGTATGCTGCAATGGGATATTTTTACGTCCATGATTGCAGTAAATATTCTTATCATTAATACGTTGATTAATTCGTTCAAATAAAGTAGTTTTTTAGTAAAGACTTATAGCATAGGTGTATGCTTCGTCAATGAATCTTGATGCGTCATGTAATTCAAATGCTAAAAAGGCAATATGATAATTAATAAGAATCCAATTTATACTTTTTCATTAATAAAAATGCCTAGAAATAAAAAAAGGCCTGAATGATTTAAAATACATGGAAGAATATCATACTTTGTATTAAAGTATAATATTCTTCCATGTACTTTAATACAAAGTGTGACATTCTAAATATATATATATATAAAGAAGATAATCGTCAGAATATCCACAAACACAAGAACCTAATTAATAATGTTCTTAATTTCATTTTGTTTACAGTCATTCTAATAGAACACCATCTTGATTTTTGTAAATATCTGGAACTGTTATGGACATTTGTGTTAACTTATATATTTATAATTGTAATTACTATTCAACTGATAAATCCCACAATGAAATAGAAATTTTTAGTGAAAAACTAATCTCAGATTTCCGATTTACAAAACACAATAAATGAATAAATGGAAATGTCGTATACCGAAACGACGACATTTTTATACCAGTCTGAAATGTTATAACAGTAATACAAACTTCTTTGTGACTTACTTCATTGTAATCTTCCAGGGTCTTTTCAATATCCAATGTTAGATTTCATTCCAGATCAAAATGAAAAGTATAGAAAAAAGTACATTTCTTCCGAAAAAAGATTAAGGAATAAAAAACGTGGGCGACATGGAAAACCGGAAAATCGAAAGGGCAGGAACGACTGTTCGCATTTTCTGTATCAGGTGCAAATAGAAGAAAAATACACTCAAAAATTGAGTCCGTCATCCTCGCTTTCATCTTTTCCATCATTTTTTCTTGTCCATGCTCTCTAAATCGGAAAATCGTGAGTGATATCTTAAAAAGGGGAAAAAAATTACAAGGCAGGTTTATTAGAAAAATTCCGCATGATGTTACTTCATATGAAGCGGAGCTGTATTTTCGCTTCTAAAAGATTCTTCGCTTTGATACAGCTTTTGAAACTTAAGTTCAGTTCTAACTGAAAGTTTTATTTTTAATTTTTTCTCGACGCTTTAGCTTTTTCCCTTTCTACTGATAGAAAAACTGTGATAAAGTTTATGTATAATCGCAAGTCTTTTAAAACTGTATTAAAAAGCGTGTACTTTAAACTTGATTGAACAGTTGATATCTAGTAGACAAATGAAGCTATGACATATTAAAAGCCTTACAATTTGAGAGATATAGTTGAATACTGATTATGTGTTTTTTAAGATAATAATAATATCCTAAATTTATTTTAGCACATTTATGTGTACGATAAATTATTTGTGAGATTTTACGTGGTGAGATTTTACGTGGTATTTGTGAATTATACGAGGTATTGATAATAACTATTGAGATTAGATATTTAGGAGCGGACTATATATAAAACTTTTAGATCGATATTAACCAAAAATGGTTAGTGATTTGAGTATATTTTAATTCAAAGTTAAAAATCTCATAAAATAATGTAAGATAATAATTATATATAAAAAACTGATGTGGACACCACGTGACTTCCTTCTACGGCCTATTAAATTATACACATCTTTTGCTTCATTTCGTTTAAACTCCTTTCATTAGAGATACATTTGTCATTGAATCAATTCAGTTCTCCATTCGCGATTAAGGCAAAAGTCCATAAAAACTCAAAAGATTTTAATTATAAATCACAGAAAAACAAAAACAAAAAAATAAATACAAAACCCTTGACCGGAAGATAAAAACAACACAATTCAAACACTTTAAAACTTTAACTAAAGTAAAAGATGCACCATTTACCAACATATAAGAACAAAAACTGAGTTCACTGAGCTAGGTAATAAAATGGGTATACATGCATATATATTTATATACGTTTGGTTATATACGTTATATATATGTTTGATGCTGCCGATTGAAAAAAAAGAAGTGCGCAACTACATGTTATAGTCGTCCCATATACAAAATATCAACGTTCTGAAACTTATCGTTTTGAGTTATGCGAAGTACATATAAAAGTACGTACGTACATACGTACAGATGTCACGAAAGAAAACTTTCCTAAATCCACTTAAGAAAAAAAGATTTTACAATCTGTTTGGGAAAGAGAGTCCTTTTTTCTGTCCTTACGTGCAGATGTCACACAAAAATATTGTTAGACTGAATTTGAGAGCGGTCGAGATGTACATTTTCGTTGAAATGTGATACCCGAAATTTTTCGAGATTACAATACTTACTTTACTTCGTACAAGGAAGTAACAATTATTTTTAAAATGATAATAATAATTTCATGTAGGGTTTTGTTTCGCGTGTTTCCCTTATTTGACCTTTTCCAGTTATACGTTTAGCATATACACATTTCTCAGTTTACTCTTTTATTAGTTTATTTTAGTATTTGCAACAGAAAGCAAATTACGACATATATCGCATTGCATTTTCATTAACATCTAAATAATTTATTTAAATAAAAGTGCTATCACGAAAGATACTATAATAAACAAAATACTAAATTCAGAAATATAAGTAAAGAGAAACCTGTAATAAAATATAATAGATTACCAGTACGTAATCTATTATAGTTTTGCTTTTTACGCCAGAAGGATAAATAACTCTTCCTATCTTTTTCAAACACATTAACTCATCCTATGGGAATGTATTACTATAGGAGTTTTCCTGATACTTTGAGCTTAGTATTATGTAAAAGAATGAAGAAGTTTTAGTATAAAGTACATGTAAACTGCATGAACCGTATAAAGTATGAAACATAGTAATATAAATTCGCTTATTTGTATAAATAATCTATTCTAAGTAGAATATCAATCTCTCTTTCAACGCGTTCAAAGTAAATAAGAGTATACTTAATTAAAGTAAATAAAAGTATATTTCATTTCCAGAAAAGGATTTTGAAGTGCGATATAGTATCTGTAATTTTGGAATGAAAGATTAAAGCATTGGATTGAAGGATACGTTCCTTTAAAAATTTAAAGGAATAAAACTACGCAGCTTATCTGCGGGGTCTTATTCATATTAAGATTTGCAGTGGTCGTTATACATTTGGAACAGTTTTATTATTGTTTACCTAGTGTTCGCGTGGGATTTCTCGAAAAGTTAACATCGATTTCTTATTTTCTTCTTCGAAATTCAAAGTACCGCTGACAATTTTGAGATGAAAATATAACATGTTGTTTCTAGTAATTGGCATACAATAGTTATTAAAACTCCTGATCAAGTAACGGAATCAAGATCTTCAAAATATATATTACTATTGTTGCGTGCGTAGCAGTTGTAATGCATTGAATGGCACACAGTACCGATGATAGCTTAATTTATTTTTCCAAAAGAAACGCTTTACAGTTCTGCAACTTTCCACATATGTACTCGTACAGCTCTTCACAGCATCACAGACAGCAATCAGAAGTTAAACTTCAAAATACTAAGAACGTTAAACACAACGAAATGCAAAGCGAATCTAAAAGCACCTTTTGGCATTCCCCGTTCCGCGAACTTGATCTCACTGCAAGTCCTTCCCCCCCCCCGCAGAACCGGAACCGGGTGCGAATCTAAAAGGCGAATCTTGCACGGAGATCTCTCAAAACACTGAACTAAAAACTGAAAACAGATGCTCTTTTCGGGCTTATATAATTTTCGCCTGTTGGAGAGTGAAGATATTGAATACATGGATTGGTCGGCAAGGTCTCTGGATCTAAATCCCGTCAAGCAAGTACGGAACTTACTAGGGAGACCCGTGGCACCACGTAACTTATCGCCAGTAACGATTCCGAAACTGCGATCGGTGCTACAAGAGGAACGAGCAGCAGTGTCTCAACAGCTCATTAACAACCACATATCCAGCATGCACAAATGATGTGAAACCTGCCTAGCAGTCAGGGGAGATCATATTCCCTATTAAAGACTGGATGTTTCTTGTAGACACCCATCACAGGGATGTTTCGGCCTTCAGTCGCATTGCGCTCTATGCTACTTTTTCAATAAAGCTTCTTTTTATCCCTCTGATTTCTCTTTTAGTAAGTGTTGCTTACATTACTCATGTCCTTACGTATTGGGGATCTTACGGTATTAAATGTGTTGATTTGGAAAGCTTTTGTACAAAGTTGTATTGAAAAAACCGTTTCGTCCTTAATTTTTGCACACCAGTGTAGAATTAGTGAAGGAGAAGTAGTGTTGCAGTCAATATTTACATTACACACCACTCTAAAAGCCCAAAATATATTAACATGCATAAAACAAAGTACTGCACACAAACCATCTAGTGGAAGGAACGGTATTATACAGAAGTGCAAACAAAAGAAGATACAATCTCTGGTCAGGCTTCTACCAAGATGCAACGACACACGTAAGTCAAAAAGATAGAAAGATGCGGTGCACTGGCAACCGCTTTAGGCTTCGTAGTTCAAATTAAAAAAATAAATAGGATAAAAAGTTACTTTCACAGCTATACCTGTAAAGGTAAAAAATTGTTGTTGTTGTTGTCGTGTCCATGACCACATGGAAGAATGATTGCCAAAGTCTACTCCGAAGAGACTTCTATTTTCCACCCCCAATTTTGAGGAAGAGCACCCCGGGGGTCTCTCACCCCTCTACTCTCCCACCAATCCACACGAGTGGACTTTCGGCTCGCCGCATATTTAAAGTGCCGCCATTCCGCACCGAAACTATACATTTACAAACATCCATGCCTTCTCCGGGATTCGAACCCAAGACCTTCGGCACTGCAGTCAGCGACGCTAACCACTATACCGGTTGGGCGGCAAGGTATAAATTAAATAGTTAAAGAAAAATTATTATGGGTAAATCGCAGTTCCGGAACTCAAAGAAACGTAAGATAGGCACAGTTTCTGAATTCATGCAGTCTTAACTTCGTAGAAATAAATGATAAATTAGGAGTTTATCTGAATGTAAATAGTATGGTATCAAATATGGTATTGATTAATAATATCGCATTGTCACTTCTAAATGTGGCATTAGTGAACGACTAAAAACCATGTTACATTTTGTTTTTAAATGCCTGAATTGCTTCTAAAGCATGTCCCGAGTACAGTCGAAATCAGCATTTATCTGTCTCATCACTAAGAACATTCTATAAGATGTTCAACTCAGGGTAGACTGATTTTACATATACGAGAACGGTAAAAGTACACAGGCAAACAATCAAGTAATACTCGGAAGTCGAATCTGCATCCTGGAGTTCGGTCTAGCAGTCAATCTCTGCTAATAACTACACCGTCCAGTGTAATAAACAAGGAGTACTTAAGCTGTAAATTTTAGATCTGTTCATAGCTACCTAGAAATCAAATGCTTTAAATTACACTGCATATATATATACGCTGTTTAGATTACTAATTATTGCGTCATAAAGATTTAAATCGTCTGAAATAAGGCCCCATCTTGTGAGCAGGTAATAGTTAATGTAACTGATGTTAGACATTACATAGTTAATGTTAACGTAAAAGCAGCAAAGTCTAAATGTTCATGCAAATATAAAAGCAGTAAGAGCTTTTTTTTAATTTAATAATCCCAGCATCACAATTATTTTTTATTGTATTATATAAGCGCGTCATTTTTCGTGAATGTTGAGTAACTTGGTGTTTTTACGTAATATTTGAAATATTTCGGTTTAAATAATATTGAATATTACTGACATTTTTAGCACGCTTTTGATAACATTTTGTGCAATGTATTTCAATTTCTTTCCACGAACATACCATCTGTTTTAAATCAATACTGAACTATACCGTCTAGGATTTATTGTAAATTCACTTTCGAAACGCAATAGAAAACTGCCATTTTTTAAGAAATAACTCAAGCTTGCATTTGAGTAGAATACAACTTTACCGCTCACTTTCTTTAAATTAAATTCACCTTCAAATGTGGAAAAGCGAAGTTCTTTTACAATCTACCTCAGTTTCTTTACATTTAAGCAGTTCTCTTACCTTCTCAAATAAAAATATTTCCTAACAGGTTGCGAATATTTTACCTTAAATAGTGCTTACATTTTGTTTAAAAAATCTTATATGCAAAATACATATAAATTTCATTAATAATATCAGTCTATTCTCTAACACTTTTATTTTGGAATTGTTCACTGGAATCTTATCTTCTTATCTTCATCATTATTCTTTCCTCCATCCATTAATAATATAAACACTTATCTATGTTTCAGAATATATACCAAAGATAAAAAAGAAGCTATAAATTGTTTTAAAAAAGTCGAATGATAAGAGAAGTTCTTTTTCATGCACTGCTCACTCTTTGCTGAGGAATAGATAATATCAATGAATTTTACAACTTTATATTACTTAAATGACTATATTTCAACTTTCACTGCATGTTATGATTGGTGTTTTACTGTTGACCTGCATAAGTATATTTCTAGCCCGACAGAAACTTCTTACAAATTTGAAATCCATTATTAGCATTCGTTTGATTCACATTGAATATAAAGCTTATACCTATATTTCTTATAGCACGTCATTGTTTCTTCAGTTTCTTCATTCACTTCCACTTTAAATCTTAGAGATAAATATATATTTGTGTGTGTGTTTAATATGTAAAACATGAGACAAAATTATTAACCTTAAGTGGAATAAACTGGCAATTAGACGTTTAAATTTATAATTTTAATCAAACTCATCCCCCCTTCTGCGTCACTCTGCAGCGTATTACCTCACATTTTCTCTGCGATTTCTCTACACTGAGAAAACGTTTTGTCCAGTCGCTGCTCAGGATTGAAAGAAAGAATTTCTGAGCTTATAAATATTACTGTAATTATTGCGCATCACTATTTCCAACTTAACCTTTCTGTTGTTAACATGCCGCTTAGCCTCTGCTAGCTATTCTCTTTTACATAAGGTTTAATTGCATATCTAAAATTGCGGGGCGCTTTTAGCACCCTACTAGTTTACCAATTAAGAAAACATGTGCTAATAAACTCATCATCGAAGAATAAATAATGTTTGACTACAAAGCTGAGCATGCTTCTTCCGGAATTCCTTCTGATCATCCACGACACACCAATTTCCAGTGATGCTGCATTCAGTATACCTAATAAAATACTTTATTGTTAGAAAACAGAAAATGTGTTTACATACTTAACAACAGGTAAATGGTTCAACTTAAGTATGAAACATTGTATCTGGCATGTGTCCTTCACGACTTATTCTACAGCACCGTAATTTCTCAATGAAATTCGTAATCACTTTCTCACATATCTGCCTAACGTGTTGTCTAATGACCCCTTTCGTTTCTCCTTTAAATTACAATTCTTTGAAACTTGCAAAAAACTTCTCATGCAGAATACGGATGTTTTCAACAAACTGATTGGATCGAAAGTATGATAATTTAGAGACTTGCGTCAAACCTGTATTTCCTAGTCTCTTTATCATTTTGCGATTTGTTGTTCCATTATGTATATTTTCACGTCAGAAGATTGTAAAAACCATCCTTAGCACTCATGATGCTTGTAATGAGATTTCACAATAAAAACTTATTAATCCTTTGCGCAGTGCTTCAAGTTGACTAAGTTGAAACGAAGCTATGTCATGAACTAACAATAAAAAAATGCCGATCTTATCACATCATCAAACTCAATATTCTTAAATCGAAGCATTTACTTGTAGTAAGTGTCTTTTTGAAATAATTATATTAGTTTGATATTTACAGTAAGGGAAGGTATAAGAAGGCAATAATTCTATGTATCTAATCAACAAATTTACCTTAAATAGGGAGAAATACGTTGCGTTGTAAAGCAATAACCATCTTTAAGTAATGGTGTAGATTAAACTTTCTTCACCTGCTCTTTAAACATAGAATGATGACTATACTTACTGTATTACGATAGTACCAAACGGAAACGCAAATATTTCTGGAAAATTATTGTTTGTTAGCAGAATCTATTACAAAAACGGAGCAATTTAGTCAAATATAGCATCACTAGGTACAAAATCCAAACACCGTCACTATTCTAATAGTTCGTGTGAATTCGAGTTCAGCGAAGTATCGCATAGAAGACCAAGCATAGAAGACTTATCCCCCTCCTAAACATTACACACACGAGATCTTAAGTGATAAAGATCAAATAAGTATCTCATTGCGCTGAAGAAACACCGCCATTTTTCACACAGTAATGGACTTATTTACTCTAGGATGAGCTATAACTTAGTTATCACATAGCGAAGAAGAAGGAAAATGGCGGAATGGCGAACAAGAAAATAAGATCGAATTTCGAATACCTAGTCTCTGGCTGCGTTAACCATAAAGCCGATTATTATCGGCCAGCAGAGTTGCAGCACACGCGTATATGACATTTCAGTACACTGCTTAGTCTCTCGTGCTAAAAAACGTCTCTTCTCCGGAGGAAGAATGCACTCGATGTCAATAATACAAACTACTTAATGTGATTACTTTAATTTACTTATTCCATATTAAATTCCTAACTTGAAGAAAATTTCAACGCATTTTTTAGCAGAGACCACTACGAAGAGTTAAAGTCGAACCCTCGTCCACCTGTGTCGTCCACAGTCCAAGAAAAGCAAAATGGGTTCGACGACACTTTTAAATCGCTGAACAACTTCAATGACGATTAAAATATCGATATAAATGCCTGCGTTCACATACCCCCCGGCCAAAGAAGAAAAGCCACGTAGCATTTTAATGTCTAAACTGCTTTCAGTCGAAGAGGGCTATATACTCATAAAACTTGACTTGACTTGGGCTTTGTATCAATATGGATTTGCATCATATGACCAAACATTCCGAGTTCAGTAGAACACAAGTTTCTTTTAACACACCGAAATTATATTTTTACTTGGATAATCTGTGATCGGTTATTACACTGTTATTCACTATATCTTCCCAGTTTAATAAATTCATGATTTCGTATTAAACGTACTTAATTTCCAGAATTTGACATAGTCATGATTGAACACTTCTTTTCATCTGTATTTTCACACTGTGTCACATTCATGACTTGGAACTAAATATTTATTAACTTTGCTATAAATGTGATTTAGAATTTAAAAATGGAATTAATACCTACAATTAATATTTTACATAGAATATGTCATTATGTCATTAAAACAGTGACTTCAAACCTGTTGACACATTTTAGAATTTCTTTTAGGCGATACAACTCAATATAGTTTACACAATAAATTATTTTTAGCCTTTTAATTACCAGTCAATTTTTATACAATAATATATGTAATATTCTTATTATACCTTAATTGTTTGCGTTACTCTCTATATTGATTATTTAGTCTACATGTTCCTCTTACTTATAAATGTTTCCTGACAGCTGTTTAAGTTGCAAAATTTCATACCTAGCCTGTTACTTGCAACAACATTAAGTGTTCCCAATATTTGTTTTATAAATTAGTGCGATTTTGTTTTTAATTCCATCACTTTAACCACCCTGAACCGCATGCAACTGACCAAACGTATAAATTTAAGTAGCTACCAGGACATGCAGACAGCATTCATGACCAATATTAGGCTTGCAGTAAACCATATGCGACAGTTTTGAGTACTAACTGCTCCATTTAAAGTAAAATATGACTCGTCCTACCACAAAATGGGAAAAGGCAATGCATCATCAATGGATATTCCGGCCAAAAGAAGGTTAGCAAATTCAGAGTATTTGTCTGGGTCTGTAGGATGCAGCTCTTGCAGAACTTGGATATTGTACGGATATCACTTTACAAGATTGCTGAGATTACGTTGTGTCCGCGATAACCTATAGATACATACTAATGTGAGACTAGAAATGTGTGATCTATGAAGGAAAATATGAGATTAAAGTAAACTTACCCCAAAGGACGATAATTCAAATATATCACAAGAAAATCAATTATTTTTTTTCCTTTAGCATCACTACATCAGAATAAGCACTAAGGAATAATAAAAAGGTATTTGCCAAACAGATAAACGCAGGTGCTTATACAAAATCGCACCCGGAACATGTTACACGTGACTTAACGAGCATTAAGAATGTGACGCTGAGCTCATCGCTACAGTCAATCGACTTCCATCTATGCAAAATGAAAGTTCTGGAGGAATAAGAACCATAAAAAATTAGGGAAGTCAATAAGCATATTCGGTAAATAATCGTACTTTTTATATGGAAGGAGGAGGAGACATGTGCGCACGGAGATCACTCGCGAGGCGAAGGCATCTTAATCAACAATGTCGCTGGACAGAAAATTATCAACAGCAGCGATATTATACGAATCTGGAGAATTACATTTCTTGCGTTGTACCATCAAGCTGAATTCCTCTCACAGGAGTTCGCAATGTATTATCGGGCAGCATTTAAGGAAGAAGAAGAAAAATGGCACGTCACGTAAGCAGGAGAGGAACAAAAGCCAGAATGCTGTCCTGCACCTCCGAACTCAAGCAGTAGAAGGGAAGAAACCGTTTGTTGCATTCTTTTGTCGTTGTCATCCTGTGGTTGTAATTAACAAACATGACGCTTGAATAATGTGGAGGCTTGCCTGCACAGTATAGAAGACAAAATAGACGTCGTTGAAAATAAAATTGGACAAATTGAAAAGAACGTTTCTTCTGTCAATGAACAAATAGAAGAGAGAGTTTCTGCCGTGGAACAAAAATTGATTACAGAGTTTCTTCTGTGAAGGAACAAATAGAAGAAAAGGTTACTACGTGGAACAGAAAATTGACGACAAGGTTTCTGCAGTTGCAAAAGAAATTGATATCTTAAAGAAATTCTTAGCGACGACAGGGAACAATAGTAATGGTTTTAAATTCTTATGCACCCTCCACTGGAACATCGGTGAATAATGATTTTACATCAAAAGAAACCATGAGTAAATTTCTAGGAAATATGTCTTTAACCTTTTTTACAATCTCTATTGAAATTTTATGGTGTAAATGTCACTGTCTAATAGAGTTGAAAACCTAGAAACCAAATATTTAACTAACGGATATGAGGTAGTATCTTAATTTGATACAATAGGCTGAAAAAATACCACTTTTATGAATTTTGGGAAGAGCATATAATCTGGCACAATTCGCAACTGATGGGATAAGCGAATGTTTTACGTTGCTTGAAAGGATTTGTGAAGATTTGATCGTAGTTTTTATTTTTGACAGGTCCGAAGGTTAGGGATCTTTAAGGGTCGGATTATATGGTTCTTCGTTTAAGAGTTTAGTGACACCATCGATGTAAGTTTTCTTATCCATGACGACTGTCCGGCCACCTTTGTCGGCCTTTGAAATGATAATATCTGGGTTAGAATGAACTTCGCGCATTGTAGCTCTTTCTCTCGCGGTTAGATTTGGTTTCAAATGTTTATTGTTGAATTTCACATTATGAGCGATAAGATGCCTAATCATTTCTTTCTGTGAATCTGAAACTTTACTGAACTTGAAAGCTTTTTCGGTAGGAGCCAAAATATTTGGAATCGAGGGTTTAGAGGATTGTTATATTTTAGTATTTTCTCTTGTTCTTCTGATAAACTAACATTGCAAATATTAACTATTGGCTTAATGTTTACAATGGGAAGATTTTTTGAACTACTTGAACTGGAAGACTGTAAAAGAAGTTTTTCGAATGTAACTGCAAGGGTGTTTTTATGACGGTTAACTGCATACTCCGTTCTATACCAAGACTTTTGTTCAAGGGCAGTGAATTTTAGATATGAATTAGCGAGTTCCAGATGAAGCTTATATAGCTCATGTTCAATTTTGGATAACTGTTGACGTATATCCCTTATGATGAACCGAAATTAGGCTAGCTTGCAGTTGAACAGAATTCTTGAAACGCGATTGGAAAGTTTTTGATTAGATTTAATTTGAATGAAACTGGGGATAAATTTTTTACATTTACACTTAAATAAAAAGTCAAGATGATTCAGAAATTTCTGTCGTTTGAGACGTAATTTAGTGTAACGATTAATGGATGAAAGCAAGATAAACAATGCAGAAAATCAAACTAAATTAACTAACCAATAATAAAGCACGCACAAAACAACAGAAAAAGTGTGAAATTTTTCTGTGTGAATTTCAAAATAAAATTTTTCTGTTAAAATGCAAAATTCACCTAAAGCAGTCCTCACCTAAATTACTACGCATTATTGCTTTTTAGACTATTCATTTAAAAGAGCCTAAAGTGATATCTCAGTTTTTGTACTCTCTACAAAGGCCGAGTGGTTAAGATGGCTAAATACTGGAAGCTTGATCTAAGTTTAAGCTTAAGGCTACACGGCTGGCATCATGTGTGGCTTTCATGGCCTTCCATAGGTAAGGTGAATATGAACATAGTTACTTATGGTTTCTTCTGATGAAAAATCATTATTCATCAATGTTCCAGTGGAGGGTGCATTAAGATATCTAGAAACCAGACTTCGTGAATTTCATTTCTCTTGCTTCTTCATGAGCTAATTTCTCTCACTCAACTCTGTTTGAAACAAACGCATTTTGTTTTCCAAAATAAATATTACAAGCAAACTGAGGGATTAGCCATGGGAAGCCCCCTCAATCCCATCCTGGCTGATACATACATGCATTATTATGAATCAAAATTGTATAAAACTTTAAACTTCCCGGTATAGTTCCGCTACATAGACGATACTTTTAACCTGTTTGAAGGTAATAAAGACGATTTAAATAAAGTTCTTTCAACAATGAATTCCATTGCTTCTGCTATTCAGTTCACATTTAAACTTGAGACTATGGTTTACCGTAGAGCTTCATCGGTTTGCCTTCTATCACATTTCAAATCATGTCATCCAACTAAACAAAAGTTAGCTTCATTTTATTCCTAAGTTTTCCGTGCTCTTTAGGTTTGCTCCTCCAAACTATCCCTCGATGAAGAACTAAATTAGTTAAAAGCAATAGCTATTGTCAGGGGCTTTTCACCCAACATTATTAATCAAGCAGTTAAAAAATTCTCATCTCAACACACCAAAAGGCAGACTCTTGTTTTAGGAGATTATAAAAATTCTGTTGTCATTTCCTTCTTTCCATCAATTAGCTGTAAAGTTGTACGTAATGTTACAGAAATTTAACTTTCGGGTCGCTTATTCTCCCATTAATAAAATTCCGAGTTCCTTACTCAAGGAACCCATTCCGGATATGAATTCCTGGGGTATTTACGGGATTCCTTGCCAGTGTGGTTTAATTTACATTGGCCAAACTAAGAGAGCCTTAAAATTTCGCCTTAAGGAATATGAGGCATATGTTAGAAAAAAGGAAACACAGAAGTCTTATGTTGTCCAACATTGTCGGTCCGAAAATCACACTTTCACTTTTTCTGCTGCCAAAATTATTTAAAAAACATCTTTCATTGTTGAACCTTGATTTTCTAGAGGCGTTTCACATTCATAAAAATATTTTTGTTCTAGTTAACGTCCATAATTCCAATTCATCTTAGTCTTCAGCCTTTAAAGAAATTATGTTTTAGTTCTGGTTTCATCAACAGATGGCGCCAGTAGTCTCCTGTCCAGGGTTTCTTGTCTTATTTTATCCAATTATTATAGCTTATCTCGTTTATTTGCACTTTTGCAGCTGAGGGTGGTGGTTCGGTAAAACCATCGAAACTAGTCCTGTGAAAATTTGAAAATATAACACTGATTTTTGTTGTTTGACTTCTAATTTAATATTTTTTTCGGCGTGTTATTGTATCTTAATTAAGGGAAATTCTGTCCCTACAGTACTTTATCAACGGCATCCGTGATACGTAAGTCATCAAACTCTAAGCCTAAAGTGGTCTATCACGACAGGTTAGCTCCTTACCATGGCCATAATACATAATGTATATGATTGTAAATAGTAATGTAAATAGTATAAGACCATGGTCCTTTTTTGTATTTAGTATTTGATAGCACTTGATAGTATTTGATTTATATTTAGTATCTAATAGTATTTGATTTGTATTTAATATGTGATAGTATTTGATTCATATTTAGTATCTGATAGTATTTGATTTGTATTTAATATTTGATGGTATTTGATTTGTATTTGGTTACTGATAGTATTTGATTTGCTGAAAATTACTTATTGCAATTATTGTTTATTTAGTTATTGCAATGTAATGCTTATTATTGCATTGATACCTTAGCTGTAAGTTTGGCTTCCTGTCCAGGAATTGTACTGCCCGGGACGTGCAGTCCTTGGGAAGGGGGCAGTGTTACGGATTTCGTGTTTATTTAGCTATTCATTTAAAATTTTAATTAAAATTGTTTTATGTTTCCAAAAACAAGAGCGCATGTATTTAATATTTAATAAATAAATATCTCGTAATTGCTGTTGCCCTCGAGGAAAATCGAGATACTTATAGATCTTACCAGAATATTCTAGTGAATAATTTAAAAGCTTATAAAACCCGAATAAAACACCTCAGCTCAGTTGAGCTGTTTTAAGCGAGCTGTTTATTTACTTCTTGCCGTTATTGATTGTAGCGAATTTGCTGTGACATTGAATTAGTTTCTCTGTTTTGAATTCTGTTTAACGTGTAAGATATTGTGATATTATACGAATATCTTTGAGAAAATATTTCAGCATTTTGTTTTATTTCCTGTGAAAAAGAATAAATTTTATTAACTTTTTAACGACTTGTGCATTCAATCCATAACGAACCAGTACGCACGCAACAGTATTTAATCTCAATATAGGGACTTTAATAAGTCTTTCAAACGTATATATTCTCGCAATGCAATTGAAAGATTACTGCCTTTCTGATAAAACAATTTGATTAGTAAAGCTAGATCTTCCTTTTCTAAAGGCATGGTGAAGAATGATTTTACTATTTGCATAATTTCCTTGCTACTTTGCATGGAAAGCGCCATCTATCCATCTAAATTCAAATATTTATTTTGATTACAGATTTCTTTTCACCATGGTCTATATAACGTAGATACCACGTTTCAACGAAATAGATCTACCAGAACTGGATCTACACGTCTATATATGGTAACTTTAAGTCCCCTGTATTTCATTTAATTTGAAATTGAAGTGAACTATTAAAATTGAAAGAAGAGACAGTGCATTTGATGTCCCAGAATGAAGTTGTTTATTTTCAAGACTACATCTTGCAGCCAAAGACACGCAAACAGGTGATGCGTAAAGCATAGCTTATTAGTATATAAAACATTCAGCCTCAATCACAACAAGGAACGGCGGTCAATTTGATATATACACATTGTCCCAAAATAATGTCGTTATAACCGTTAGGGCGGTCAGTAGCAGAAAAATGGAAAACAAATGTTATGAACGTAAATTGCAAATGCACAGTTCAAAATTATGAGACAGTGGAAATTTATGTTAGTTACCTGCTTCATGGGGAGTGTCGCGGATCACTTGAACAATGTCCTCAGTATCCTACTAAAATCTGTGTAGAGGGATCCGGAGGAAAAAGAGATAATAGAATTCGTTAGGAGATGCACATTCTTTCATATGAAGATGTGGACAAATTCAGCACTTTCCTTATTATTGATTTTTAAGGATCCGTGACAACTTGTTTTACATTAAATGTTCAACGAATATGTTGTCTTGTATTTATTCATGGATACATTCTCAGCGTTTCGTAACGTTATTCTGAGATATCAATTGAGATCCCCCAATAAAATTTAAAATTTATTAAGATACTGCTATAGAAGTCGTTGTTGTTTCGTATCCTCCTGTTCTGAGACGATTTTTATCGCGTCTGTGACTTCATCGTGAACAAGATATAGTAGTAAGTACTTGTAATCGGGCCTTAGGCATCATATAATTGATAGCGCGGCTTTTGCCTAGCCCGCCTCAGTTTTAAAGAATCCCTCCGTGAAATGGGTGCGAAAGCCTTTTTCCTTTGGCTCTACCATCAACCATTTGAGTGGAATTTCAGTTATGTGGTATTTTAAATACCTCCATTCGGAAAGACAGTCTACGTACTAAGCTTTCGGAATTAGAAAGCGGCACCAAGGATATGACAGTCGATTCCCTAACCATCAAGCAAATTGGGGAAACTAAACGCATTTGCTTGGAGGAATAATTGTGAGTTTTTACGTAAGAAAAGAGCACTTACCACCATCTGTTGCTTTTTGGGTGTCCTTGAATTAAATATGACAGATATTCTGAATTTAAAAGCGGATGGTAATACTGAAACAAAATTTGAAAGTGTGTAACAAA
>KK115579.1:252103-281386 GCA_000611955.2 Stegodyphus mimosarum
GTAACAGAAATTGAGCGTATTTGGAAATGTAAGGAAGTTGTAATTAAGTATGTAATATCGATTCGCCCATCTTCTGCATCAGCGATTAGCTTGTGCAATCATCCAAGTCACTGAAACTATTATTATTACATATAAATCTCGCAAAATTACAAAATGTCGAAGACTACAATGCATTTACACACAAGCTTCGCTTTTCTCAGTCATATGCAAAATTCGAAGGTGGTAGTGTTTAGTTTACTGCCTCTAGGTGGTAAAAAATTGGAAAAATGGTACGTGAATGAATAATGAATGTTCTTCCATATTTTCCTATCAGAAGAGTAGTCTCTAGTATAACATTTCCCTGGATTAACGCTCCTTCATAAAGAACAATTGTTGAACAAACATTGAAGCTCAGAAAGATATATGAAGGCTCGATGGAAAAAAAAAACATTTATGTAGTTTTTTGTGTATGAAAACGGAACTAATAATACCATCTAGAGGGCAAAAGAAATAACTTATGAACCACTTTAAGTGAAAAATTATTCATGTCAGAAGAAAAATCTTGCGGAACAAAAAACGAATTGTCCATGCAACGAGAGCGAAGAAGCATTTCCCTCCAGCATCCTTTATTAGGCAAATCCACGTTCGTTTTTGTATCTTGTAAAGATAACCAGGAAGAATATTCGATGTTAGAAAATTTTGAGAGCAACAGCACGGGAGTTAGAACCTGATTGAAAATACAGTTACTTCAATTTTTATTTCATTTGTGAAAGCAAAAAACAACTAATTCTCAAAATCTTTTAATGAATTTGGGAATTGTAATATCCAAAATTGCCATCTAGCCGGCCTGATAACGCTTCTCGTCTAGTGCGCCGACGCTCTCCTTTGGAAAATGAGTGACCTTCACCCAGCCCGTCTTGCACTTTATCGAGCACGCAGTTTCCCATACGGAAAATATAATGATGTAAGTTTGCATAAACTCCTTTCCTTCATTTGACGGCATTACAAAAAATCGGTTTTAAATATAACAGAAGCTTTAGCCGTTGACAGAAACGAAAAACATACAAATCGAAGACATGAAATTATTAAGGAAATTATTTCTAAAATATTCAGATTTATTAGCTCCCTTAAAAGGAGACAGTCTCACTATTCTTTAGAAAAGGATAAGAAAATATACCCACCCGCAAATTTTAACAGAACAAAATTACACAGCATGCGCAGAACGAACAGTCCAATGTCGTATGATAAATTCAGATACATTTTTAATTCTAAATTCAGTATCGGATTGTGTTGCCCAAGAAAGGAAACTTGTAGTCTTTGTGATACATTAAAAGATGAGATGAGATGACTAAGACTGAGATGCTTGCCAAAAAATCGGAAAAACTCTTGAAAGAAAAGAAACAGCACAACTAATTCTAGATCTGAAAGGTAAAATATTGGAATAAGAGCTTAAATTGATCAAGAGCCAATTATGACAGCGAAGAATCGCAAGATAAACGGAAGAAACTGGAGAAAACATTTAGTGACACTGAGACAAAAAAAAATTCGTATTTCTCCATTTTTGTATATATATATTTTTGTTTATTATGTACATGTCCTTAAATAAAGGTTGAATGTTTATTACTAATTTTTCTCTTTATTATTGAAGCTGCAACCTCCAAAATTCATTTATCTGAAAACTGCTGACAATTCACATTAGTGATTTTCCCCTCAGGTCTCCATATGTGATGGTTGGGTTTATTTCTACTTGAAAATACCGCATAATTTCAATGTATTGCTTGTTGATCAGAAATCACAACGGTACGCAAACACTGCAGATAACTGCCTAAATTTTATAAAACGGTGATTATTTCAGAATGCAACATAGATTTTTTTCCCACATGACGGGACTTGCCAATCTTCGAGTTATTTCGAGACTTTACTTGAAGATTTAGAGAAACAGATTTCTTCTGATCAAAAACTTAAAATCCTTTCTTCAGGCATTTATTAAAACATCTGGAAAGCTGAATTCGTCTCGGATTCGTCTCGCCTTCTCTTGCAGATTTTTCAGATAAAAGCATTAATCGAGCAATGGAGATACATTTCTATAGGGAAACATAAAATTTGTTTGTAACCACGTCCGGAACAGTCATGTCGGGCAAATGCTATTCAAATATTTATTTTCCTAAAGCAAATATGTTTTTCCCTTCCTACCAAGGAATATAATTACGTTTTGTGCATTTTAGGTCTGATCAAGACTAAGACTATGACTTGGTGGTAAATAGTTCCTACCGTTTCGAAGGTGGTAAAATCCACTGAAGAAATATCTAAATTTTTAGTTTTTGCTTTCAAAGGGTTTCCATTAGAGAGTTAAATAACATTGTATTTTATTTCTCATAGTTTCTAATGGCTTACGCGTGTATTAATTTCGAAACAAATCATGAAAATGCAGCTCTATTTAAATCATTACTCTGAAAAGCTTAGTGCTGTTTGAATTAGATTGTATTTGCTCGTAACTTTTGTGAAAATCTATAGCTTTTCTCCCATTTCTGTACTATGCTTAAGTTTGCTCACAATTAAGCACGTTGTAGACAAAATGATCTGCCAACAATAATTAGCTAATTGCAAGTTTCAGGAGATTAGATTAGAAGGTAATATATCCAGCAGGTTAGCCAATGCACATTACGAAGAAAAGTATATAGACCTGTGATAGTAATGTTAAATACGTTCTCTGCGAACAAAGTCAAGAAATCCTGAAACATTCCAGCAGAAATCAGAATTTTGTAAAATTGCGTTATGTAAAACCGAGTTATTTATTCTACAAATATTCATTACTTTTGCTTCTATAGCTTGGCTTTTTAAACAGACGTAGGCTCACGAGTTCCCTTAAGTTTGTATTTAATTATAACGCCTGGGAAAAATCGATTAACATCGCTTCCAGTAGCATGACTCGAGAAAAGTTTTTCTAGCGGAAGGAAAAGTGCCGATTTCTCCCAAGGGCACTACTTTTCCTTAATTTCCACCTCTGATTTTTGAAGTGATTGCAAAATAAACAGAAAAAATAGCGTTTTATTAATGGCATTATTTACGAGCTTTAGCTCAGGAGGATATGAATCACACTTTCTAAGCTGCAATTCATTGCAGAATTTCATGGCCGTTAGAAAAAGTGTAAATACTGAATCTTTGGCACTTTAAAAAAATCTGACAGTTGATATGTTTGCATAAATTGAAAAACAGTTTCTTAGCATAGTAAAGACAAAATATTTAACAATGACTTCTGGATTTATTAATGAGATTGCGACTCGTTCTTGTTTTTACAGCTTGCATTTAATATTTGTGTAAAGCTATAAAAGAGATTTTATCAAATATATGTTGTTTTTCGTCTTCCAATTTCAAATAAACTATCACTAACTCGCAGTGTAAATGTAAAAATAAAATTTATTTACATGCAAAACTTGTGTGACCTGGCTATATATTACTAATTCAGTGCAAGTCTTTGTCCTTGCGCTAAGTTACGTTACACAAATGTATGAAGTGTAAAACTGTTTACCTGCTTGGTAGCTTATACAAGATTAATACAGTAATAATTAATAGTAATATTTTTAGTTGAGAGTTATTGCTCAATGGCTGTTACTAGGCCCTTACAGTTTCAGAAGACTTAACGGGTATGTCCATTTACAAACCAAAAATATTTAGCATAATTTTTACTTCTGAAGTAAGGGGCTGGGCGTGTATATAAATTTAATGATTTACATATAGTTAAATAAAAGAGAGGAAACTAGCCATTAAATAATTGGAAATATATTATTGGGGCTTACATATTATTTCAAACCCCTTAGTAAAAGGCGCCATATATTCAGAATGGCCCATCTCAATTATACTCATAACGATTTTTTTCAGAGAATCATGTTCAGAATAATTCTCCAATCAATCAAAGTCGCCATTTTAGAATGCTTTCTTTGTTTTCTGCACTGAGTTTTATACACAAATAGTAATATTTTTCGTCTTAAAGTTAATTTTAAAATACGCGCTTGAAAATTTACTAGCAGTGGAAGAGATAGAGATAGCATATCAATTTATTTTAGCAATAAAGCTTTTTGCTACAAAATCGCTGAAGGGAATAATGATGCGATTCGTTTGGTAAATAACAGGTGCGCAATGGCCAGATTATACGAAATGCCGAGTTTGTGCAATTCGCAGGTTTCTTTTACGAAAACAGATCGATGTATATGTGGAAAAGAAAAGAGACAAAAGACTACAGATGGCTTTTGCAAAAAATGGGTTTTATTTTTTAATGCATCATACAATTAATTAATCCTTACCTAAAAATGAAAACGTGTATTGCAAATTACAAAAGCGTGGTTTTTTTTGGTATGTTAATAAGGTCTACCAACTTACGATATTTACAGATAATTTAGCAGTGCAAAAAAGCGCCAAATGGCTGTAGCCTCTTTATATTTGTTTTGTTACAGTTTTACAGTGATGGCGTTGCGAATAAGCAGTAAATTTGAACATCAGTCAAGGAATTTTCTTCTGTAGATTTTCTGCTGCTTATGCGCATGAACTGGCAAATGAAAGTTATAAGCACTTACAAGTTAAACACAAACACATCTTTATTGACTCTGATACGGGATGCCATGTGCAAATTGTTGGCAACCGCCGTTGACTCCGATAGCGCATGCACATGATAAGCAAGCTCTCTGCTGTGTAATACTTTTCCAAACAGAGTTAGCCAACGTCAGTGGTGAGTATCGGATGTACGCGAGAAGCGCTAAGTACTGTGTAATCATATATCTTACTTATTATGTTTCTACTCTGTTATTCTACGTCTTCACAGCATAAATAAATGTTTGTCATGTAGATGGTCGTCGTTTTTTATTCTACACAAATTAGCGAAACATGGCTGCCACCGTTTATATATTTCTACCTCAGTGATGGTGATTGGATGAAAAGACGCAAAAGTTTTCGTCATTTTTAAATGTCATTGGTAGTATAATGTCTCTTGTATCATCTGAAAATAATTTGGTATAATCTGTTTCATACATTGTATATTTATCTCTATTTTTTGCCTTTACTTTGAATTTAATAAAAAAATTTTTCGTGTCAGGAAGCTTTAGGAAACGTTAGGGTTGCTGCAATCTAGTTAGATTTCATTCGAACATTTAACTTTGAAGTAACTGACCTCCCGTTAACAGATCCATTTATCAAATTTCACTTATTGATAATCTCTGTCTTCAAATTCCGAATGAATGTCATTGTTTTGCATTTGAATTTTAAGATTGCTGTCAACCCGTCTCGTAACTGAAAGGATGTAGAAAAATCTATGGGCTTAGGAAATGTGTTAATTTTAAATTTGAAATATGCAGTCCTTTTTTGTGTTTGAGTAAGTAAGAATGAAAATCTTGTGGTTCTTTAAGAATGGTTACTACAACTGAGCACAGAGTAACACTGGCCACCTTATTGACAAATGATGATGAGCAGCCTTAAAGTGGAAGAAACAAGAAACAAAAAGCATTGTTGAAAAACTCCTTTTCATGCTACAGTGCTTAGATCTTTAATTTTCTAGAATGCTTCTTGAATTCTATTCTTATTCTAGACTCACGCGTAACTTTTTTTCCAGCTGCACCTAGAAGCGGACAAATAAATGAGATTTTTATACCAATTATATTTTCTTTTCGCAAGAACTATAAGAAAATATAACGCTCGTTAAAGGAGAGAATAAAACTAATGTCAAGCCCACAACTGGCAGCAATTATAGATGTTTAAAGAAATTCTGGACTTCCTTGCGGAGCAGAAAATTTTTTTCGAATTTAATGGATGTGTTTAGAAAGATTGTAATATTTCCTTTCATAACATGTCAAGCACCTCTACTCCCAGCTTTTTTTTAAGTTTGGGTTAATCTGCATCCAAAAACAAGACAACTACAATAATCTTGATTTAGGAATCTTGATTTAGAAGGATCATGATGGTGAAATCAGTATTATTATTCTACAAAGTTTGCTCTTGTAAGATATCACTGACTCTCAATCTGCCCAAAAGAGACCACTTTCTTATTCCCTTTCTGGATTTGTTTCTTCCACTTCCGTGAGTGCCGTCAGTGGTGGTGAGATCACTAACCTTGGGTGAAATGGCATTTATCGTTAGCAAGTATATAAGGTCTAGCTGATCAAGTAATTGGCCCAATGTTAGCTTTTTTGGTAGTACACATATAACTTTATTTATAGGACAAATTTAAATTCAGCTTATATATTAATTTTATTTTTTAGCAGTCCCCACCAGTGGTTGAGGGGCAAAACCATGGATCACTGGTAGAGTTGAAACTGGGTTCGATTCCACGTTAACGGGTGGCTGTTTGAGCATCTTTATGGATTTCCCCATGCATAGCGTGGATATGAATCAGCTGCTCTTAGAAAGTCCTTCATGAAGGCATCCGTCTTGTTAGAGTACTTTGCCGTAATCAAATAAAACAAACTAATCAATTTTAAAGGAATGTTATTTCGTTTTGGCACAAACTCTTTTTTTCCCGGCTTATACACAAATGGGTTCACATCAGGGAATATAAGGCGTTTTGGATAGTAAAGTGTTCTGAGACTTAAAGCAAGCTAAAAGCAAAATCTTCGCGCCCACGATATTTTAGTCGGTGCTAGTAAGCATTTCGGAAAAAAATAAATACGAGATTTCGAGCAAACAAGTTAGGTAATCATCTACATTTGTATTCTACCCAGGTCTAAAGGGCCGTGAGGGAAGTACCTACTAGGTGAAGCAGGTTAGAATAATAACTCGCAACCATTTAGTATTCTAGCCACACCCAGTAGACAGATTAAGATGAGCATAACTACTTGAAGAAAATAACATTGGGCACTTAAGTAACAAACAAATGAAGAAATTTAACTTAACAATGTTTGTTTTTTGTATTCATTATTATGTTGAAAATGTTCATTGTAATAATTGAGTTGCTGAGTAGTTTGTTCATCAGAAAAATATAAAAATTAAATGGAAGAGATTGTAAATATCATAAATATAACTGTCTATAACGCTATATATAAAAATAAGCTGTCTATAACGAAAAAAAAATAACTGAATAACGTGTGTGTTAAAAGAAAAGAAACTACAAATACGAAATCTGGAAAATAAAATTCAACATTCACCAGAGAAAAGAGAAATTTTCGATGAAATTCAATTTCTTATTTACATTGTTATTTGCTTCACTCTGTCACTTCTAGGGATTTTGACACCATTTTACGTTAAATATACTATCAAAATACGCCTCTCTCTTGTATGGCCTAAAAATCAAATCACTTTTGGGGTATCCAAAAAGTTATTTCAGGTTTGCCTGTTTACAGAAAACACATCTAATATAAAATGCTTAATTTAGTTGTCCAAAATATTTATAACAAAGAGTAACCCGTTCAGAATATTTGCAAATATATTGATTTTTACGAACTTTTCGAAATCACGAACAATGGTGGATTTTATTTTAGTTTTCATTGTAAGCCATCACATAATGCATATTTTTCTCATTTTACAGTTTTCAACCAAAGGAAATATTAAGCATAACTTATTTTTATGCAGACAGAAAACTTAATCGAATAATATTATTTTTATGTTGTCAGTTGAAAAATATATCATTCCGTAGAAGATGATAACAATACCGATTAAATAATATTTAACTGATACTTTATAAATGCGAAGTCATAATTAATGTGTTAATATATTCATAAAACGAGAAAAAATAAAAATATTCTTTAGAATGCTTTTTTCTAAAAGAATTTTCTCTTTATATATATATATACACACACACACATATATATATATATAAGGAGTATTCAAATGAAAAGATACAAAACGTTGTACAGCCAATCCGGTTGAAATTTGAATATACGTCTTTGGGATAATCCGGCCTGGTTGCGCGCATGTGCAAGCGCCCGCACATGACGAGGGAAAGCAGGCAGTTTCATGTTCCGTCCAATTGACGCGGCATTGCGTGTGAAGACATTATGGCGTTCACATTGCAAAACTCGACAACTCAGGAGCAGCGAGGTATTATGAGATTTCTGACTGAAGAAACGGTTAAATCGGGCGATATTCATCGCCGGATGTTGGCCATATATTCCCCATATATGGGAATATCTCAAATACGGGAGACTGGGCATCCGGCAAGTCAGTGAGAAAGTGAAGTTTCACTTCAAAAACTGTCCGACTCCGCTTTCTTGGAGTGGATAGCCGCCGGTGACGAGAGAAGGTGCCATCATTTCGAGCCAGAGACAAAGCGGGACGTCATGCAATGAAAGAATGTGTCGTTACTTCACTCTAAAAAATTCAAAACGGTGCCCTCATCAGGCAAGGAGATACTTAGCATTTTTTTTAACGTCTGAGGTCCGATACTCATCAGATTCTTCGTACATTGTAAAATCCTTAACAGTGACTTGTTGTGTGAGACGTTCCTTAACCTACGCAAGTTCATCAAGAGCAAACCGTCTGGGTTGCTCGCGGAAGGAGTGATTCTGCTTCACAATAACGCGTGTCGACACGCATGGTCCAGTAAAGAAAATCTCAGAGGGAAGCACTTCAACTAGGACAGCGAATGAAGGCCACAGTGGAGGACTGACTCCTGCCACAGCCACAAAAATTCTGGGAATCCTTCGGCTCATGAAATAATGGGATAGTTGTGCTCAAGCCTCTAGTGTATATTTGTGAATAAAGGCTTCAATTATACCCCCAATGTCGTTTAGCAACGTTTAATTTGAATAACTCATATATAATAATGATTTTGAAGCATTGCATAGAAAAGTCAAAGAAAACTTTATCATTCTGAAAGAAAACGTTACCATCTTAGGCATGTGTCACCTTTGTTCTCGATTGCTATCCTGCCAATATGCCGGTGGTTATCTTTCTTTTATCCATTCTGTTGTGATAATGATAAAAAAAAGCACAAATGGGATTATGAACTGGTATGTAGATATTTTCTTTTGTGCTACGTAATTCGAAATATAAATGTGCATTTCAAGAAATAAATGTGTTCACTCAAGTCTTGATGATTGATATTATCTCTGCATCAGCTCTGCTTTATTTCCATGCCACACGCCATCATACAGTGGATGATGGTGATCATGATTACATATGGATGTGTGAATTACATCTGTATATATTTTATGTGTACAGTGTTTGTTGCATTATTTCTTCTTCTATTATACTTAATTGGCTTGCATATATGTGGCGAATTTATTTCGCATTATACGAATTTCGTTGTTCTTGGAATGTATATCAGAGGCATTCTGTTAGAGCTGCTGCAGTTTTTTCATCGCATTTCATTTGAAACATGGCCTGATTTGTTCATTCTAAATGTTCCTGTTCATTCTGTTATTCAGGATTATGAATAGCTCCGATTAAGCTTCATTCAATGCGAATATGAACATTGTTACAAATATTATTCCAATGCTCAAAACTCCGTGTAGTCTTTTTATATTTCTTCCAAGTTCATGACTAGTTATTTTTAACAGTTGGAACTTTTCGCATTCAAACTAACAAAATCTCATTCTAGAAGAATTAAATTATTTAACATAAGAAAGATTGAGAAAGCAGTTGATCATAAAATAATATGAGAGTATGTATTCTTATAATAACTGTCATGGCAAATTAGGCATAACCGAAAACAAAGATGAAATCCAAACAAAAAGCCCGCTCAGAAGATACAAAATAAATAATACAAGTAAATGGGGAGGAAATATGTCTCTGCGGAATATGGGAAGTATGTCTTTGCTGTGGGGTCAAATATTATATGGAGTCCCAACATAGCCTCTAATATGGACAATGAATCAGTTTATCACTTTTTAAATGCACGTGAAACTGGAAAATGGCAGGAAATTTTTAACACACGTTTTATTTCCTTTGCTATATGTATGAATGAAAATATTATGCGTATGTTTGAAAAAACGGATTTTTCATGTAATTATAGTTTTACGAATTTGGGATATATGTAAGTAATTTTAGTGAAATTGTATGTGTAATTGTGTATCATTGTTTTGCATAATGAAACAAGAACTGCTTGAAAAGGCGAAAGCTCAGCGGGAAAAAATTACAGATGCAAGTCTATTTAACATTGAGGTAAATGGCTATCTCACTAAATAGACGAGACATCTCCAAGCTTTAGGTGGGTTTTGAGAAAAATTCTTTCGCCAAATTTGGCGAGAAATCGCCAAAGAGCGAAGAGAGTGTCAAATTCTCAGCTGTTTAGTTCGGCGCGAGTTCGGAGTATTGCGATATGTACTTGTTGAGCTTCGCTCTTTAGCTGCCCTTTGCATTGCGTGTGTTAAACGTTCTTAGTAGTTTGAAATGTATTTACTGTTTACGCTGATTGATACTCAGGGTAGCTCTACGATTGCTTTTATGGTAAGTACCTGGACTGTAAATTGTTTGTTTTGTGAAAATAGATTTTTCTCAAGCTATCATGGGTTCTGCGTGTATTCCAACTATTGGAAACCCGTAATCACGCAACAGTATGTAAAAAAAGGCTAACTAATATAAAATAACATTAGTTACATCGTGAAAATCATAATTATCAAAATTTAAATTACCGAAATATACCTACTGTGCATTCATATTTGAATTTCAATATGAACTCATTCTATACTTTTCTTTCATTTAATTTTTTTTCAAATTTTGTTTATTTTATATTCCGTTCCAGAACAAAATAAAACCTTTCCATATAATTAACGTTTCCCCAAAACAGCTCTTATATTTAGAACCCTAAATTACATTTCACACAACATTATGGAAAAACATTTCTATAACTTCTTTATTATCCTATAAATGTTCAAAACTATTTCTAGAAGTTATTTTATATGTGTTTAAAAACAACTTATTTCAATTGCCATAGAGGCTTTTTCCTTTTCTTTTAATGGTTCCAGTTCATTTTGGCATTCAAATATGCAAAGAAAAAATATAAGCTCTGGCAACTAAAAAATACTGAAGGAATTTTTTGCTCTATGCGAATAACTTGGAATAGGAAAAAAATTATCGAACCCATTAAATTTCTGTTTGCGACGACTCACGCGTAACTTATTTTCCAGCTGCACCTAGAAGCGGACAAATAAATGAGATTTTTTATACCAATTATATTTTCTTTTCCCGAGAACTGTAAGAAAATGCAACGCTCGTTAAAGGAGAGAATAAAACTGAAGTTAAGCCCAGTTATAGGTGTTTAAAGAAATTCTGGCACTTCCTTGCGGAGTGGAAAATTTTTACAAATTTAATGGATGTGTTTAGAAAGACTGTAGCATTTCCTTTCATAACATGTCAAGCACCTTTACACCCAGCTTGTTAAGTTTGGGTCAACTTGCATCCGATAAAAACAACTCCGATAATTTATGTTTATTATTTTCTACAGAGTGTTATTTATATCGAAATTGCTGTATTGCCATATAATTCAGTTTTAAACTAGCTCATCATTATTTCAGTCAGCGGTAGCAAGAAAATCCCTTATAATTCATCGCAGTTTCCGAATGATGAAAGAATGAACAGTTTAGTGTTTTTTTGAAATTTTTTCTACAAAACAGAAAGGTGAACTCTATAAAACGGATAGAATGTTTCCAGAGAAAATGTACTTGAATTAATCTAATTTTGACTTACTCAAACTACGTGCTCTAAATCATCTAAAACAATGTGTGATCGTTTGAAAGATATTCCATTATGTCATGAAAATACAGTTTTATTTTATTCGTTCATTATTATTATTATTATTGTTAATATTTGTTTGAAATTAAGCTGAGAACTTACAACTCATATCACTAAAAACTGAAAAATTTAGGCACGGTTAAATGTAAAACATTCATATAAAACTGAGAATCACTTGTTATGGCATTATGTAAATGCTTACTTTAAAGGAAGATATTAAATCAAATTATATAGAGAACTTTGTGCAAGGATTTGAAGTGCTTTGTGCAAGGAAGTTTAAGTTAAAATGAGTGCCCATAAGATTAATTTTTTTTCGGTTTATCTTACAGTTAAAATAAAGTGTGCTAAAATTTAGATTATTTTTCTTTCCTAAAACAAAAATACTAAGCTTTACTATAAAGACTTATTTTCCTTTAAACTGAGTGTAGCGACATTCGGTTTTTTCGAAGCAGGAGATGAAAAATGAGCAATGCCCTCGGCGAGGCTCGAACCACGGACCTCTCACATACGGGTCAAGTGTGCTGACCACTACACCGCGAAGGCATGCTAAGAAGGCGTAGAAATACCTGATATACTTCCTCTCTTAAAGGGCGACTAGGGAATAGGGGACCTAGTCGCCAAATTCTGGTGGTGCAGAATCATCATCCGCCACCTTTTGTAGTTCGAGCGCCACTCTCAGGACTTCTCTTCCTTTTATTTGCCTTTGGGAACGTAATTGGTGTCCTGAGTAGGAACAGGGAGCTTACTCAAAATTGTGCTTTCATGCGTGTGTAAAAGATACAACAAAGACAAGAAGGGATAAAATTAGCCTTTATTTCTCACAGCGTAAAGCCGTTCCCGCACTTCGGGATACAGAGGCCAGCACTTACGGTCTAAAACGTAGAAAATAAGAAATAAACTAACTTTATTAAATCTAAATGAGAACTACACTTAGATGCTTTACAGAGAGTAGTAACGCGAAGATTGACCTTTTTTAACACTACGTATGTAGTGAGCGGAATGCAAAATCTACAGTACGTCTGTCCACGCCTGCTAGCGCAGCGCCTCGGGTTAGAAAAATTTTACTAGTGATACTGTCGTCGAGAGTAATGAGTCAAGGCGAGAGATCTTAATAAATGAGAGTGTGTTTATTTTACTACTGAGTCAACGTTTTATTATACAGTCCACTCTGTGATTCCTAACCATATATTTATGGAGAATGAGAATCAGCGTACAATGTCTTCAAATATCAGCGAGAACTATAAGTTCTGGCCTTAAAGGCAGACTGAAAAGCACGCGCGTTAAGCAGCGAGAAGTCTCACTTCTTGCTAAAAGCCATATCTTAAATACTTATACTGTTTGAAACCTCATTTGCATAAACAATTCTACTCACGCTTATTCTGGTCAGAAATGGAAAATTAGAGAGGATAGCAAAGTTTTAAAATAAAATAAACGTTAGGAATACTTAAAATCTTTACATGAGAAAGCGGAAATATTATGTTAAGTGATCTCATAACCCTTAAACTTTAAAAAAGATTGAATTCGAAAGAAAAAGCATGCAGCAGTTTGAAAATATTTCCAAAATTTTAAAAAGGTAGTGACGAAATATTCGATACGGTTTAAGAAATACCATTAAATAATTAACATAGACATTTATGACGAGATAAACCTCGAAGACTGAGACTGCGTGTAACAGCAAACATTTAAATTTCATCTGCGCAGCTCCTCTACTTTTGTGCATAAGAAATTGTATTTCTATCATAAGGGAATTTTTAAAAAACGTTTAGCTCGAAAGGCGTTTACCCATTCTCCCTCGGGGTACTTTTCTCGCATTTTATGACATCTCCATGAAATTTGTATCATGGTATTATCATATTCAGAATGATTAAATTCATATAATTCAAGTTACTTCAAATAATTGGAATTGCAATTTGGTAATTTTTGTGTTTTTATAAAGTATGTATCGAAATATAACAACAAATTTAGATTTAATAAAGCTTCGCCTAAGCGAATATGTATAAAGTGTCTAATTGTCTTAGTTTGATTATGTTTTCAAACATTCTTATGAATAAAAAACAATTAAATTTAGGAGCAAAATATGCTTTTGTAAATTTGCACGCTGTCCAACTTAGCTTAAACAAATATGAAAAAAGGCTTAGCGATTTAAATGAATATTTCATATTGTTATAATGTTTTCAAATATTCGTATTAGAAATCATTAAATTTAAATATTGATATTAAACTAATGAGGTAAAAATATAGGACGTTTTTAGAAAGAATTATAAACTAAAAATATGAAAAACCATAAACTAAAACTATAAAAATAAACATTGTACAAAGTTAAAATATGGTGAAAAAATAAAACTTTTAAGAGTCGAAGATGCCGTACATACAAACGCGTATATACTGTAACTGTTAAAAAAATATTAAGTTCTGAGAACCAGTTTCACTTCATTTTGCATTGAAGTTTTCATTTTCTAAAAAAGTATGTTTCTTTTTTCCTAAACTTTTGCTGAAAGCCTCCAGCTTTTGTGCTTAAAGCGGAATAGACGGGTACAGCGTATTTCTTATTTGTAACAGAAACTCTGAAGTCTAAAACTTACTGTTACAGTATTATCGGTAATTGAAGATACGCAGACAACAATGAGTAAACTTGGAGGCTATGTTGTGGAGATATGTTAAGATTTGGCATACATTTTGTTCTCTATTTTTTTTTTTCGTCTTTCCTCAGTTCATCATATCAATGTTCATTTTTCTTATTAAGATAGCTTACAAAACTTTTTTTGATGACTAATTATTAATTTTTATGCGTTATCTTTATTCATTAAGTACCACGATTTTCGCACTTAAGGAGTGTTTTTAGAAATTCTGAGCCTCCCATACATACTTTTATATTCGCTATATTATTTCTTAAAAAAGTAGCTCATATCATTTTAATGAGTTCTGTTGGTGTAAATTCAGTTTTGTGGTTCGCTTATAACTTTCTTCTCATCTTCATTCTTAACTTCCAAGCCGTCTATGAATCTGCATTGATATACAACATTAAGAAAAAGAAAAAAATTCTGAGTGTCGATGCACTCTAAGTGTCTGCTTGCAACCCTAGAGTGGGTTATAATTTCTTCGAGGCCCAGTTCATAGTCCTATAAGTCATTTGCTACAAGACTTTGTTAAAAATGTTTAAACAACGGGAAACATTAAAATGATATTTTGAGAAATACCCGAGTGTAATTCTACATACCACAGGTTTACTTCAAAGCAACTTCGTAGATCATATGTTGTCGGTTTGAGTGTTCGTAATCTGAAGAGTTTTCTGTTCAAATATTTTGAACTTTATTCGTGACGTTGATAGTTGGTATTAGTTCAAGTATCATTTGTAGAAACTTACGTTTCTAGAGATACATAAATGTAGTTATTTAAATAAATTTTATTTAGAGATTATAAGAAAAACGATTTTTAAATTATATGATTAAAAGCAGAAAGTAACTTTTATTTTGATTCAGAAAGAAAAAAAATTCTGTAGGCAGTTGATGAATATCTTACAAGTAAAGCTGATGTAAGATTATTAATCCCAAAAGAAGTGAAGAAAACTTTAAAATAATGAAACAAAATGTAAACTTTTCAAGGAGTTCTTAGGTTCAAGAAGAAATTGTTTCCAAAATGAGAATTTAATAACTTCAGAGCTCATTTTATATTGATAAATGCATATTTCTTGCCAAAGCGATGGAAAATAACTTTACTTTTTTTTATTAGGTATCCTCTCTGCATGTTAATTAAATTTCAGGTTTGAATAAGAAAGTTTTATGCAGCAATGTAAAATAAAATATTCTTTATGCCCGCGTTCTACGTGATAACATGTCGTGTGTTAAACGCAGTACTCGTTTTTTTCTAGTCCGGTTTTTTTAAAAGATGTGTCTTCTATAAAATCCTTAAAGGCGTAACTTTTTTTTAAGTGGGTGAGGTTAGATTTTTTGATACTTTTACTAAACCATTCTTATCTTTATTCTATTTTAGAGATAAAATTCTTACGAAACGTTCTCATCGACAATGAACTTTTGGTAAATACAAACAGCATTCACAGATTGGAAGAGATGAATACGGTGCAGAAATATTCCATATTAAATGTTTGTAAATAACAAACAATAGCGTTAAGATAAATGCATTGTTGCCCGCGTACGAGTTCGTAATAGATTGAATGCACACAGAATCGATGATAGCTTGATAAAATTTATTTTCACAAAACAAACCAGCTTCGAACTTCTTAGAACGATGAAGGCAACTTGCCTGATAATTGTCACAAGAAGCCCACGGCATTCATCGTGGCAAGGAGTCAAATGTGCCTCTCATTGGAATGTGCCTTAAGTGACATATAGGTGATACCCGGACTATAGCTCAGTTTCTATAGCTATGTCAATAAATAAATGAGAAATACACATTAATTGGAAGGCTAAATTCTAAAATTCTGAGATTTAAATTAAAAACAAAGAGTACATTTAGTTGATTTTTAAATTCCATTCCATTTTTAAATCTCTCTATATAAATAAAGAAGAGTACTTATGTGGTTGTCATTCATATAAATCTACAGTTTTCTTCTGACCTTGAGGAAATCTGGCACGTTGGACGTTCAAAGCAAGAGGAATTTTATTATCTGCGTAAGACTTTACAAAAGCACTGCACGGGTCCACACAATTAATATATTTAGATTTTGTGCGCATATAATGAACTATTGATTAAAATATCAACTATTTAAAAGCTTTGTCTTGCCACAAAGTGTAAGATGTTTCATATTTAATCTGGGAAAAGGTGTGTTGACACGCATCAAAGCACAATACATTTGTCTTTCGAATTTAATAAACAAGCTGAGTGATTTAAAAGATAAGTGTTTCCACTGTCCAAATTAAAATATTTTAAAGTGTTTCCCAGATCATCAAAGCGTACGATATTTAACTTTTCTTTCATATTTATTCTGTTTTTGATCAACAAAGTAAGCAATTGAAACTCAATAAACAAAGATAACTTAAATTATTATTAATTACTAGCTTTACATGTGAAAGTATAATATCTGGATTCATTAAATAAGAAGAGAGTTCTTCGTTTATGAGTAATTTCTGAAAATGAACATTTGTATTCTGATCCTGATGAAATTTTGCATACTTGACCTTGCACGCAAGAGGAAGGTCACTGTCTACACATAAGATTCGGAAACCCACTCCACGCGGTCTACACTTAAAGCATTTGCATTAAAATTAGCAATTAATAATTTAAATATAGTTTCTATGTCGTTTTCGCATACAATTTACTTTTATGGATTGTTTAGGATGAGTTTACTGTAAATATGGAAATGTTCTGATAAATTGAAAGTGGGTAATTCAAAATACATAATCACTTATCGTGAAATTAGTATTGTAACACAATGTATAGAAACATTTGATTTTGAAGAAATTATGTGTTCACTGGTTGCATTCTGAAGATCAGTCATTTTTAAATATTCAAATCTGATACGGAGACCACATGACATCCTTGTACGGAATATTAAATTATACGTAGTTTTTGCTGCATTTTATTTAAACTTATTCCCTCGAATTTCATTAGAGATAGATTTCGCATTCAATTAACTCAGTTCTTACTTCGCGGCTAGAAAAAATTGGTAAAACCTCAAAATATCTTCATTAAAACTGGAAAATGTCGAAAAACATAAAATATCAAACACATTTACAACAATTTGAAAACACTTTTTACAATTAAAATTAGTTTTTACGTAGAAACAAGCAATTCGGACAGCAGGTAAGAAGGCAGATTCTTCGGTACACAAAACTAAAAGTTTAGAATATAGGTATGTATATATGTATGTATACGTATGTATATTAGGAAGTACTAGTATACGAACAAAAGAGACCTATGTGGTCAAGAGAGACTTATGTTTACTCTGAAACTAAAGTATCCAATGTACTTTTAAGCAACAGCTTTTAGAACTTCCCTGTTCTTTACACATATGTATGTATATTTATATATTTTTGGTGAGGCCGACCGCAACCAAAAAGGGAAGTGCACAACTACATGTTATATCAGTCCCATATAAAAAATTTCAACTTTCTGAGGCTATTCATTTTTTAGTTATGCGAGATTCATACATAGATACGTACGTACGTACGTACGTACAGACGTCAAGAAGAAATCTCCTCTGAATCCATTTTAAATCAATTTTATAATCCATTTGGGGAAAAAGTCTTTTATTCTGTCCTTACGTAAAAATGTCACACAAAATAAATAAATTTCAATAAATTTCATTCGGTAGCGGTCAAAATGGATATTTTCGCTGAAATTTGATACCGGAATTTTTCGTGATTACAATACTTCCTTTACTTCGTACAAGAAAGTAAAATAGGAGAAGTTCTTAATACCACATAAAAAGATCATCTTTCCTTTTGAATGACTTCGAAAATAGGTGTTTATTTCCATAACATGCTAATATGCAGGGAATGTTTACACCATTTTTAAAGGATCCCGAAAAAGAGTTAGCAAAAAAAGGAAATGTTTTCGAATAAAAATTTCTAGCACAGCTTATTATTTCAAATGAGAAATATCGTGTGCTTCTTTTGAATTTATTCTACTCGCAAAACAACTCATGTTAACAAGCAGCATATTCAAGGATATGTTTCTTCGCTGTCCTAGCAGAAGCATTCCTGTTCCATAAATTTCCATAGTACTAAACTTTCTACGTGGAAAATAAGCAACACTATTACTTGGAAAGAGAAAAAATATTAATTATCATTTCTACATGGGAAAAAAAGCCTTCAAACGAATGCATGAAAAATCGTGCCTATTGTTTCTAGCGTTCCTAAAGTTAAATCCTCGTTCCTTGAAAAATAACGACTGATGCAGGAATTACATGTAGTATGTCTTTTTCTGTATTCTTGCAAATTCTCATGACGTTTTGTCTATGGAATATTGTACCTTTGGTCTTTTGAAAAGAGCTCTAAACGCAACCCACCATTATTGATGGACTCTGGAAAATTGCAGAAGAGGAATTAAAATCTACACCCCTGAAAATATTATGAAAAGCTCTTGTACTATTGAACTCACGATTCAGACTTACAGTCCAGAAAAAAAGCTATCAGATCAAATATTTAAAAAGTTACTCTTACGTTTTAAACATAAATTAAACTGCCTGAAACAGTACTAAAATGTGTAATCGCCCTATGTACTTCGACGAAGTAATTTTTTAAATAATTAGGGCAAAAAGTTTCTTAGCTGTAGCCGATGGCTTCCGGGAGACGGAAATATTTCCAGAAACTTGTACATCAAACTAAGTTCTTAATGGTATACATATATATCAAATTAGGTACTCAGAGTTCAGTGAATAAAACTTTGCCGATTCGCAAGAAATCAGACGCATTACCTTGTCTTTCACGAAGTAAAGGAAAAAGAAATGTCTTATCGCGCCTTGAATCGACTGAGTTTTATTCGTTCTCAAATTGTGCTTCTGTCACGTGATAACTCACTAGCCACGTGATTATGCAAGGTGTAGATATTACGTTTAACTATCCTAATGGAACAGGTAAGTCACAAATGTTTTGTTTTGGAAATGTCAAATCAATTAATATTAATATCGGAGTCGTACAGTGAATATTGCGACGACATTTATTGCTTAAGTAGAATACTCCATAATATAAACGAAGAAAACGAATAAAAGAATATAAACGAAGAAATAAATGCAGCATTATTCATTGAATATGTGGATGAAGTGAGTTGACTGAAAATTAAGCAAAAACTTTGCTTTGGCGTTCATTTCGAATAAATCTGTAGCAATTTTGAAGGGTATCAAATACCTCTTCAGGAAAACAACTTAAACGAAATTACAGCTAAGAACATATTTTTCTTATAATATGTGTATGGTATACTTTTTGCTTCAATTAAAATATTTTTCAAAAAATTTGGAGTATTAAATGGTAAATAAGAACAGAAATTTAAGACAGAACGTTTTTATTTCTATCGCATACAATCATAAATATGAAAACAGCATTTCAATCTTATACAACCATAAGCATGAAATCCAGTGCGATAAAATACACTTCATAGAATTCTATACGAGTATATTGCAGAAAGACTATTATTCCCTGACCTGTTCTACTGCTGCTTTAGTTACGTGGCATCAGATGTTGTTATGCTCTGCAAATTATTTGACTTTCCCAAGACAAGAATCATTATTGCAGTGGTTGTTTATTGCGTTTATTAATTTCTATTAAGATATCAGTTAAACGTTCAAAAGATGAGATAGCCTTACTTTCCTTATGATATATTTTCATTTCTAAAAGCAATTTAAGGTTTAAGTCTAAATTAGTTATTCTTGCTATTTAAAAGAACCATTAATATAAAATGAAAAATCTATGGCTTGTCCTTTGCAAGTTTTGGAAGAAATATAAATTAATAAGGAAACGAATATTCAATTCCATATTCACTTAAAAAAACAGTAAGCCCGAAACAAAATCTGTCTTGTACTTTCGAAGATTTTTTAAAAATGGGGGCTAAGGATTTATATCATCCCATACATTAAAAATGAGACATCTTGTGCAGCAAATTTGCTTTTAGTGCATTTAAAATCCCCATAAATGGCACTAAAAACAACAGTGAGGAAAAAAGCAAATATATGCAATCTCACCTTATGAGAAATAACATGAAGAATTAAAAAAGAATGAAAGGAAGTCATAAATAAATGGAAAAAAAAAGAATAAACTGCAGGTGGTACTTATTCCAACGGGCAAACCTAAGTCGCCTTCAATTAAATTGGTTTTTTTACTCACTCTAATGAACATGGTTTTCGCGCTAAATTTAGTTTGCGAAGGGAAAACGAATTCTTCAAGAAAAAATTCAAAACGAGAAAACACAGATAAGCTCTGTTTTTCTACCACTGCTAATTGAGTCCATTTTTATCTTGGCTTTTTCTCCCTCATCGCTTCCAGAAAAAGAATATTTTTGTGACACTTTATATTAAAAGTCAGTCGAGCAAGAGAAATAAGAGAGGTATTTTTTAATGGAGGAAAAGATAAGAAAAAGAAATTCAACTGGAACTTACAGAAACATTACCAGAAAGGTCTTACGCTTCTTTTAAAAATGCGAAGGTTTTGTACCGGGAAATTGTTCCAAGTCATTAGTGAGTGAAAATTTAATCCGCTTGTTAAACGCCGAGGCAATGTACGAAGTTTAAGAAGATTAAGCTAATGTAAAAAGAGCAATGACGTAAATTAAGGCACGGAATTATTCGCTTTCCATTAAAAGTTTAGCACAAATACTTAATATTGTGATGCAAAATAAATAAAATCTTAATCAGCATGTAAGTATATCATGAAAAACTGTCTGCAAATGAGTAAGAGAAAAATGTGCCGATCTTTTTCTTTATGTATTTAATATTTAGAATCAAATTTTTAGCATTCCTTAAAAAAAGATTTTCAATCTTATTAGTAGCATCATAGAACAGTACAGAAGAAACTTACTTCGAAATAATTTAACGTTTAGAAAAAGAAGCTTTGGCTAATCTGTATGCTTAAAATACCGAAACGCCCGTCCCGTCTGTTTTCTCCCGTACCCATCCATTAACGCACAGAAAAGTGTGACGATTTCAAATGATCCTTTCTACTTCCTAACAAACAAGCTTCCATTAGCTTTTAAGGCAAGCTGTCTGCGATTAACTGATACAATGCATTTCCGAAAATTGTGCCTGCTACTGGATATTATATTAGGGGGAGGGAGAAAAAACCTTCACAGTCTAGGACGTTTCCGGGGTTGTGGTCGTTTGAATAAAAAACCGTCTCGGACGCTTTGTCCTTCAAAGGGTTAAGTGAAACAAAACCCATTATTCATAACTTACAAAGCACGGTAAAACAGGATTCGCTTTCTAACATATTTTATAATATGACACTTGATCCTTAAATATTACATCATAGTTTCACACAGAAAGAAAATTCTGCTTGAAAATTAAACGCTTTAGAGCTCAATACAGACTTTTTGATTTATTGGTAATTATGGGTACTATAACATAAAATGAAGTGTATAAATGGTTAGCATATTTACTAATGCAGCACAGACTAGATAACTAACAAAATAAAGCGAAATAAAGATGGAATATCACATATCCTATTTACATGGAAAATCAAACATTTATTGCAATCTTTTTTTTTCTTTACTTAATTAGTTATAAACTATGAGGAAATAATGAAAGGATAGATTCCCTATAATATTTAAGGTTATGTTTTAATGTGTGCTCATTCAGTAACATTAATCTGTTTTATTTAAATAAACTGAAATGAGATAAATTATAACCTAGAAATTCAGATGTGCATAAATATTTGCACCACACACATACACACATGCATACATACAACTACACAGATAAAAATTCCACAGCGTACTCACGTGTGCTCACGTGTCTTAGTTCTAAATTCATTTGAAATAAACCCTGAAGATCTCATTTTTTAACTTGATTATTTCTTCTATTGTAAAATCAGTAAATGAAAAGGATACGAAATTTCATATCCTATGTTCCATATTACTCTAAAGCTGTCAGAATTAATTCAGAGATAATGTATGTAATTTGGTGCTTATATAATCCTAATTATATGTGCACTTACATAATAGCAAAAGTCCAAATAAAATATTTTATGCAATTATAATTAATTTGGAATTTCAACTAAATCAGTAACAGTTAATTGATACTACAGCAGACTCCGCTTACTGTGACTACGGTTAATGCTATCATTCGGATATTACTACTGAATTGCCGAAGGTCCACTCATTTTTATACGAAAACACGGAAAATATATCTCTTATGGTGATAAAAAATTCAGTTAATATTAGCAAAGTATAACAGAAAAAAAATTTAACTGCAGTAAAGTCGCCAAATAAGGTTAAAATAGATTATAAAAATTGCGAAGTGTCAGAACGACGTTGCCATGGAGAACATAAAGTCGCCAATTAGCTTTTCTTCAATTTTAATCAACTATTTAAAATTAGAAAAAAACCTTAAATTTGGCTTAAACTTTGAATATCTCTATTGATTTTGAGAGTGATAAGGCTGACCCTCTTCTTCAGGAGCATACAAATTTCTGTCCAGTTTATTTTCCTGCTCCTGAGAATGAAATACCCTGAAAACATCTAAGTCACATTAAGGTTGCTTTTTTCTTTAATTTTAAATTTTACATCTGCGTATTCTTTTTCAGTGAACTAGGGATATCCTCTGCGAATTGAGATAGGGATGCACCATTGGTAAAATAATTCTAGACATGTTATGAACAGTTTATATGTAAACTTTTGTGTTGATGTAAACTTCACGAACAAATTTTTATATTTTCAAATAAAAATATTTTGAAACAGCGCATTTTGGATTCATTCTTGCATTTAATTAATTAATTCGAATGCTATTTGAAGGATTTTTTTCCCTCACTTTTATTGTTATCATTCTGTTAATGTTATCAAAATAGGCGTGGACAATCATGATCATATTATGCGGCGCTTACTGTTTGTTCCTCTGTTTTTTCCCATTTATTAACCTAACAGTAATAGTACAATCTCTATTTTCATGCTTACCTCTGCCCAACTGACATGTAATCTGCTGGTTTTCCTCATTGCCAATTGTAACTCTTCGAATATGTGAACGTATTCTTATAAATGTGGAATAACGGGCGCGCGCCTTCCTTACGTATGAGTGTTTACTTCGATTCCATGCCATAAATATAAAACTATATCAAATGGCTCTGACTGTATTTTCCTCGTAAACATCTGACTCACTTTATGTTTTATATCAAGTCGAAAATCATTTATATGCTCATATTTATGCATGGGTACAAAATTATCGTACAAATGAAACAACACTCATAAGAAAACATCATTCAAACACGGAGCTTAGGCAATAACGCACAGAGTAAATTTAAAAAATGAAAATATATCATTGCCTTTAAATACTGCATGATTTAAATGCTGCAGAAATGAAACTAGACTTCAAAAATTCAAGACAAAATAATATTTTGTCATCTGTTGGCCATCAATTAAAATGAAAATGTGTTATTTCAATATTTTAATAAGCGTTGAGTGTTGTCTTCACAGGTAATACTTGTGAAATCCTAAAATTATCATATAATACAAAAGTAATAAATATTAAATTAAATGAACCAAATTTAGAAACCAAACAAAAACGAAACTTATTTTTGGCTCGAACTTTTAATGTTGGAATTCCTTTCTTTGAAAATATACCTGTTAAAAAATGCAAACTGCTCTACAGAAAACATTTAATTATATTCCATTCATTTCAGTGAAGTAAATCATCAAACATGCATCTCTTTCTCTTTCTGTTAATTCTATTGTTATAGCTATGTTTACATCTGTATCTCTCAATGTATTTTAGAAAATAGTAATAGAAAATAAAGAGAATAAAATTATTAAAATCGCATAAATTGCGGATAAATTAATGTGAATAAAAGGAACCATACTGAATTTGGATCTGTTCGATGGTGATTAATTATCTAAAAGATCTGAAAGGTTTCAGATTATAACGGTCGCCCAAAAGGGTTTGCTAAGATTCTTTAGGCTCTCGCTGAACTTGCAGTCTATCACTTTTCTATTTCACTCACTCGTGGTAATTCTTTTTTTTCTTTTTGTCTTTTTAGCCTTTCTTAAGCATCGTTTACTTCGCACTTATGTGATATAAAATTTAACATCAAAATCAAAGTTTTAAAACCATCATAGCAGTATATGTTTAGAATTAGCTGTACAGTGTTGATTGCTGGGATACATATTTTCTAATTTTCCCATTCTTGCTTAAGTTCATCATATCAAAATTAAGTTTTCTTTCTGGATGACTTACAGAACTTCTGTCTCTGTATTATAAACGTTTATTGTGTTTGCTAATTTTGAGGGCACTGATAAAATCTTTGACATCAGTAATTTACTCTGTTTTGATATTAAAATAGAATCAACAAATACAAAGGTTGTATTGCTCAATGCCATAATTTCCATCATTTCTATCATTCATCGGAGGAGTGCAAACGTGCTTCGAGATATGTTAAATGTCCATTAACGCATAAAACTGCTGACTGTGCAGCATAATTCATTGAAAAACCGATGTGTTGCAGCTGTGCTGGTGACCACGCAGCCAACTTTAGTTTTTGTCCCAAAACCCAAGTATTTGAAAGAACCTAAATGTTAAGAAACAGAATGTTAAAACTCATTCAACGCCACGTGGTGGAAATCCCCCAGGACTCAAAGTGACATTCTTAGTCAAAAACATACTGTCATATCACTTAGTAATGATAAGAAAATTCGAACTGATGTCATTACAAACGACCTCACACAATTTCCACTGCTCCCTAGAGCAGCTAAACACATCAACACATTGCTAGAAGTCAGAACAAAATCTCCACAAATAATATCTCTACTTTTAAGGACATTTTGCAGGTCTTTAGGGAAGTAAACAAAATCTTTAGAGATTTATTTTAATTACATTAAAAATTCTATTTTTGATGTAATTAAAATAATCACGAATCCATTGGATAAAATTCGTGCTGCACCTATCGAGACAGCTTGCATTCGTATATTGCACGAGAAAAATACGTGCAGTTTACGAATGGCGCTTCGTATAAAACCCGTTCAGTTAAACGTAAAAATATCATAAAACGTGTCCGGAAAAAATAGTAGATATTGACGTATATTTTTAAGGTAACATGTACGTAAGTTTCACGTAAAATTTAGGTATATTTATGCGAAAGCTTGTGGTTCATTCGTAATTTTTACGTATAATATACGTAAATTTTCACTAAAAATATACGAAGTAAAAAAATGGGAAGAGTTACGTATATATGATACATATACGTAAATGTTTAGTAAAACTATCGTAAATCCCTGAAATTTACGTATATTTTTTTGTTTTGTATAACTAATATAACTAAATATAAATATATATTTTCTATAATTTAGTTTCCATAACCACGTTTTCTAGCTACTAATTTTTGTACCCATAACTATTCGTTCAGTATTACAGATTAAGTAACAAATCGCTAATTTGAAAACTAAGATTGTAGTTAACTAATTTATGAACTATAATTGTGATGATTTACAAAAGCTTTTAATTCAAAACGAAACATTTCCTTATATCGCAAAATATTAAAAAAGGAAAATATCCTATAAATGTAGTACTAAAATGTTTCTCTTTCATCCAATTATCAAAACAATTTAGCTCTTTTTCTGGAAGAAACGCAATTAAGGAAGATGGAAAGGGAGACCAGAAAACAGTATTAAAAGCTTAACAATTAAAAACATATTCCAAGCCAAATAGAGTTTTATAAAAATATTTTTGCTTAGAATGAGAGGGAGAAGGCATTAAATTAAGAAATCTAGTTATTATTATAAGAAATGTATTTATTATAAATATTTCAAGCCAAAGAGTGTTTATTTATTTATTAGTTTTTGTTTTTTAAATATTTCTATTTTGAAAGAGGAAGAAATAGTTTTAAATTAAAAAATAGAGTTAGATTTTTAAGAAGCTGTAAAACGAACTCAGATTTTTAATATAATTTGCAAATTTCGGAAAATTATGAAGTGTCTTTAAATATTAAACTCTTAAGAATGAAAGCAAAATTATATACCTTTTGGATAGGTAATACTCAAAAGTATTTGCAATATAATACACTTAAAAATAACCATAGGATCAATTTTGGGTCATATATACTACGTTCTGCATTTTCTGTACACTATGGTTCATGCATATATTTCATTAACATAAATGGATTACAGATGCATAGCTTAACTGGGTGAGATACAACCTTAATACAATGAGAGATTTTCAAATGATTATTTTGAAAATTTTCAATAATTTAAGAATTTTGAATATTGCGGAAGTATTTTAATACCTTGAAGAGTAGAATTCGATCACTGAAACGTTGTTGTAGTTACCTATTCTCTAAAATAGGAGCACATCATGCTAATAATTTAGAAAGTAATCCTGGGTTGCGTGACATTTATTTGCACTTTTAGGGACATTACATTCGTGGCACTTTTATATGTTACATTCATATCACTCAATGGCGTTATATTAAAGTCGCAATGTGTCATTGCATAAATTTCGCAGTGTGACTTCAGAGCAATATAACAGTGTAACTTCACAACAACGTCGCAGCGTGACTACGCATCAACGTCACAATGTGACTTCACAGTAATGTCTCAATCTGACTTCACATAAATGTCTCAATGTGACACTTAGCATGAACGCCGCAATGCGATGTCGCAAAACGCGGACATTAAGCCATTTCTACAACGTTACTACAACATTGAGATCGTCGCTGTGTGACACGTTTGCAATGTCATAGCTACGTTGCGGTGCTGTTGGGGATAATGCATAAAATCCATTCTACAAGATTGAACCACTGATTCAGGAACCAATGCTAAAGACATTCGATCAAACGCAGTCTGGTTTTAAGTCAAGTTCGCAACCCCTGATATAAAAAGGGTTAAAAGTCTGGAAAGTTACTCAGCTGATACGGCATATAAAACGGCCTTATTCTAATTCAAAAGTTCCACTCCCAAAAGTTCCATTTAAGCTAATAGGCCCCAGAACACAACCATGGAAGCCAAAATTTGAAAGGAAGATACTTGTTGAAATACAAACTCCCTTAGTCGTTTAAAACGCTCATACCACGTCAGCTGAACACTCGTTTCTTTCCCTTTCGACTCTGTCTGTTAACCAATCGAACTTCAGTTTCTCAAAGAAAGCCTCAAAAATCTGGTTTTGTCGCATCAAATGAAATTCAATCATTTCGAACTCCGCACTATCTGCTGTCACTCTCCATTTTTTCCTTCATCTCTCACATTTTTCAACAGTTTTCACACTATTCAACTCGTCCTATTGTTTCACCAAGAATAAATGTAAAATTTAAATCTGAATACTTTTTATGCATTTAAAATGCATTATTATTTACTAAATATGACTTTTTAATAGCTATCTTTCATGCTCTCATAGTTTACATCTTTATATCAAAGTACGTCTTTTTTTTCCATTTTTAGTCTAAAGGGGCTTTGTCCCTGAAGGACTATTGTTTTCGTTGAGCGATTTTGCGTCGAATCACTCTGAATGTTCATTCGTTTCACTTTTCAACTTTTTGCCACCAAATTTTATCGACCTGTATGATATTTGGAGAAATTAAATAATGAAGAATCTGCATAAATGTTTCTCGCACCGTTGTTTTTGTGATAAAACAACGGTACCTAAAGCCATCAAATTTTGAATCACGTAATCCTACTGCGAATATGGGCATCTGGAAGCGCAAATTTGAAATTTATTGTATTATCGATTTCATATTTTGTAAAACTTAACGAATTTTTGTTTAACAAAGTCAAGGATTTCAAATCGAGCAAGGGCAACGTTGTACAGAAAAACATTTTTATCTACAGCGCGTGAGACTCTGTATCGGAAATTCTAAAGATACGCACAATTTAAAATTATTTTGCGATATTGCTCTTGAACTGAACTATATGGTTTAAGTGCTTACCGGATAACTGTACCATCTCCTAATTAAAACATGAATTACAACATGAGTTATCCCACCAGTAAACAAGCGCAGTGAGGAAACGATAAAAGATAATACTCAAAATTAAGCACAATGCATAAATAATTGAAAATATATGTAACATCAAAACATATGTGAGCATGAACTATGTGAAATTAACAAATTATATGTAAATATGAAGTAATAATTTATGTATGCTTCAACGTTTTTCAGTGATAAAACGTTTGTTAAATTTTACTCATGTATCTAGCCTAGTCCCTTGGTTATTACTCGACCTGTTACCGTCAATGATATCCTACACTTTTATCTCCGTCACTGCAGTACCTTCTGTAATGTACTTTATTTACCGGAGAATGGATTTGTCTTTTAATGAATATATGAGTTCCTAAAAGTTCATTACTTGGAATACTAACACTGGTTGTATAGTGAGACTTTTGCAGTACATTTAATGGAAGTTTGGCGAAATTAGAATTGTTAATTTTAAGCAAATCGAAAATCACTTAATTTTAATAGTTAAAATGATAGGTTGTAACAAAATATCAAAGCGTTCTTGTCATAAAGAAAATTGGCAAGCTTTGCACGGACATTAAGATTAAGTAAAACAGGGTATGAATATGTAAATGTATCATTAAATATTGAAAACAGAAATATTGTTACGTGTGTAAGAGTTCGTTATATATTGAATGCACACGTCGTTAAAAAGTTAACAAAAATTTATTCTTTCCACAAGAAATAGATTAAAATGCTGAAATATTTCTTTACAGATCTTCGCACAATATCACAATATCTCAGACGTTTAGCAAAAACTCAGTTCAAAACAGATAAAATAGTTCTATCTCACAGCGAAATCGCTACAATCAATACAGCATTAAGTAAACAAACAGCAGCTAGCTTTTTACAGCTACAAGTATAACAGCAACAACAACAACTGAGATGAGAATGGCGAGGAGAGTGGTTCGAAAACCAGGGTGCATGGGTCAAAGGACCCTACCCCTCATCGAATGCATAAGTATGATTCTAATAAATTAACAACTGAGATGAGCTGTTTCACCTCGGCTTTTATACGTTTTTTTAATTATCAGTAGAACAAACACGATTTTTCTAGATTTTTCTGGATGGCAACAGTAAT
>KK115580.1:16781-29006 GCA_000611955.2 Stegodyphus mimosarum
GTATTTAATAAATAAAGGTAACACACAAAATGTTAAATAAACGCCCCTTTGGACGTAATTAAAATCTGAAACCTTTCAGATTTTTTTCCCCCTTCTTTTTTTTTTTTTTCTTTTTTCCTTTTAAATCACCGGAAGTGCTATTAATTTCGAAATTCGCGTTTTGACTGTATCACTCTTGTATCCAAATCACTTCTCAAATTGTTTCACCAAATGTTATCGCCATGTATTATTAAAAAAAAGGGAGAATCTGTATGTATGTATGTATGTATGTATGTTCCTCGCATTTTGTAAAAACGACTGCACCTAGAGCCATCGAAATTTTTAATACACGTACTTTTCCATACAAACATGGGTGGAGAACTACGAAGAAAGTTTGTTTCTAGTTTTCAGAAATAAAACATCTTTATCTCTAGGGCATCAGACTCTGGCCGTACGGGAAAATGTAAAATATTTATCTTTTAATTTAAATCAACAAACGCACCAAACTCTAGCCGTACGGGGAAATGTAAAATATCTGTCTTTTAATTTTAATCAACAAACTCGGGTATTTGAAAGCAATACGTTTTCTCTGCCGGATATAAAATAATTTTATTTTCCACGTATCTAGCATGTTGCCATTCAGAATGCATTTAACTTTCAGATTTAATCTGGAAGGTTGTTGAGTAACAAACTAAGCGATTTGAAGTAATAAATACAGTTCTCAACAATATATTTTCTAATTTTTAATGTGGCTGAGTTAAATAAAAATACATTAAAATCATGAGATGTCTATACAGAAATATTAAATATTGTTATGAAATGACACTAGCTGAACTCATTAAAATCATTCTGTACTTTTTTCTTATGATAACTAGTTTAAACGGCTAGTTTTTAAAGAAATAATGTAATGACTATAGAACAAAATTGTATGGCAACCAACCCTAACACTGTATCGGAAATTCTAAAGATAGGTGGTTTTTAAATATTTTGTGAATTTGCTGTTGAACTGCATGTGACATAACTGCGGAAAAAACGATGCTTAAAAATAAAACTAAAAGTTAAAAAAAGGGGTTATCAGGAAGGGAGTCCAAGAGTAGACTGGGCTCAGCGAGAGCATAAAAAAAAACCTTAATAAGCCCCCTGGTGGGATGTTAAAATCTGAATTTTTCTTTCTCTCACTTACTTTTTTAATTGAAATTTGAATAAAATACTGCAAAATGTAATAATCCATTTAAGCATGGAATACGGAATGGAACAAGAAAATTTATTCCACCGGTCCACCAAAGTGTATTCAATAAATCATAAACGAATGTTTTTCTGAAAGTATAAATATAAAAATAGAAGTTCCTGGCATCTTTATCTGGCTACAGATCAGCGGAGTGTTCTAAATTAATTCTACTTCCGTACACAATACGGAAATATGGTTCATTGTCGACGTCATAATCGATCGTGACGTCATCGCTGTAAAATATGCAGTGATAGCATTTTTTTCGCATACAATCGTTGCTTCTTAGAAGTCTATCTAATAAATAGTACGGAGGGAAAAGAAACAGTCAGATGAGAACATCAGTATTTAAAATCGATAAATCCATCGCATACCTGCGATGAAAAGTTTTGCGTAGTGATGTAGAATATGATGATGGATATAGTGTATAAAAATGTAGCTGCAGTCATAGCAGGTTAAATTTTTTTTATTCTTAACTAGACATTCTTAAAGTAAATACACGCAGTCAAACTGGCCCAAGGCGCGGGCTATTTCTGGAATAATTACATTCGTAATTTTGACATACGATAACAATATCCCGTACGCTGTCGATGGGATTTAATCAGGATATTCTGACGATATACTGAGATGTGACATTAAGCTCTCGGGAGGATGTATTTAGGAGGTTCAGAGGATATTCTGGGATGTTCTCAGAATGTGCGCTTATCCCGTGAGCAACATCCTCAAGATATCCCAAGGATGTATTTCCAAGGATGTAAGGAAGAAAGCTGCGAACGTAATTCGGACATTTTTGCGAATGTCAAAGATCTAATTCTTAAACTACGAATATCATTACATTCGGAAAGCATCTTAAGTTCAGTTTTAAGCATGAAATTTCATTAAAATGCTAACTTAATATACTGGGGATTACTTTTTTTTAGCCCAAAGGAACGTTAGCTCAGAAGGGCTATTAATTTCGTTTTGACATTTTGCGTCTATTCACTGTAAATGTCTGTATAACTTTTCAAACTTTTGCCATCAAATATTATCGCCCTGTGTTGTATTTAAAGAAATTAAATAATGAAGAATCTGGATAAATGTATGTATGTTTCTCGCATTGTACTAAAACAACGGTATCCAGAGCCATCAAATTTTGAATAAAGTAATCCTCCTCCGAATATGGACATTTGGAAGCCCAAATTTGGAATTTGTATTATTATCGATTTCGTATTTTGTAACACTTTAACGAAGTCTTGATAAACAAACTTAACCGATTTCTAAACGAGCAATGGCAGCACTGTACGGGGGGAAAAAATTATCTCCAGCGCGAGAGACTGTATATCGGATATTCTAAAGATATGCTCATTTTAAAATTATTTTAACACAAAAAACGTTAAAACAAAAACCTCTCTTTGGGAGTAATGTAAAATCTGAAAGCTTTCAGATTTTTTTTTAAGCAAACAGTTGTCAAAAAGTATTTTTTGAAGACTAATTAAGAGAGACATTTTTTTTGTTTCTCATTTTAAAGCAATATTTGTCATCGTTTTACCAGCAGAAGCGAATGAATTATAAACACTTTTGAGCATGTCAGATTTCATCAAACATTTCGTTTGTAAGTTGGATCATGAACTTCAGATATGGCTTTTACATTCGTTTCAACTACTTTGTCCTTAACTTTTCAGAATCGGGTGAATTTATGTCATAATAAACTTCTTCAGTCATGACATACTCGCACATTTCAGCTAATAAGCCGCAATTACGTAATACTGCAACATGACCAGCAATTTAGGTAACCAGCAGAATGCGCTATCACGTTTGTCCTTGTCACGCGTCTGTTTTGCTGGTTTCTACTGAAAGCTTCTTGGAAGGGGGTGGAGAGGCTAAAATGAAAGCATTTTCTAAGCAAATGTTAAAAATAGCAGAGTTAAATGAAAATCTTGTAGTTTCGTAAGCTGCCTGTGGCTATAGAAAATATTATTTTTCTTAAACTTTATTGTTACTTAAATGTTAAATTGAACCATCGCCAATTCGAAGAACATTTGACATGGATTTTATATGTTTCAGATTGGATCAGTAAAGTAGGCGCTAAATCACGAATATCGTTAAATTAGATTGTAGAGTTATTAAGTTACATCGATGCTGAAAGGTGAAAAATGTGCAGTGCCCTCGCTAGGATTCGAACTCCAGACCTTCCGACTGCGCATCGAGCGTGCTTCCAGTTACAAAAAAGAAGGCATGTGGTAAGGAGAGAGAAAATGCCTTATAAGATATTTGTCAACATGGTTTCAGCTGTATTATTATATGAAGAAGTTTATTATGAAATATTATAATTATAATATTAGTGTGGTAATAATAATGATAATAATATTAATACTAAAATTAGTGTGATATATAATAATGAAGAAATCGCATCTTCGACACCATGCCAACACTACGAATCTGCAGAATAATCGCTTGGAGAACAACGCGCATAAACCTCAGCTTCGAAAAAGAGAAATATCGAAGTAGGATTTTAGTGAGTGAGTGAGTGCGCCATTGAGCTTACTTTCGACCACGGTGATGAACTAAACGCAACTGTCTACCGTTCCAGTAGGAAAATGAAATATCTGTCAAAATGTGGATAAATCAATAGTATTAATATTAATAAAAAACTAAAAGCTTTCAGATTTTATATTACGCCCAAAAGCACCTTTTTTAACGTTTTGTGTGTTACCATTATTTATTAAATATCATGTTCTTCGCACTTAAACCGTAAAATTTAATTAAAGAACAATATCGCAAAATAATTTTAAACTGGGCATATCTTTAGAATTTTCTATACACGGAGATAAAAATCTTTTTTCTATACAACGTTGTCATTGCTCGCTTTGATCCTTGAGTTTGTTAATCAAAAATTAGTTAAAGTTTTACAAACTATGAAATCGATAAGAAAACAAATTTCAAATTTGGCCTTCCAGATGGCCATATTCGTAGCAGGATTACGTCATTCAAAATTCGATAGCTCTAGGTACCGTCGTTTGTCACACTGCGAGAAACATACATACATTTATGCACATGCTTCATTATTTAATTTCTTTAAATATAATACAGGGCTGCAATATTTGGTGGCAATAGTTTGAAAAGTGAACTTGTAAGGTTTTAGTTAAACTAACGAAGTTTTATTCTAATTTTTACTTTTCTATCTGTTCTCATTTCAACTTTCCGTTAGAAGAAGCGAGCGTTTCAGCTTTATGCTAATTTGAAGTGGAGCCAAGTTATATTTAAACAGGAGGTAGAAACCTTTCAGTTTGAGAGAGCTTTTAGTCTCAGACCACGGTCACTCTATTCGACGTTCGCCTGACTAGCTAGCATTTAAATTCTAAGCCATAGCGCTTTTACGTGATTGCTTATTGAAGTAATTCCAAGTGCGTCAGTATTAGTTAAATCTTGCTACGCAGCATTTAGTTTAGAGGCCAACCTCGCGTTATAGCTCTGTGAGCAACGACTATTTAATTTCTAATTAGTTTTAGTTTAAATTTATTGGATTTTTCATTTTAGACCCAAGTGCGGTCTCTACTTTCTGTATCCCTCCCGAGTTGGGAAGTGGTTGTAAATAATTGTGATTTAATAAAAGAGGATTTTAAATCCCTTTCAGGTGCAGTTATTCTCCAACTTAATCACAATATTCTACCACAGAACATAGCTGCATTCAGCTCTCTGTTCCAGATCAGGACTTTAAGCTGCCACGAAGATGTTTGCCAAGAATATGCACCGAACACTCAGTCCTGACAAACTGACATCATTTAATGTTTGCGACGGAAAATCACAAAACGAAAACAAAGTCCCTTTGGACTAAAAACCTCGTGCATAAAATATCCGTGTTTTGAAGACGCACGCGATGTTAATATTAATGGAACGCTTTGAAATCGTTGAGTTTGTTAATCCAAAATTCGTTAAAGTTTCACAAAACACGAAATAGATAATAAAACAAATCCTAAATTTGGGCTACCGGATGCCCATATTCAAGGGAAGGACTACGTTATTCAAATTTGGTGTTTCTAGCTACCGCTGTTTTTCACAGAGCGGGAAACATATATACATTTAAGCAGATTCTTCATTATTTAATTTCTTTAAAGATAATGCAGGGCTCTAATATTTGATGGCAACGATTTGAAAATTAATTCAGACTTTTATAGTGAGCTAACGCAAAACGTCAAAACGAAATTAACAGGCCCTTCTGAGGCAAGTTGTCCCATTAGGCTAATACTCTAGCAATATATAAATGTTCTTGTAAAGTATAAGTAAAATCATCTAACTTGATAAATCAGTATGATACTATAGAGGCACAGATGTTCCCTCTTGCCTTATATAGTTTTCACCCGGCCGCCGACATAGTTCTACTACTGGAAGACAATAAGAGGGTTATGGTAGGAGGAACTTTCAAACGTGATATTTACGTTTAACTTCCCATCAGTTTCCATTTTATCGCCAGACACAGTCTAGAGGCTAATGCAGGATGGCGTCGAAATGAGTTTAAGCCGTTGAGCTAAAATTTCCGAATGATGGTAACATTAGTTCCTGTATCGATGGTCATATTGCAAGCAGCTTCCTTGATATGCTCCATGACCGGGTGGCGGTCTCAACGAGTTGCAGCCACACGCTGCCACTACTGCCACCACTCACTGCAGAAATCTGAAGTGCTTTAAAATGGGGCTTCTCATTATCTTTCAAACTCCGTTCCGTGAGATGGCCACTAATTTGTTTTCTAGGGCGTTGCTGGGAAGTGGTCTTATTTTTCGTGCCCTGGTGTGCACTGCAATTCCTTCATACACGGTCTTCAACACCGCAATTTCTAACACCTTACGGTACGCTTGTTGCCACTTGTATTTCGTCTCAAGGCCTTTACTACTCCGGTTAAATCGTTTAGACGAGCAACGGTTTGCTCCACTGGCTCCTGAGCTTGAACAGCTCTGATTGAGTGGCGGTTTCTACGAGTACTTGCAAGGTTGCCTCGCATTTCATGGCTTACCCTAGAGCGTTTTTTAAATCCTTGACATTTGCAATTCGCAGAGCTTTCTGCATTTGAGTATTCCAGAAGTACTGCAAGGACAGGATTTTCTTTGTTTCTGTTGGGCATTCCAAAAAAAAAGGTGAGATGAGACAGCCTTTCAATATCTGTGGCAAGTTCCTGAAGTGCTTCCGTGAGCTTCTGTTTCCGAGATTTTAATTGAAGTCTGCTATAATCTTTTAAACACATCTCTCCAAAGTGCAGCTTTAACGCTCCGGATAGAGTTTCGAAATCAACCCTCAGGTTTTCGGGAAGAGTTTGGAGGATATCCGGTGCTTTTGGTCTCAGACAAGAGATGAGGACAGGCCTTAGCTCGAGAATCCCATCCATTCGCGTCCGCCACTATAGGAAATTATGTCTTACGCACCTGCCAGGAGGTCTTACCACAATATATGGATAGTTTCAGAGAGAGACAAGAAGGTATGGGTAAAAATTTAAAACTTTTAATATTGCTTCCTGCTGTCGCAATGCACTTCTTTAAGTTGTCAACTTCTTTGGCAAAGGTAAAAACTCTGTCTTCGACTTGTTCTTTGAAGGAAGAAATTCTTTCTTCAGTTTCTCCAACCATATTTCCAACCGTTTCTATTCTATCTTCCATAGCCTCGGATTTGTTTTCTATTTTGCAGGTAATTTCTATTTTCATTTCTTCTTGACCTGCTTAAATCTTTTCTTGAAGAAATTTCATCCCTTTTTTAACAGATTCTTGAACAGCTTTCATCTCTTCTCTAACAAGTACATGACCAGCTTCCATCTTTCTTTAAACAGCTTTCATCTCTTCTTTGAATATCTATATATTTATTCGACGTCCAAATGGTATAGTGATTAGCGCCGCTGATTGCTGTGCCGAAGGGCCCGGGTTCGAATCCCGGAGAAGACATGGATGTTTTTAAATGTTTAGTATGGGTGAGGCTTTGCGGCACTCTAAATATGCGGCGAGCCCAAAAGTCCTCTCGTGTGGTTTGGTGGAAGGGGAGAGAGGTAGGAGACCCACGGACCCGTATCTCCTCTGGGGTGTTCTCCATCAAAATTGGAGGCGAAACTGAGATAAATCGTCCTGTCACCTGTATGGTGCTCAAGGCTGTTGTTAATGACAGGCGTATCTTACGTACCTTACGAATTTCGTGGGCTTGGGCTGATATTACTGTTAGACAAGTGAGACTAAGTAACAACAGTAACATATATTTATTCAACTAAATATATTTATTTTCGAAGACATGTGTATTCAGAAACAATACAATCTTGTAAATTTCAGGTCGAGATGATGGTTAATCGGAATATTAATGAAAAAATAATTTGCTCATTGAGAAACCTCACTTCTAATTGCCTGGTAGTGTCAACATACAGGTAATAATGGGCATTGAGAAAACATATTAGAGCGTTGTAGCCCTTCTAAACTAAAATGCCTGATGATGACACCACATGACTTCCTAGTATGGCCCATTAAATTGAATACATTTTTTGCTGCTTTTCACTTAAACTTATTTCATCGGAGATATATTTCTTATTCAATTAATTCAGTTCTCACTTCTTAAGCAAAAATGCATAAAACTCAAAATCTCTTCATTAAAAATTGTAAAATACAGAAAAACATGAAACACTAAATACAGTTAAAACATTTAAAAAAATTTTTACAATTCAAATTACAGTTTCTGCACAAAAACAAGCAATTCGGCCAGCGTACAAGAAGGCAGATTTTTTGGTGCACAAAACTGAAAGTTTACTTCTGGTCCCACTCGGCAGAAATACATTGAAGGTGCAGAAACTGACTGACTATTCTACTGAGTTTCAAATGTGAACAAATGGCGGTTTGTTAGGCTTAACTCACCACTTAGAAGTTTTAAATTGTTGATAAATCTACAACAATTGCATGCAGATTAATTAAAGGCGTATAAACCCTTAACTGGAACATTAAAAACTACATAATTCAATCACTTTTATAGGAAAAAAACGCAGCCGAGTAACAGAGTGGTAGGAGACAGTAACAGAGAATTACTGAAATGCTGAGTTGAGTAACAGAGTGGGTATATATACAATATATATATATATATATATTTACTTTTGGGGCAGCCGATTACAACGGAAAGAGGGAGGTGCAGAACTACATGTTACAGCAGTCCCATACAAAATTTTAACGTTCAACGGCTAGTCGTTCTGGAGTTATGCGAGATATATACATACGTAGGTACGTACAAACGTCAAGAAAGGATCACTTCTGAATCCATTTGAAATCCATTTTTCAATCCCTTTTGGCAAAAAAACAGTCTCTTATTCTGTCCGTACGTACAGATGTCACGCAAAAACATCATTCAAATAGTTTCGAGAACGGTTGAAGTGGGTATTTTCGTTGAAATATGATACCGGAAGTTTTTCGCTTCCAATACTTCCTTCACTTCGTACAAGAGAGTAAAAAACTTTACGATATGTTAGAAATATCTTCTGATTGATTAATTGCTCCGATTTTAGCAGGAAGGTCTCGCCCAGAAAATATTTTCGGTAGTTATAAAAAAAAGAATTTGCATCCGAAAAGTCAAAATATGATTATCTGACATTGGATCGTATATGATTGTAGTACAACCCATATAAGATATTTTCTCCCTCTCTTCTGCATGCTCTAATAAAGTATATTTAAATATCGCGATTTCCAGTGATAAAATTGGTACAGATGCGGATAATATACGTGAATTTAAAAATTATGTCATATCTGTAACATTGGCTAGATCAGCTGTAGTTCTTACGAAATTCGTAATCGTGGTCATGTAGGATGATAACACTATTCTAAATACTACGCAATTTCGTTATGTTTAATCCTAATTTAAATCAGAACTTTGTAATGTACTTATGCTTATCACAGAGTTATGGTTTTGATTGTATCACAAGCCGTCAGTACTTTGTCTCAAGGTAGTATTTAAAAGTATTTACACTTTTATAAAATTGGTATCACTGGTAAAATTCTTAACAGGGGACACGTGATTAGCATGATTTAGAAGATACACTCACGTTTGTGAAAATTGCAACACCAAGAAGGAATCGTCATAATTGAATGCAATTTAATACACAGTTGAGTGGTAGTGGTACAAATAAATGATTAAATGTTCAAAGCAAACAAACAAGAACAAGAGATCAGAATCAGTATTTTGTGTGGCCACCACGCGCCGCAATAAGTGCTGCTACACGACGTGGCATGGAGTCAAACAAAGTTTGAATGTCTGACTGAGGAAGAGCATTCCATATCGTTTGTACGCGTACCCAAAGTTCGTCTGCAGACGCAACAGGACGAGGATCACGAGCAAGACGCCGACCAATGACATCCCACACATGTTCAATTGGCGACATATCCGGGGAACACGCAGGCCAAGGAAGAAGCTGTACCTGCTGCGCTGCAAAGAAGGATTTAACAATCCGAGCAGTATGAGGGCGGGCATTGTCCTGTTGAAATACAGCGCCTGGCAAGCTTTGAAGGAAGGGAACAGCTTCGGGCTGTAGAACTTCACGGATATACCGGTTGCTGTTCAGATTGCCCACAATTCGTAGCAATTGAGATCGTCTATGATATGCTATGGCGCCCCAGACCATAACTCCGGGTGTTCGTCCACTGTGGCGTTCGATAATGCACTCCGGAAGGTGGCGTTCACCGGCATAGCGTCTGACACGAATGCGGCCATCATGGTACCACAAATTAAAGCGGGATTCGTCAGAAAACACGACATGCTGCCAATCAGCACGCCAGTCTCTATGCTGATTGGCCCATTGTAGCCGCAGGCGGCGATGGTCGTGCGTTAGGGGGATCCTGTATAAAGGAGTCCGTGCGCGCAGTCCACACTGCAGCAGACGTCTACGAATTGATGAAGCACACAATGAAACACCTGTAGCTATTGACCACAGTGCTGCCAATTGTCTAGAGGAAGCTGTACGGTCCGTCCGCGCCATGCGGACCAGGTGTCTATCATCGCGAGCTGACGTCACATTTCGGGGTCCACTCCCGGATTTCCGAGTTGTCCGACACTCGTCCGTCCACTGCTTCCAAACGCGCATCACTGTGCTGCTGTTACGCTGCACACGAGAGGCTACTGCACGATACGACAATCCAGCTTCACGAAGGCCGATGATTCTCCCTCGTTCAAACTCTGTAAGTTGTTCAAATCTCGCTCTCTTTCGTCGACGAGGCATAAGCACAGATTGAGTTAACGTTTACCACTAGCAGATAACCACCGATAACCATACACGCCTCGCTAGCTACAGCCGTCTATTCGGATCCATCAGCCGTTCAGAGGGCGCTGCTCAGCATACGCATGCGCTACGGATTTGCAATTCTAATCATTTGCATATCATGCGCTACTTTGCATTTCCTGAAAATTTCAGCTCACTCGCGTAAGTCCTTCATGGTGTTGCAATTTTCACAAACGTGAGTGTAGTATGTTACTTTAAATTAATTACTTCTTTCCTATTCTTATAGATGATACCTTGCTTCATGAAATAAATAATAAGAAAGTTTCCAGTGACTTTATAGGATTATTAATTCTGTGAAAAAAGCAGTTTGAGAAAAAGCAGTTTTCTCAAAACATTTTTCTTCTACGCTGTTGTATGAAAGTTAAACATATTTTTATTAAAACTGTTACGTGATCAAAATTGTCAGTCTGAAAACTGAAAAAACAACTTACAATTTCCTAACTTAGAATTAACGAATCTATGACCAGTCATTCGATAGATATTTAATACAGCATTATTATGTATACTACTGTAGTCACAAATTAGATAGAATGACTCATTTAAATTAAGCATGGGTAACAAATCGCTAGCACATTTTTTTCAGAAACTGTTACGACTTTTATAGACATCTGGCAACAAACCGTATTTCATTTTCTTTTACCGTTTGCAAATAAATTCGTTTTTAATGAACAAAGAATATTTGCTTTGGAGATTTCCCAAAACGGCGGACATATCTGAACAAAGAATATGTATTAAATTTTGTTTTCACAACAAAATTTCTGCTGCAAAAAACATTGCAAAATTCTTTTCAAAAGAATATTTTATCAAAAACATGATGTTTAAGGAAAGCAAAGAATATGCAGAAGATGAACCGCAATACTAACCTGACGAAATATCTTATAAGGCTCCTTCATATTAATTAATCAGTTACTTTACGTTTTGAGTCTTTATTGCCACTTCACCCGTTTTTCCGCTAGAGTGCAAATTTAGTTCGCGTGTTTTAATGGGAGGTAACTGTAAGACAGAGTGTGTTCTGCCTCTTAAGGCCGCATTACTATGTTCCTATGTAAGAAAAAATTTGAAGCTTTCAGCCTTGCATTATATAATTCCCGATAGTTGATGCCCACGCCGGTTAAGTTTTGAGCCAACTTCGTATTAATCGATCTGTGTAGCCTTCACTTTCTAGTTTATTTGAAACTAAATTTTACATTTGACTTACTGTTACTTTAAGTTATCTAGCCACAAGTGGTTGTCCGAGTTGACAGTAAAAAGTGCGCATTTTGTTCTTGCTTAGTTTTAAAAGGCCTTAAAATTTTCTCAAGTTTCAGTTCTTACTTAGCGATAATTCGCTATGTCTACCAAAGAACAGGACATTTTAGATGATTTCAAATCCCACTAAATTTTATAACCTTTAAGAATTTTATTCCACGATAATGTGCTGCTCACAATCCTCTAGTCATTCGTGAAGTTTTGGCCAAACATTGAATTTACTTGATTGATTAACTTGATGAAACACTTACTTGCTATGGTACTGTCTGACCTTTTTCTTGTTACCACGATTAGAATTGCTGCTGTGATCGTATTGAGCTTGTTGATACAAAACATTATCTGCAATATGTGAAAAGGTTTCGCAAAACGAGTTTAAAACATGTTTCGAAGCTTCAAAGAAAAGTTGGAATAAGGGCATTGCAGTTGAAAGGCATTAATTTGAAGAGGATTTATAATAAATATTCATCAATAATTTAAATCTTGTGTTCTGAGAAATCCTTTCCATACTTTCTGATCACAA
>KK115580.1:29045-39291 GCA_000611955.2 Stegodyphus mimosarum
GACCAGATAAAGGATGTGACGTCACTGACTCTTCCGACCAGATAAAGGATGTGACGTCACTGACTAAGCAACTACTCTCTTAGATGAAATTGGGAATTCGTTTCTCCTCATTCTACAAGTCTATGAAGCCACTGAATTCGAGCGTAGGAAAACATATAACTGTGTTTAGCTATTCACTTTCAGCAGAAGTACATGTGTAAGACGGTAAAAGATCAGTAAGCGAGTCATACGGTAAAAATTTGGTTAACATATTTTGGGGATATACATGGCTAGGAATTTATCCTAGCCATGTATATCCCCAAAGACTTTAGAAGAGTCTTAAAACACGGTACACAAAATCTAAAATTTGAATGTAGTTTAGAATATGTCAGTACATTCTTTTCGAAAAGTATTTTAATAGTTGAACGACATATATGAACGCATGATGTATGAACGTTCAGAGGCTGTTCGGACACTTTTTAGATGATTTTCGTTGTATTTAGAGAAATATTTTGCCTAAACTTTTTGTGTTGAATGTTCTGCTTGATAATTCTTATTCTTTACTATCTTCCTACACCGTAATTTCCAGGCCAATAAAGTCTTTTGTAGAACCAGAAGAGATATTTCATCCCATTCCTCTTTAATGCTTTCCGAAGTCCAAGTAATGTTGTAGGTCGATGTTTCGACAGTCCGCTTTTTAACAGTCCAAAAACGCAAAAATCCATATCATTAGATTTAGTAGGGATATGTGTGAAGGATGTAGTCTTGATATCCGTCTCTTGTTCCACTTCTTCCAGGAACTAACAATAGATTTTGAAGTGTGGCTGCTCGCTTTGTCTTGATGCAGTTCTACTGATTGATGGCCTAGTGGATAAAGAAAGGGTATTTCGTATTTGAAAATTGGGTATCAGACACATTCCTGATAATACGTGGAGCTGACTCAACAGATCTGTGGACTCTTTTTAATTTTTATTTGTGGTTATATCAAAAACCAGCAACAATCATAAATCCCTTTGAAAAACTTTCTTTATATTCTTTGAACCATACTTTTAAGATTTTTTTCTCCTTTTTGGTGATAGTAAATGGTTTTCTTTCTATTGCAATCCCTCCTATACACCCGAAAGATTCATCTATTGTGACAACATTTTCCTTTTTTGTCCAGATAAATGTTTCTTATAAAGAATTCTGCAATGCTTTCTGCGTTCGGCGACAAAGCGTGGAAAACGACGATGCACATTGTGTTTTTAAGAATCAAATCAGCATCAATCACTTTTTTATGGTTGACGCTGAGAACTTTAATGATCCCGAAACTGTCGTTTGAGTTGAAAGATTTTCTTTTAAATATCTTACCATCGCAATATTATGTTTTTTCCTTGGATATGTATCTGGAACAATTTTTCCATTTGAAGCCACATTTTGGCTTTTTTATCTTTTTTAATGATTAGATTACCTATCGTATCTTTAGATATAGAAATACTATGGCTTTTACAGCGTTGTTTAACAACTAGATGCGAATAATTTTTCTCGGAAAGAGTACAGACATATAAGCCTTCCATCAATACTTTGCTTTTTTTTAAAGCGCCATTTTGCATGAAAACAAAACTGTCAAGTAGCAGACAATGATTTATACTTTCGAAAATACAGCTGCAGTTATTAGTTAAAAATAAATTCCAAGCAAACAATTTTTTGTAGCAAAATAAAATCGTCTAAAATTGTGCGAACAGCCTCTGTAGAAACAGAAAGATAAAATTAACTACTTGAAGTAATTCAAAGTATATTTCATAATTTTTCAGATGGATGTGAACGTTATCATAATCGACTGGAGTCTAGGAGCCAGAGTACCATACTACATAGCTGCGGCCGTTAATTCAGAACTGGTTGGGGCCCAAGGTGCTTTCCTTTACTATTTAATTAAGGATAACTTGGGTATCATGGAAAAGGATTTGCATGTCATCGGATTCAGCTTGGGAGCACACGTGGCAGGATTCTTCGGGAAGCGCATGATGGAGATGAGGGGTACTAGACCGGGCAGAATAACAGGTAATAATCAGCCTTTCATATTTGACGCGACAAAGTTGCAAATGTTAGGAGTCAGATAAATTCTCCCTTTTCCTACGGATGGATACGGAAATTATTCAAACTTGAAAAAAGTGAAACATTTATTTTAGCCAACATGTTATTTTTATGTTAATTCTTTTTCGTGTCTTCTATCTCTTCCGTCCGCCAGCATCAGAATGCAAATTAGTTTTTTAAATAGCAATCGAATTTGCTGTTGAGAGAATGCGCTGAAGCAATCCGTCAGAAAATGATTTAGTCCTAAGACATCATCAAGAGCCGAAAGGAATGAGGCTGTGCTGAAGAATCCAAATATAGCGTGAATTGTGATTCTACGTGTATTTTGATCTGATGGGGCGAGAATCACTCAGCAGACAAAAGACTGTCGCCTGGATTATGGCCGACATCGGCAGTTAAAAAGCGTTTAAACGACGGCTTTATGGTCACAAATAGCATAAGCCGAAATTCCGTTGCTAGGCAACCAGTTATTAATATGCCAGAGAAACTGAGATAATAATTTTGTCTAAATATTCTAACTCCCCAACTTCATGTTAACCTGCTATAAAAACTGACCAATCACAGTGAAACGCATATGAAGTGGCATCCGATCGCTGATATCCTTTAATCAGCTGCTCGTGTACGCATGCGCAACTTTACTTTTCTGCATTGGCTGGACTGGTTACGGTGTGAACGAAGCTGATGACTTTTACACCTTAGGATGATGGCAGTCGAAACAGTTAACATTCTGTTAAGCTTCGTTCTCACGAAGGCTTTGTGACTTAAGTCGTAAAGTCAGTAAGTCTGCTCCCAACTGTGTGTAACGGATTTAAATCGTAACTAATCAGAGAAGGTAAAAGCTGATACGCAGATGACTCAACTAAATGCCAGTTTGTATTTGCTTTATTGTGACTGGTCGGTTCTTATACCAAGTTGGCATGAAATCGAAAAGTTATAACACTTAGGCAAAATCTTTGAACTAGTTTTTGTGACGTAGTGAGATATGGTTGCCTAGCAACGAAGTTTGGCTTATACTTCTTATGACTGCAAAGCCCTCGTCTGAACAAACCCTTATGTGTCGATTTGAATTTCAGTGAGCTATTTATACAGAGCGAAACGTTGGTTGGCGAATTTAATCCGTTTCTGAAGACCTCTCGTCAACTGAAATAATTTTCTCCATAGGAATTAATGTAAAATAAACTAACTCATTCCCAGACCAGAGATGACTGCTTTCTTACAATAGTTCGGGCATGCGTTCTTAGTTCAAAACAAATGCAAATCAGTACATAGAAAACAAAAAAAAAAGAAAAAAAAAAAAAGAAGCACAGCATTATATAGATAAATCAGATGAAAATTTGATTGAATTTTTCTGACGTTATACAAAGGAGAATATACGGCATAAGTCGAAAATAATGAAGCAAATTTTATTGTTTGGATACAAATTTCCTTCTACAAAAACGTTAGTAAAATGTCTTTATGGGGCATCTTCTTTGCCTCTAAGCGCTATTGCACTCTTTGAGACTCAGTTTCCGTTTCACTCAAAATTTATCGAATGTTATTTCCTACATCTTGAAATGTTCCTAAAGCGGAACATGGGGCATTTTCAATGAAAATGCTTCTTCTACAGTTTGCTACGGCTTTGCGTGGATAATACCACTGTCTGAAAACTTTGCATCTTCCCCCATTTTGCGAAAATTTGAGAGAGCAGAAAACTAAGTTATTTTTGTTTCCTCCTCTTCGTTTCAAAATATTTCTTTCAAAATCTCTCTTTTTCCTCCCTATTTCCTTGTATAAAGTAAAGAAAGTATTGGAATCGCAAAACATTTTGGGCGTCATATTTTCAAGAGAAATATTTTGTCATTTAGACGATTTTTGCTGCACATCTGTACGTATTGACACAATAAAGGATTATTTTTTTTTCCATATGGATTGTAAAAACGGATTTAAAAAGAGATTTTTATGACGTCTGCACGTACGTATGTATGTACCTAACATAACTCAAAAACGAACCCTGAAATTTTGTTTGGAACTGTTATAACATGTAGCTGTGTACCTCCCTTTTTACTTCCTTGTACGAAGTAAAAAGGAAATATTGTAATCGGGAAAAATTTCGGGTACCATATTTCGAAGAAAATATCTATTTTGACAGCTATCGAATGCAATTTAACGATGTTTTTGAGTGACATCCGTACGTAAGGACAGACTGTACAACAACGTAATCCAATCATTGTTACCTTAAAATAAAGATAAGAAAATTACGAAATTTCCTAAGAAGGACAAAACTTGAAAATAAATAATTACGACCTATTCTGCTCCTTTTATTTATTGCATTTCTACAGAGCATACAGAAAGAACACATATTTATGTATAAATAATTATAAAATTTACTTCTTATTGCAATTTTGGGCTACAACACCTCGCGGTGTTTCCATTACGATCAGGTTTGTAAACTCGTAGAAAAATCACAAGAAAATATCTTCATCGCGACTTGTAGAAGCTCATCGGCAATCTGGTACTTTTTTTAGACTTGATTTTTAACTAAGTGAAAAAAACGTTCTCATTCAAATGAACTCCCAAACAGAAGATTATTTTTATTGCAAAAATTGGTGATCAGGGGTCTTTATCTTTTGAAAACTGTAAATAACAGTTAACCAAATCCACATCTTCAAATCTTTGATTAATATTTATATCTTATCGGGAATTAATTAGCTCTGTTTGAACATTTTGTGCAACGTTATTAACTTTCGTTTTTAGTAATGAAAATAATGTGAAATCGGGCTCTAAATCGTTAAAATATTTCTTTTACAACTTTCTTCGCGTAATGCACATTAATTTCCAGAAATTGTATTCGCGGGCCGTGTAAAATTGTTTGAGACCATTGTGCTAAAACAATAGAAGGCATAAGGTATTTAAGACATAGTCTACTTTTCAATAGCGCGTATTTCATTATTAGTCCAAAGGGATTTAGTCCCGAAGGACTATTACTTTCGTTTTGCGATTTTGCGTCGGAAACACAAAAACGGCGTATCACTTTTCAAATTGTTGCCACTAAATGTTATCGCTCTGCATTAAATTTTAAAAAATGAAAAATCTGCATAAATGTATGCATGTTTTTTTTGTTTTTTTTTTTTGACGTAGCTTTCTCTTCAAAAATCGTCTGCGTGCGTTGCACGGGAAAATAAAAAGGAATTTTAATTACAGTTCTAAATAAATAGCCAAATAAATGTGAAATTCGTAACAATATTCTCTAAAACTTTAACGAATTTTTCATTAACAAACTCAAAGATTTCAAAGCCAGCAATACCAACGTTGTACAGAAAAACATTTTTATCTCCAGCGCGTGAGAGCGTGTACCGAAATTTCTAAAGATATGCTCAATTTAAAATTATTTTGCGATATTGCTGTTGAACTGAATTTTATGGTTTAAGTGCGAAGAACATGGTATTTAACAAATAAAGGTAACACACAAAATGTTAAATAAACGTCCCTTTGGACGTAATTTAAAATCTGAAACATTTCAGATTTTTTTTTTTGTGTTTTTTTTTTTATGTTTTCTCACGTATCATTTAATTAAGCGCCATCCATTTTATCTCTTAAGTAGTACGATACGAGCGTAGCTACGTGATACAATGTTACTTAGCAATTCATCTTATTTTTTTAACAATCCCCCTGTTTAGCATTGGCAGTCGGCTCTGAACGTCGAGAAATTTCCAAAGAATATTTATCTACAAAGAGGAGAATCTGGAAACTCTCCAGAACACTTTACACCTTATTTTTAGCGCATTGCGAAATCGCAAGTGGTTGCTACGGAAATGGCTATCTTTGCGCTATTAAAATTCTGCTGACTTCGAATTTGAGAATATTTTAAACTGTCGTCTGCTGTTGAATATCGTGTTTTTTAAAACTGTTGTTCTACAAAAGGCATCTTCGAAACCCAGTTTTTGTTTTGTGCAGGTCTGAAAGTGGGCAGGCTACATCGAGGTCTACAAAAGACGCTGCATTTATTGAAGATTATTAACAGCCTTAATCTGTTTCACAGTATATGGACTAAAGGGGCAGAGTTCATAGTTATTCATTTATTTAGACTTATTTTCTTTTACGAAAATAGCTTAGAAAATTAAACATCTTTCGAAATCTTAAAAAGTGTAACCAGTTTTCTATCAAACAAGTCAGAGAGCTTCTGTAATATTCTATAAAATTTCAAATATACCTTCTACAGATTTCTACAGATATTCTATACAGATTTGTACACAGGTTCTTTAAAGTTTTTAGTTTCTGAAGATCCTACATATAGAATTTTACGTAATGTATACAGAATCAATTGACATGATTCTCCTGAAAATATCAGATTCAGTTTATAGAAAACAGAAACATAATACTAAAGAATTCTAATCAAATTTCCTTGCTTTAATTTTCTGTAAAAGCTACAGTAGAAGTTTTTTCAATATTTAAAACAACGTCAAATCAACAAAACTTTTTATTGGAATTCAAAAGAATGAATGAAATTTTAAAAGAATGAATGAAATTTTCATTTTTGCTTAAATTGTTTTAAATTGTCGAAGCATATGTGAAAAATAAATTTTAAATGATTGCTCAGTTTATTTAAAACTACCGGAAGTACCCGATGCCAGTTAAGTTGACAGTAATGTATCTAACAACAGAGAAAACGATATTCCTATAATCCTTCTCTAATAACGATGCAAAAAATAAGATTCATAGTCATGCATTTTCCAGTCTGGTGCGATATGAAACCCACATAAGAAATTTCGGTAGAAAAATAAACTAATTCTCTCTCATTATATCAGCAACAATAGCACGCCGTTTTTAATGATTTTCATCTTTTTAATCAAATGGCCGTAAAAGCTCAAGTTCCATCCTGTATTTCAACTATATCCAATTTTAGTAGACTAAATGTGGCAAAACATTTATCATAATTGATCAGAAATCAATAACGCGAACAAACAAACAAACAAACAGACATTCTTCTTTATATGCATAGATTTTGTAGAACTTACAAATTTTTGAATAACTAACTCGACGATTTGAAAGCGAGCAGTAGCAACCCTTTTCGAAATAAAGCATTTTTATCTTCAATGCGCGAGACTGTTGCCACTCGGGAAAATAAGTGCGAAACTTAGCGCTTTCAGAGTTTTTAATTAATATTTCGGCGATTAAAGTCGAACGAAGGTGGGAATAGTTGAAATGGCCTCCCACGAATTTTTGGAATCGGGAATAATGTATTTAATGTTTTTCAATGCTATTTTTATTTCATCGTAAAACTTAGAAATTTTTTATGAACAAACTTTAGGATTTGAAAGCGAGCAGTGGCAGCAACTTTCGAAATAAAGGAGATTTTCATCTCCAGCTTGCGAGACTTTTGCCACTCAGAAAAATGAAGATGAAAATTATCTTTTTTCCGAGTTTTTAATTATCATGTCTCATTTTCGCTAATTTTTGGAAAAAAAATGGAAGTCGACCTTTTCCAGGACCTAGAAAAGAATTGTAGAAAGTTTGGTGACGATACTATAGTAGTGGCTGATTTATTAGGGAACAAACACACACACAAACTTCCTTCTTTATACAAATATATATATATATATATATTAAGAAACCATTTTCATTATCCCGCGTATATGTATATAATTATTAAAAGCATTAATTTCAGAAATCAAAATTTTATAATTAACAGCATTAATTCAGTCTTTTAAAGTAATTTTGTGATGTAAATTGATTTTACGCTTTTAAAAGACTCCATTTTTTATTATATAAGCAACACCGTGAAAAGAAAAGTGCACAAAATATTAACACAAATAAATTTAGAAACTAAAAAGAGTTAAACTATAGCAGTGGAATTCAAACTTTTTGGCAGTGTCACCGTACTTGGGAAAATCGAGGTAACATGTCGTCAAAAGTTAACACAATCTATGAAATAATTGCTAAAAAATTAGCGTTAGGTAAATCATGACGATGTTATATTTTAAAATTTCATGCAAAACAAACATTAGTTTCAAAGCAAGTGCAGTAAACTGAAAATCAATTGTAATGTAACGTAATCAATTCTAATCAACTGTAATTACCAAATATTTAGCTGAAAAATCTACGAACATTAATCATTTATAAATTTAAATTAAAACTTCGTGTATAACATGTAGAAACTTAAAACAAAAGTTCAGTTTCAAAAACTACAAAAGGAAAACATTTAATGAGATCTATGAGCCTGTTTCTTGTTTACAAGTTGTAGAGATGTTAGGATTATTTTTTGGAAGCAGAAGAGATGAAAAATGAGCAATGCCCTTGCCGGGCTCGAACCTCGGATCTCTCGAATATGCACCGAGTGTGTTAACCATTACACCACGGAGGCATGCCAAGAAGGCAGGAGAAATACCTTATACTTTTTTTAAGGTTTGATTTACTGTGATTGTTTCAAGTTTTAATTTACTTGATTGATCTACTTCTTCCGTTGCACCAACCACCTGATGACGATGTTACGAATGATGTAATCTTTTTTATTTTATTTTTGGTTAGGACATGTTTTGCCACCTCTTTCTTGCAATTCGCCACTGTGATTCCGGTTTTTCTTCGTTTTTTGCATATTTTATTCAGAATTGAAGTTGGTATGAGTTTTAAACACATTATTTTTTAAATTTGTTTTGCATTATTATCACCACTTCTTGCTGCTTTCATCGCGCAGTTACATTAGGTATTGAACGGCTTTTTACTTTGTATTTATTCATTTTCACTTCCTTGTACGAAATAAAAAGGAAGTATTGTAATAGCGAAAAATTTCGGGTATCATATTTCAACGAAAATATCTATTTTGACCACTATCGAATGCCATTTAACGATGTTTTTGCCTGACATTTATACGTAAGGACAGAATAAAGAGCTCTTTTTTTTCTCTCTCCAAAAAACTATAAAACTGATTTAAAATGGATTCTGAAGAGAATTTTTCGTGGCGTCTGTGCGTACGTACCTACGTACGTACTTATCCCGCATAACTCAAAAACGAGTAGCCTTATAACGTTGAAATTTTGTATATAGGACTGCTATAACATGTACATGTGCAGCTCGCATTTTGGTTGCAATCCGCCGCATCAAAACTCTATAAATATATGCAAATATATGTCCACTCTGCTATTCTGCTCAGGGATTTCAGTTTCTTTATTCTTATATGTTTGTAAATTGTGCATTTTTTGCTTTAAAAATGATTGAATTATGTTGTTCTTAGCTTCCGGTTAAGCTTAGTAAATCGTCATGCAATATTTTTAGAATTATCAACAATTTTAAAGTTGTTTAAGTGTGGCTAAGTATAATTATTATTACTATAACAAACATATTTGTTTACATTTGAAACTTAGCAGAATAGTGGATTTATTGCCAATCTAGAGAAACTAAACTTCGCAACAACAAAGATAACGCCTCTTTTACTATTGCGAATTATATCATCCTTAATCTATTCTGGAATTTATTCCAGGAAATAAGTGTTTAAGATTTACTTTGTAATTTTTAATATAAATATTTTGAGTTTTTATGTATTTTTGTCCTTGTCGCGAAGTGAGAATTGAATTAATTGAATGTGAAATGCTGAATCCCTGTGAAAAACTGTTTTCTTTTCTCCCTTGTTTAATTTCTTTTATACGTCGCTTTAGTTTATTATAGTATTTGAATAGAACATGTTGCAACGATTAGATAATTCTTCAGGCGATATAAATTTTGTGCATTCTGAGTTATAAAACGCATGAACCTAGCACCACGAGTGTCGCTATGGTAAACAAATATAGTGAATTTCAAAGAGTGCATTTATTTTATTGTGGTTTAAGCGCTATCAACGAAGTAGATTTAATTCAATTCAATAAGTTTAAATGAAATGCAAGAAAAAGTGAGTATAATTTAATATTCCGTATAAGGAAGTCATGTAATGTATACATCAGGTTTTTGACTTTTAAAAATATGTAGTAATCCAGGAAAACCTCAAAGCAGATAAAGCATTGTAAAATATTGTGCAGTCATCTTGAGATGTTTCTTCACGTTTTATTTTTGCAAAATTGAAATTATTCCCGCCAAATGTATGTTTATTTGCTTCTTTAGGTCTGGATCCAGCAAGTCCTTTATTCGAAGACTACGGCGAAGAAGTTCACCTCTTTAAAGACGATGGTGATTTCGTGGACGTTATTCATACCAATGCTGATCTGCTTCTTTATGGAGGTGTAGGAAT
>KK115580.1:49432-90300 GCA_000611955.2 Stegodyphus mimosarum
AAAAAATCTGAAAGGTTTCAGATTTTAAATTACGTCCAAAGGGGAGTTTTTTAAACATTTTGTATGTTACTTTTATTTATTGAATATCATGTTCTTCGCATTTAAACCATAAAATTCAGTTAAAGAACAATATCGCAAAATAATTTTAAACCGAGCATATCTTTAGAATTTCCTACACACAGTCTCATGCGCTGCAGACAAAAATGTTTTTTCCTGTACAACGTTGCCATTGCCCGCTTTGAAATCCTTGAGTTTGTTCATCAAAAATTCGTTAAAGTTTTACAAAATATGAAATCGTTAATAAAACAAATTCCAAATTTCAAATTTGGGCTTCCAGATGCCTATATTCGCAGCGGGATTACGGCATTCAAAATTCGATGGCTTTAGGTACCGTCGTTTATCACAATGCGAGAAACATACATACATTTATGCATATTCTTCATTATTCAATTTCTTTAAATATAATACAGGGCTGCAATATTTTGTGGCAACAGTTTGAAAAGTGATACAGATTTTTAATGTTTCCGACGCAAAATCGCAAAACGAAAACAGTAGTCCTTCAGGAACAAAGCCCTTTTGGAGTAAAAAAAGGTTAACGGGCGTGAGTGTAACAGCAGACTGGTAGACTGCGAGTTCAGCACGAGCGTTAGAAACCTTAACAAACCCTATTGGACGACCTTTAAAATCTGAAACCTTTCAGAGTTCCCCCCCCCAATTCTTTTCGGCCACAATTCAGTCTCTAATCCAATATTCTCTGTTACGCAAGTAAAAATTTCTGTAGTTACTTCGCAGCATTTTGTAGTAAATATATGAAGTTATTCAATTACTCACACTTAATTTGGCAAGTAATTCAGTATGTTTTGTCAAGGAAATTTGCGTATGCTTTTACAGTGTTCTGTTTGGTCATAAAAATTATCACCAAACAGAAAAACATTTCCTTTTCTTAAGTGAATCCCATCTAACATTCCTAGTTACATTTATTGCTATTTTTAATGCCTGATGTTAATATGCGATTTCTTTTCAGAGGGTGAACGGGAACGAACCTGCAATCACGAGCGAGCTGTGCACCTCTTCACGGATTCCATTCTTAAACCGACGTCCTGCCAATACGTCGGTTATAAATGCAGCAGTTATTCGGATTTCGAATTGGCCAAGTGCATGAGTTGTGAAGAGACGTGCGGTCGCATGGGTTATCATGCCGAAGGAACAGGAATTTACTATTTGAAGACCAAAGCGAAAGTCCCTTACTGCGGTGAGTATGTTAGTTAAACGTTTAGTTAAGAATAATATACCTGGAATTAAACGTAGTACGCGTGGTGTGTATTTGATGATCGGTAAAGCTTTGTGTTGCTGTTCTGCAAAGCTCAAGATATTTATGCTTCAAATTAAACAGAAATCTCGCCGATAATATACAGTTGCCACTCGCAATAAATTTGTGTTTCGAATTTGACAAAGACACTCAGGGATTAAAAAATATATATATTGTCATTGGAATAAAAGTAGTTTTTATCTTCCAGACGAGAGCGTTCGTCTATTTAAAGTGTAAAATATTTAATTTTTCTTTCAAATTTTTTCTGGTATTAATTAGCAAACTGAAAAATATTAAAGCAATAAATTCCTTTCAGTTATAGTTAATCTAATGACATGGGTGAAATTACATCAGCTAGATTCATTAAAATCATATATATAAACAGGAATGTGTGTGCGTGCGTGCGTGCGTGCGTGCGTGCGTGCGCGCGCGCTTGGTGCTTTACGTTTTTGTATTTTGCAATTTTTAATGAAGGTGTGAATTTTTATATGTTTTTGCCTTGCCGCGAGTTGAAAACTAAATTGATTGAATGAGAAATATGTCTCAAATGAAATTCGAAGAAGTAGATTTAAATGAAGTGCAACGAAAAATGTGCATAATTTAATAGTCCGTAGATGGAAGTCGAGATGTCCGCATCGGATTTTCAGCAATTATATGAATGATGTAAGGGTTTTAAAATTTGAACTAAGTTTTCTAATTTTAACTGTTCTAGTTAATTGACTTAAACATGAACTTCTTTTGTAAAGTAAATCATACCATCTTAGTTGAAATAACTCATGAGACATATGTATCACGCCTTAAATCAGAATTTAGATGTTCCCAAAAGGAAAAATTATCCCGTTTTACGCACCCTTAAAAATGAAAATACGCATTTTTTTCGATGAAATGAATTCCTTAAAATGGCAGAAAACATTTTGCGATTTTTATATTTTAATATGTTACATTTGCAGGAGGTTATTGAAATTCTGTAACTTTTTTCAACTCTTTGATCGAAAGTTAATCTGTCATGGAACCTAGAATGAAAATTTTATATTTATAGGAAGAAATAATTCATTGATCGTTTGACGATGAGTGAAGACACTTTCCTCAATGCGTTCGTATTGATTTCTTTCTTTTTATTTCATGTACTTTCTATTCTCTGTAAAGGAAAAATCACTTTTTAAATATCTTAAAACTTCTCGCTCAAAAGCACTAGTAACAGTCAATTACATACTTGGACGAACACAATGATTTCCTATTAAATGTCATCTTCAGACAGACTTACCTATTTGCATCTTTCTACTTTCAGTAAAAGAATAAAAATCAATTTTGTGGCTCTGTGTATATTACATATTGAAGTCTTCTACACGTACTTCCTCAATCATTTGAACTTTGTTCTATAAAACCTTGCTTGATGTTTAAAGCATTAGGAGCTTTTATAAAGGCTGATAAACCTAAGTATCATGTAGAACTTTGTAGGTAATCCCTCCTTTCAGCATGCTTTCATGGTGTAACGGCAGCACATTCGGCGCGCATACGAGAGGTCCAGTTCGAGTCCTGGCGAGGGCATTTTTCGTGTTTCTATTTCAAACCTTCTAATGACTCTACAATGGCTCCCGAACTAAAAGGTAGTGGATGATGACGCTTCACCAGCAGGATTTGGCGACTGGGACCCCTAATCCCCCAGTCCTTAAAAGTGGGTGCATATAAGGAATTTTCCCTCTCCCTTCTGCATGCCTTCGTGGTGTAACGGTAGCACACTCGGCGCGCGTATTCGAGAGGTCCAGGTTCGAGTCCTGATGAGGCAATTGCTCATTTTCATTCATTCATTGTGTTTTCTACTTCAAAAATCCTAATGACTCTACAATCTATAGAAATGTTTCTCTACAAAATTCTATAGAAATTTTACAAGGCTTTCGGCAAACTGAATTCTATAGAAATGTTACTTTTAAAAAAATCGATGGAAATTTAATACAATGGTAAAATGGTATTCTGTAAAGATTTATAAAGTTTTCAAACCGTAATCAATGCAAATTTGCAAAAATAATGCAAAGCCGAGTAATTACATCTATCAGAGCTGGCAGGAACTAAACGTAGCGCGCACGCGCAGGCCAGAAACAGGCTCTGTCGCACAATCCAAAAACATCGTTTTAAATACTATCTATGTCATTTACATTCTGGTGAGGAAAACAGAAAAAACAAATTCAAGTACAAATATCCTTGATCAAGTACCCTTGATAAGAGGAATGGTTTAAAATTAAACTTAGCAGTTATCTCAAATGTATTTTTATTGGCTTAATTATTTTTTAAATTAGAAAGACATTAAAATTTTACTAAAAAATCAAAGTTAAAAAAATTGAAAGAGGAAAAAATTTGAAAAAAAAAAATATTATCTATTCTAAAAAACATTCTCCCCTTCCCCTTCATATAGCAGATCATTTCAAAATTTAGGCAAAGTTCAAAAAGTATAAAAATTGAAGTTTAATTAATTCTTTTCAATTAATGCTAAAGGAAAATTTATTAATTTCATAACGATTTTGAAAACCGGAAAGGTTTCATAGGATCATTTACAGAAACTTAAAACAAGACAGCTTTAGAAGTGTGATCCAATTTTCGAAAAACTGGATCTCATATTTTCAGTTTAACTCTGTATAAGGTACTCCTTCCACGCCTTCGTGGTGTAGTGGTCAGTACACTTGACGCGTAACCGAGAGGTCCCTGGTTCGATTCCCGGCAAAGGCGCTGCTCCTTTTTCATCTTCTCCTGCTTTCAAAAATTACCTAATATCTCTACATCTATACTTGTTTCTATACACATTATACAAAATCCTACATTTTGGACATCTAGAAACTTATTAGATTAAGAGACTATAATTTTTTATATCTTTATGACATATCTCTATAGAATCTTTTTATATACCTCTACAGAAATTGTATGCAAAATTTTATGGAATTCTGTAGAAGATTTCTACCTAATTCATAGAAAACTGAACTATAATTCTAAAGAAGTTTAAAATTTGATTTTTTATAGAATTCTTTAGGACATTTTTGAAAGAGTGGTATCATTAATATGATAGCAAAGTTAGTAATGACAAGAATTTTCAATACCTTTTTCACATTACGAAGTCCTAGAGATCTCTTTAGCAGGTATGTCAAATGAGCTGGAAACAGTGTTGCCAGAAATCTTTTAACTAAAATAGGAAGAGAAGAATCGAAAAATCGAAAAAAGTAGCACCTCATATATCACGTGATTTTAGTGTTGTCATAAATGCGTACTTTCATATGACTTCTGACATCATCACAAATTTAGTTTTCATTGGCTTCGTAAATTACTGACTGTAATTCGATTTTTGGTCATTTTAATTACATTAATTTTGAAGAGAGCATGACGAGAGAGGGAGCAGATGATCAGCTTGACTTCACATGCTTGCTGCTGTTAAAAATTATCTAAATCTAAATATACTGTTGCTCTCTTACGGGTTCGTGAATTTGGAGTGATTAAGGACGACACTTGATGAAGTACCAAAATACAAGTTATTTAGCCAGTATTACTCAGGATAGCTCCATAAACATGTTTACAGTTGTCAAAAAACTACGACAAACGCGCAGAAACAATCAGCATCAAACTCTTCAGGCTATCGGGCTACAATGGTGAAGGCAGCTTCACGGCAAAGCACTAGAGTACGGTTGCCGACTTGGTTGATCGCTCTAGGAGCTCAACACACTCGACGACGCACTACGATATACTGCTACCGCGTACAGGCAGTGTTTTTACAGCTTTTGGGTCGCCTTCGAGAACATTCTGGGCCAAACCGGTAAGAATTCGTTCCAGAATGTTCTCCCTCCGTCTCTGGCATATCGCAAACTTTGTCGCTAAATGGGCGATTTCGCGCCAAATATGGCAAACCTAGACTATCTTTGCGGGGAAGCTATCTAACCGCAGCTGGACTTTCGTAACAGCGCCACATCCCAAGGGCTGCATATCCCGGGCAGTACAATCCTTGGTCAGAAGCGAAATTCAGATGGTAAGAAGACAAAAAAATAAAGTAAACAAAAATATGAGAAGCAAATGTTTACACTATTTACAAGTAACTATGTGCAAACTATACACAGAAATTATGTACGACAATTAATCTATTAGAATTATGGGTACCCCTGTAGCATTCATTATTTTAATTAACCAAATTATTTTTAGTTTGAACTTTCCTATCGAATTCTCAAAGTTTCAGTTGCTGCCCGAATTTAGCGCGAGTGAGATATTTATGCAAATCGCATATATCTGTTAGCAGTTAAAAGGCAGGAGTTAACGAGGGGAAAAACAGTGCCTTGGATTTATCGCCGTAAGGCTGTGCGCGCCAAGATTTCCTCTGTCTACTGAAAGTTCGCCTTCATAGGCATTTGAAATTACTAGTGTTTGCTAGTGAAATTCGCATTGTTGCATTTCACTAAGAGTAAGCTTCCCTCGCCGTCCTACGTAGAATTAAGTTAGGGAATTGAATTTGTTAACACACTTTATTTTAATATTATTTTAGTTCAGCCCAAGTAGTGGCTTACTCTCAATTTGAAGAGTTGTAAATATTTGAATTAAAGGGTCACTTTTAAACCCTCCTTCTGACTTTGTAGTTTCTGCAACACTAAAGGACATAGCCTAGATCTGCTCACTGTCCTCCACATAAGGTTTCACAGTTTATGCTCACGAAAAAGGTCAAGAGATTGAAGGAGAAACCTTACAATGTCGCCCGAACAACTAAAAGGATGGAAGGAAGTTGGAATATGCCTACTACATCCCAAAATCCAGCTGCAATGCCTGATGGATTTGGATTCATAGTGGAAACCATCAGAGCAGCCATGAAGCCGGCAGTAGTTTTTGATGCCAGAGGACCTGTGAACACATTCCTGGAAAAGTTAGAAGCGCATTTTTTGCTGTATCCAGTTCCGGAACATCAGAAGGTCATATTAGCGACAGGAGCATTGAGGGGCCAAGCAGCGACCTGGTATAAGTGCATCGGAAAATGTCTGCTGGGAGAACCAGGAACGCCGACTTACACGTACGAGAATTTTAAACTAGCAATTTTGAGAGCGTTTCCTGTGGTTAAAGACCGTGCGAAACTCGAAGCTGAGTTGTTTAGCAAGTATCAACAGCGGGTGGATGAACTATCGGAATTTATTTTGAGAAAAATACAAGTCTTTAAATTATTGTATGGCACGAGGCCGGACCCGGAGATTATCCAGATAATCCTGCCCAGATTGTTACCATCGATACAAGATTTCATGGAGCTAAGAAATCCCGTAACGCTGGACAAGCTGTTTGAACTCGCCGTACAATTCGAGAGCCGGCGAGCGGCCGAAAATCAACGGAGACAATCGTATGAACAGCGGCTGCAGGGGAACCAGAATGCCGAAGGAAGAAACAGACGATGGCCGAGAACTACTGGTACCAGTCAAAATGCGAGCGGTCAACCGCGCCAAGTACAGCGCCAACAAAATAATTCCAACTACGGAAGAAAATCATTCTCCCCAGGCAGAAGCCAGCAACAGAAGAAAACACCCGCAAAGCATTTAAACTACTAAGGAATATTGCGGGGAAGGGGGTGCAATGTTCCGAGGAGAAGAAAAATCCCTCTGAAGTACAGCTAAATACGGTCATGGTGAGAAACATTGAATTACCGAGACTGCAGTTACTAATTAACAACGTACCCGCTACAGCTCTGTTGGATACCGGCGCTCAAGGAAGCTGTTTGGCAGAAGAATTTTTTAAGAAGCACTTTCGTAGATATCGTCTGCATAGCGTGGAAGGAATGAAGGTGGTAGCAGCCCAAGGAAAAACGTGTCAATGCATGGGAAAAATCGAGCTGTACATCAAAATCGGCGAAGAACAAAAAAAAATTATGTTTCTTGTAGTGAAGAACCTCCAAGCATCGGTTATTTTAGGAACAGATTTCTTTGCAGCTGTGGATGCGAAAATCGATTTTGAAAACTCCACCTTGCAAGTAACCATGGACCCAGTTAAAAAGAAATCAACACCTCCCCCTGAAGTGGATTTAAGCCATCTAACGCCCGAAGAACAGGACAAGTTTCGGGAGTTGGTAAGTAATTTCGCTGATTTATTTGATGATATTCCAGGATTCACCCAGATCGTAGCACACGAAATTAAATTAACTACGGATGAACCTATACGTCAGCGTCCTTACAAGTACGACAAAGTTAAGGAGGAAATAATAAAATACCATATTGATGAAATGTTAAGAAACAAAATAATAACTCCTATTTCTAGTGCATATGCGAGTCCGGTTGTTTTATGTAAGAAAAATAATGATTTGCCGTTAACTGATCCATTAAGGTACAGGTTCGCTATTGACTACAGAAAGCTTAATAGTATAACAAAATTTCCAACTTACCCACTTCCGGTAATTGATGAAATTCTAAGAAGTATTAAATCGACAAAATACATAACCACCCTAGATTTGACATCCGGATATTTTCAGATAAGCATAAAGCCGGAAGATGTTCACAAAACAGCATTCATAACAAAATACGGTACATATGGCTTTTTGCGTATGCCTTTTGGATTGTCGGGAGCCCCGGCCACGTTTCAGAGGTGCATGGACAAAATTTTAAGGCCGGTAATAGGAAAAAGTACATTTATTTATCTTGACGATATAATTGTTACTTCAGAATCGCTGGAAGAACATATTAAAGACCTTCGAGAAGTCTTTACTCTTTTGAAAGATGCAGGACTTAAAGTGAACATTAAGAAATGTAAATTCGCGGCAAAAGAACTCAAATATTTAGGGTACAAAATTTCTCAAAGGGGGATCGAAACAGATAAATCTAAAGTTATAGCAGTGAAAAATTACCCAATTCCGAATACAGCCAAAAAGTTAGCGACTTTCTTGGGTATGTGCTCATATTATAGAATTTTTATTAAAAATTTCGCAGAAATTGCTGAACCATTGTTAAAGTTGAGAAGGAAAAGAGTTCGTTTTGCGTGGTCTTCAGAAGCAAACGCCGCGTTTGAGAAGTTAAAAGAATCTTTAATTAATGCACCGGTTCTAAAGTTCCCAGAGAAAGACAAGGGTCTAGAAATTTATGCAGACGCATCAGATTACGCAATCGGAGCCGTGTTAACACAAAATAGAAAAGCGATTGCCTTTTTTAGTCGTACATTGAATGATACGCAAAGAAATTATTCGGCAACGGAGCGTGAAACTTTAGCAGTGCTCGCAGCTGTTCAAAAATTTTGTGTATATTTTGGGAGTTCTCCCGTAACAGTATATTCAGATCATGCGGCAGTTACCAGATTATTTTCAGGAAAGAATCTTTCGCCACGCTTAATTCGGTGGACCCTAAAGTTGCAAGAATTTAATCTCATTATCAAACACACACCGGGAAAAGACAATGTAGTGGCCGACGCATTATCTAGAATAAAGTTAGACGAGAACGGCGAGAAAGTAAAAATAGCGATGCTTCAGGCAAAGGTCATTGACTCTCGAGAGACTGTAATAGAAGAAATTGCTAGGGATCCCGAATTCGGAAATATTTATAATTATTTAAAAGACCCAGATAACTTCCAGCATATAGACATTAATGCAATACGAAGCAGAGCACAGAACTATGAAATCATTGATGGTCTCTTATTTTATACTAAAGTTACGAATCAAAATAGTGAATACAGACCAGTCATCCCGGCCAAATTAATTTTAAGTATCTTGCAAGAGCTCCACGATTCGCCTGTCTCGGGCCATTTTGGAATTAGAAAAACAATACAACGCGTACGCGAGGCGGTATATTTTCCGCAATTACAAAAGATAGTTAAAAATTACTGCCAGACTTGTCACACGTGTCAGATAAATAATGACGTAAATTTCCGCCCGGCCGGGTTATTAACTAGTATTGAGTCTAGGTTCCCCAATGAAATAATTGGTATTGACCTCTTAGGCCCCTACCCCAGGAGTCATGTAAATAAGGCACGATTTTTATTAGTCATTGTGGATCATTTCAGTAAATGGGTTGAGTTGATACCACTTAAGCGGGCTTCAGCAAAAGTCGTTGCAGATTCGTTTTTGAACAAATATATTTTAAGATATGGATGTCCAGCGAGGGTGATTAGCGATAATGGTCCCCAGTTTGTAAGCAGTACATTTAAAATGATGTGTGACAAGTTGGGCATTAAGCATATGAAAATGGTACCCTACCGCCCACAATCAAATATAGCGGAACGGGTAAATAAGAATATTGTAAAATTGATTAGAAATTATGTGCAAAAGCACCATTCTAACTGGGATGACTGCGTCGAAGAATTTGCATTCGCCCTCAGAACGGCTAAGCACGAGACAACGAAGAAATCCCCCGCCGAATTGTTTTTGGGCAGGAAGATAATGACCCCCTTAGATAAATTATTTTATGTGAAAGATAGAGCGCCGGAATTTCAAATGGGTGAAATAGAAAAAATGTTGAAGGAGGCAGAAAAGTGCTCCCGGGAAGCGCAAAAGAAACAAAAGATTTACTACGATTCAAAAAGAAGAACCGTAGAATATAAAGTGGGGGAGGAGGTGTTGAAACAAGCCCACGCACTTTCATGCGCAGCAAAAGATAAGGTCGCAAAATTTTGCCCAAGATGGCATGGTCCTTTTGAAATTACAAGAATAGTTGAATGCCGTGCATATTTAAAGAATGAGAAGGGCGAAGAGACTGTGGCAAATTTCGATCAAATTAAACATTATTATCGAAGAGCTAATAATAATATTTTGAAAGACATGTTGCAGGGTCCAGCCTCACAGAATTTTTCTAAGATTCAAGAGCCCCAACCAGGTCCCTCAAAAACAAGAGAACCCAGTTTGAAAAGGAGGTTACCAGAAGAGAGGAAGCCGCAGCCGAAGAAAAGACCACCCCAAAAAGAAAAAAGGACAAACGCTAAGCAACAGTCTCAGCAACCAAAGCGTCTAAGGAAGGAACGTCCAAATGAAAACACTATGAAAGCTCCACCACTACGGAGGGAACAGAACGGCGAGAAGCGAGCCGCCGAAGGTGCCAACCCACAACGAAGGAGCCTACGAGTGCAGGAGAAGGAACGAGCCAGTCTGGAGAGGGAGCAAAGACTTCAGCACAAACGGAAAGCGCCACCCACCATTCGTCCCAACAAGGTGTTTCTGGAGGAAAGAAGATCGACCAAACGAAAGGCAGCCCCAGAGTTTCAATCTAGGAGTAACAAGCAAAGAATAGCCCAAGCCACAGTATATCCAACCTTTCAGGAATGGACAAAAAAACGCCTAAAAGACTGGCAGAAAGATAAGTAGATTCTTTATTTTCTTTTAAAATTCACACAGTTATGTTTCTGATTTAAGTGCAAGTTGCAGATTTAAAAGGGAAGTTACCCGAGTCAAAAGCCGGTTGCCGAAAGCGTAAAGGACACGCTTGAAGGAACAACTTAATTATGCAGCGGAAGAAATTCGAGAGTTCAGTTGAAAAACTGTGAGACTTCGTGAAATGTTCTTTGTAATCCAGAACATGGGATTCATCGATTTTAGTCAAAAGACTCTCTGTAAATAGGAAATTGAATTGTGTTAATTAAAAGCAACTAGTACGTAAGTTGTATAGCAAAACTGTTGTATTATATTTTTCTATGTATAAATAATGAATGCATTTAATGTAAAACTGTTTTCTATGTAATGCATGATTTGTTGTAAGCCTTAAGCACTGGTTTTGTTTATATCGAATATTTTGGAAAAGCGTAAAGGATACGCAAGTTAAAATTAAAATGTAATGTAAAAGCGTAAAGCGCGCTAAATTAGAAAGTGAATATATAAGTGTTATTTAACGCAATGAGCATTTAAAGAAAATTTGAATTGAAGATTGAAAGAATGAATTATATGTATGAAATGCAATTGAAATGTTTGAATGTTGTACGTAGTGTTCTCTGGTTTCACACAAAAGTTTAAAGTTCATTTCATGTTAGAACCTCAGGGCATTTCAGATTTGTTTTAGGGGAAGTCTGAGGTCTTGAAAGTCGAAGAATTAACCCCAATAGAATTGAAGTCAGGTGGTAGTTGTGAACACTTGACAAAGTAAAACTGCGTGTTTTTCACAAACACCACATTTGGCCAGAGAACAAGGGGGAAGTTTTAAAAATGAATGAGTGTAAAATGAATGCGTTTGGCGAAAAGCGCTAATAGAAATTAAAAAACGCGAATACCTAAAGCGCGAATAAAAGTCATTACGGAAAGCATCAGAGGAAGGGAATGTTGTACTTTTCAGGTGAAATGTACTTATAACATGAAATTAAAATTTATTTCCTTCCAGATTGGAAGGAACCAGATAGTATCCAGCCAAATTCCTGATGGATCTTTTTGATGTGAAGACGGAAAAAGATATTCTATGTTAAAATATCTAAGACACAAACAGAGAGTTAAACTAAATTTAAAACTTACAATTGTAAAGGATGGCGAATAGGAAGGAAAATTTAGATTTAGAATTTAGCATCTTCACTAAAAGCCGATTTTAGGCTACTTAGTTTCAGACTACTAAATTCTGGGAGCAACTATGTAGCATTCATTATTTTAATTAACCAAATTATTTTTAGTTTGAACTTTCCTATCGAATTCTCAAAGTTTCAGTTGCTGCCCGAATTTAGCGCGAGTGAGATATTTATGCAAATCGCATATATCTGTTAGCAGTTAAAAGGCAGGAGTTAACGAGGGGAAAGACAGAGCCTTGGATTTATCGCCGTAAGGCTGTGCGCGCAAAGATTTCCTCTGTCTACTGAAAGTTCGCCTTCATAGGCAATTTGCAATTACCAGTGTTTGCTAGTGAAATTCGCATAATTGCATTTCACTAAGAGTTAAGCTTCCCTCGCCGTCCTATTTAGAATTAAGTTAGGTATTGAATTTGTTAACACACTTTATTTTAATATTATTTTAGTTCAGCCCAAGTAGTGGCTTACTCTCAATTTGAAGAGTTGTAAATATTTGAATTAAAGGGTCACTTTTAAACCCTCCTTCTGACTTTGTAGTTTCTGCAACACTAAAGGACATAGCCTAGATCTGCTCACTGTCCTCCACATAAGGTTTCACAGTTTATGCTCACGAAAAAGGTCAAGAGATTGAAGGAGAAACCTTACACCCCTAAGAATGAGAAATGCTAGGTACTGTGGCCATAGTATGGGACTAATCTGTCATAATGAGCGACCTTAGCTTTGGAATTGTGGGCTTATGGATCCGTATCACGACGTCGTTCCGTCTGTTGAGAACTAACTGTATAGGGACACTGCCAGTGCGACTGGAGTTTGGGAGAAACACCCTTACGACTACTCAGATTTCAGAGCCACACCTTATCGTTTTCCTGGAATTGATGTTCGGTAGCTTTTGCGTCGTATCTGTTCATCCTGTCGTCGAGATACTGATCCTCTCCCGGACAAGGCTGTATACAGTTTCCAGTCGGGTCTGGAGGTTTTGCACGTAGGCGGATTTTAGATCCACCAATCCCGCCAATGTGACAGCCTTCTGAATTTCCGCATCCTTTACTGCATCGACGAAGTGCATCAGGGCTAATTTTCGCGGGCATCAGGTGAATATGGGGAGTTTGATTCCTCAACAGAACGCATGTGTCAGAATTTGTTTTCAACATTTCATTTTGGAGATTTTTCACTTGAAAGTGGCCAGCGTTCTGGCCGACATTCTGAATTTAATTATGACAAAATTAAAGCCATAGTTGAAGCGAATCATCATATAACTGTGCGAGAGAATACAAAAAGGTTACCTGTATGAGACATAACAAATGAAAATCACATAGATATCTTGAACTCATTAAGAAACTCGATATTTGGGTTCTGCGTGAATTGAAAGATATTCACTAGGCACAACGAATCAATATTTGCGATACGCATTTCAGGGGTAATGCAATCGTTCTTTTATCGAAACCAGTTATCACCGGTGATGAAAAATGGATCGTCTACGATAATATTAATGGAAAAAGACCATGTTCCAAGTACCGTGAATCAGCACAAATCATATCGAAAGCTAAATTTCATCAAGAAAAGTTCATGCTGTCAATTTGGTGAGATTACGAATGTACTATGTATTCATTGCTGCTTCCAAGCAACCAAACAGTCAACTCAGATGTTTACTGCCAATATATTTTAAAACTGGAGAAAGCAATCAAAGAGAAAAGTTCAGAATTCGAAATCGCAAAGGAATCGTGGTCCACCAAGACAATGCGAGGCCTCCCATACATTTAGCAATGCGTGCGAAATTACTAGAGCTTGGGTGAGAAGTGATGTCGCATCCCCCATTATAGCCCCGACCTTGCACCATCGGATTATCCTTTATTTCGAAGTTTACAAAACTTCTTAAATGGTAAAAATTTCAGTAATAACGATGATCTTAAAATCGTACTTGATTGAGTTTTTTGCTGATAAACACAGAAGTTCTAAGAGCGTTGAATCATAAAGAATGGAATCATACCAGAAAGATGGTAAAAGGTCATCGAACAGAATGAAAGGTAGCTGACTGATTAAAGTTCCTTTCTCGTACATAAAGTATTGAGTTTTATTTCGCTCTAAGAAACCGTAATTACTCTCTAACCAACCTGGTATTTGCATGATATTTACCTCTGGATTTTCAGAGAATAAAATTAGTAAAAATACGAAGATGATTTACGATAAAAACTTAAAAATGCAATAAATGTTCATAAATTGCTTAAACATCAATACATAATAAAAGTATTGCGTAAAATACTCTTATAAATAGAGAAATAATTAAATAAGAACTTTCTTACGATCTATAAAATAGTACTTTCAAAATAATACTTTCAAATAATACTTTCAAAACGATCTATAAAATGAACCTGAATTGTGGCGCAAAAATAATAAAGTAACTCATTTTCTCCCCGCCTTTTATGATAAGTCAAAATACCAAAGTTTTGTTTCAACAAAATGGCCGTTGTGCTTCTACAGCAACTGTCAATTTGTCTCCTACATTTCTTTCATCATTCATGTTTGATCCTAAATTTATTTCATCTGAATTTGTGATATTTGTTTTTCTTTTAAGGGTTCTATGCAGTATCTTTATATTCTTATAGCTATGTTGCTGTAATTCCTCTTTTACTTCATTTGAATTAATTTGAAAAAACATATTGAGCATTACATTTTCCTCATTACATTGAGCATTCCAACAAGATTAATATAATTTTATTCACTTATTCCGATCACACAAAATACAGCTGCATTATGAAAATGTCCTGTAGAATTCTGTAAAAAACTCCAATGCTATCCAATGCTTTAAAAATCTTTTGAAATTGTTAGAATAACCCAGTTTTCTATAAATTAGGTCAAAGGTCTAAGGAATTCTATAAAATTCTAGATAAGCTCCTGTAGTGTTATGTACAAAGATTCTATAGAGATTTATCCAGAGATTCTATAAAAAGTTTTGTAGCTTTCTATATGATCTTATATATGATCTTTGTATATGAATGGCATAGAATTTTACTGAAAATACCAAATCAAATTTTATAGAAAACTAAGTCACAATTCTAAAGAATTCTAAACAAGTTTCCTTGCATTAACTTTAAAAACAAATCCTGCAGGAGATTTTGAGCATTAAAAAGCAGTATAAAATCAACGAAATTTTCGTTTGGGATGAAAAGATATGAATAAATTTTCCTTTTTAATTAGACTAGTTTAACCTATATATAAATAATCTGATCTCTTGGAGGAAGGGAAAAAACGTTTTGGACAGACATAATATTCTTCCAATAACAAATTTCGGTATCGTTTTAATTTCAAATTATATTAAAACAAAACAATACGAGTAAAACAAAACAAGTATCACAAGTAAATAAATAAGTAAGTAAATAAAATAAGTAAAACAGAATAAACGCCGAGTAATCCATCTTCGCAGGGGCAAATTTAATTATCTCATATAAAAAGAGAAATTTATTCTACGTCTGCCTTTCTTTTCTTTAGAGATGGTTTTGTTTTCTTATCGATCGCCCTTTACAAACGTCCTTGCAGCCAGACTGATCGAAGAATATACCTGATTGCCGGACAGAAGCCATTTATTCGGAAGGTGAATTTGGAGAGCAATTTCGCTGATGGTGGCAGAAAATATGCTGCCAGTGACGGCCTCTGGTAATGATCAGAAAATTTCCAGACTGCCCTTCGTCTTTCTGGAACACTTTTACGCAGCTGAGGAGAGCAATATAAAGAGAAAAGTTTGATAAAAAAAAATATTATTGCATAGCAAACCCAATGAAGCAAAAGAACCCTTCAAATACTTCGACAACAATATTTTCGATTAATTTCTTATGCAATAGAGGAAGGAAAAAATACATTTCATTATTTATATTTTTCTAAAATAATTTCATAAGCTAAAACGAACCTTAATAAACTGAAAGGAAATGTATTAAAAATATCTGAGCAGCATTCAAAAAAGTCGAAAGCTTTCAGATTTTATATTACGCCCAAATGGGCATTTTTTTCATTTACAGACACATACACGTTTCGAAAGCCTTTGGGCTAACGCCACATTGCGCTAAAAATATTTAAAAACAGCATATTTTTACAATTTTCAATAGACAGTTTAGCGCGCTGGAGATAAAATGTTTTATTCCCTAGAATGTTGCAACTGCTCACTTTGAAATAGTTGAGTTTTTCAATCAAAAATTCGTTAAAGTTGTACAAAATATGAAATACACTATAAAACAAATTCGAAACTCCAAATTCAGGCTTCCAGCTGTCCATGTTCGGGTGGAGGACTCTGTTGTCCAAAATTTGATGACTCCAGGCACCATTGTGTTTTCACAATGCAAGAAACGTACTTATATTCATGTAAATTCATTATTTAGTTTCTTTAAGTATAATACAGGGTGACAATATTTGGTGGCAACAATTTGCAGAGATTCGGACATTTAAAGTGATTCGACGCAAAATGCCGTTTTAAGACTAACAGCCCTTCTGGAATAACGCACATTTAAGCTAATTATGTTTTGTGCAATTGAAAGTTTTATTATTATAACAGTTTTATTAATTTTAAAATAAGCAAATGACGTCTTATCATAAGAATTCTATTTGTAGAATTATGTCTTGTTAAGAGAAAATAATTTTTTCTTTTACTGATCTGTCATTTTTTTATTTTTATTTTTATTTTATGTTTTTATTTTTTATTAGTCCAAAGCGATTTAGTCCCGAAGGACTATTACTTTCGTTTTGCGATTTTGCGTCGGAAACACAAAAACGGCGTATCACTTTTCAAATTGTTGCCACTAAATGTTATCGCTCTGCATTAAATTTTAAAAAATGAAAAATCTGCATAAATGTATGCATGTTTTTTTTTTTTTGACGTAGCTTTCTCTTCAAAAATCGTCTGCGTGCGTTGCACGGGAAAATAAAAAGGAATTTTAATTACAGTTCTAAATAAATAGCCAAATAAATGTGAAATTCGTAACAATATTCTCTAAAACTTTAACGAATTTTTCATTAACAAACTCAAAGATTTCAAAGCCAGCAATACCAACGTTGTACAGAAAAACATTTTTATCTCCAGCGCGTGAGAGCGTGTACCGAAATTTCTAAAGATATGCTCAATTTAAAATTATTTTGCGATATTGCTGTTGAACTGAATTTTATGGTTTAAGTGCGAAGAACATGGTATTTAACAAATAAAGGCAACACACAAAATGTTAAATAAACGTCCCTTTGGACGTAATTTAAAATCTGAAACATTTCAGATTTTCTTTTTTTTTTATTTTTATTTTTATTGGTAAGAGTCAATAAATTTTCTCAAGCTGAATTTTTTACTATCGTAAAGGAATTCAAGTTATTTTTAGTCATACACGACAAGCAAGACAAAGAATTTAATGATTCTTTTTACTTCCTTGCACGAAGTAAAGCGAGTATTGTAATCTCGAAAAATTTCGGATACCATATTTATATAATAAAGGAAACATTAATTCTGATGATTCCCAAATCCATTTCGAATATTTTTCTTTGCGTGACGTCTATACGTTTGGACAGAATAATGCTCTCCTTAATTTAAAAGGGATTGTAAACCGGATTCAAAATGCATTTTTCCGTGATGTGTGTACGCACGTACGTATGTATGAGAGCTTTGTAAAATTTGGATAGAATTTTATGGAGAAATATTTCCACGAAGAATAATCCATAAAGTTCCATAAGAAGTTTTGTCAGCCTCTGTAAAAAATTTCGATCTTGTATAATAAATCGTATATTAAATAAAAAGGAATAACGGAAACGCTTTAATGTGTGTTGTTAATTTTACCAAAGCTCGAAATTTTAAATCTAATTTAAATGTTGCCAGAATATAAAGTAGGAAATACACGTTAATAAAGCTGAAGGAAATCGATTGACAGCTATACGAAAAGAGCAGAGTAGTTACCTATTCTGAAATCATGGCTTCATATTCTGATTTCATTTTATACTCAGTTTTAGTATGCGATACAGGCAGAGGTAATAAGTTAAATCAAATAGCAATAAAATCATGTCTAATGTTTATTTGTGGAGTTTGTATATTCTGTATATTAATGAATGAATGATAGTGATGACGCTGATAGAATCAAATATTAAGTACTAAAATCATCCTTTTCCTTTCAGCTGATGTCGTCAAACTCACTGCTACTTTCGCCAAGGGTATCAAGAAATCTTACGGCGCTATGATTCTTACGCTTGTTGGAGAAAGTGGAGAAAAAGAAAATGTTACTTTGACAGAGTAAGTAACTGATTAACCGAAGTTCTTATTAGTTATTCCGGTTTTCTATCAAAAGCATCTGATCCACAAAAAATGAAGCAAATTGGTTTCATTTGTCGTTAACTTTCCCATTAGATACAGCACTAAGAAATGTTTTGTTGCCAAGCACGGAAAGTCGAAGGGAGATAACCCTACAAACAAATCAATACGAGCAAAATAACCCTACAAACATAAAATACAAACAAACAAAAAGTCTGAAACGTTTCAGATTTTAAGGGTCACCCAGAAGTGTTTGTAAGGGTTTTTACGCTCTCTTTTAGTTAGTTCATAATCTATAAATCTGCTGTTACAATCAAGCCTACTAACACCCTTTTTTCACCTTTTTAGCTTTTCAACTTTCACCTTTTTAGCATTTTCTTCGCACTTACGCCAAAAATTTTGAAAACAGTATAGCACTAGTTCAGAATTGCAGCGTTAAGTGTTAATATACAGACCGAATGAGTTGAAAAAATTCGTGAAATGTTTTTACCAAGTCCCACAAACCCAACGCGTCGTGCGAGTTCTGAACTCAATGTGCCTCATGTAATGGTGTGGCGTGTGTTACGAAAGCGTCTACAATTCCGGTCATACACCTTTCAGATGGTGCAGACGTTAAAAAACTTCCGATAAACCGTTGCATAAAACTTTGTGTGACAATTTGCAAGATAAGCTGGAGGTATATGATTTCGCGATTAGACTTGTGTTTACGTATAAATCCACTTTTCACGTTTCCGGCGAAGTTAATCGCCATAATTTATGATTTTGGGCCATGGAAGATCCTCATTCCACAACAGAACCCAAGGATAAACATTTTCTGCATCACTTTCAATAGTGTTTTTGGTACCCTTTTCTTCGTGGAAAAAATAAATTAATTGGTGCATTTACCAAGCTATGCTATCAGAGTGATTGTTCCCTTAGTTGGGGAAAGTGGTTCCTAGCTTCATTCTGTAGCAAGACGATGCTTCACCACATTGGCATAAAAACTTAGGACAATACTTGAACGATAGTCTACCTCATTGCTGAGTGGCCGTGCTAAGTTAAACGATATGCTATTGCCTTTTTGGTCATCGAGATCGCCAGACCTAACCCTCGTGATATTTCCCTGTGCATTTTTAAAGACAATGTGGTCATGCCTCCATTTGTTCAGGACTTATAGCAACTGAAGCAGCGGATAACAGAAATGCTCGAATAAATCATATTCTATCGCGACTGTGGCAAGAAATGGAACATCGCATAGATATTTGCCCTGTCACCGGAGAGACACATATAGAACATCTATAGAAGCTTGGATAACTATAGTTTCACTATAAATATGATTTATGGAAACAAAATAATTACAGTATTCATAGGTATGCTTTCTTTTCATGTCTTCAATTTGGAACACTCTGTACACTTCATTTTGCTTGAAAAATAATCTATTAACATATTCAAATTTTTAGGTTTTTACTAGTACTGTTAACATATTTCAAAATTATTATCTGATAGCGCTGTTCTTGGACAGTGATAATGGGAAATCGTGCTATCGGATTGCAGTGATGTATAGGGTTTGGTATCCCCCCGTTCGAAAGCTGTATTGCGGGAATTCGTAGTATGTAGTGATTGCTTATACTTTTCAGTTTTATGTTCCTTAATTTATTTTTAGCTCATGGGCCTTTAAGGATTAAACATTTTATGGACAGTTATGACTTTCTAGAAGAAGAAGGAACAAACATTTCAAGTTAAATATATCGAAAGGTCCGGAACCAAATTGTCAATTAAATTACAGATTCTCACTTATGACGGCTCTAGAGCCAGTGTGATTTAGGGCAGGAAAAGTTTTAGAATTTAAGCAGGTCTTGGGCAGCATAATTTAGAAGCTACGAATATTGCAACGGGCGGCAAAATATCTAACACCGGCCTTGCTGATGAGTTAGACTGATGACATTAAAGGAGAAAGTAAATCATAATAATGCTTTAATAATGGTAGCGCGAAGTGCCAATAACAAACTGCAGGAAATATTAATGATGACTGATGTCATGAATACTTACTTAATACTTTTTTAATATAAAAGTATAGTTGTACTTATATGAAATATCGTAATACGTTTGTAAAGTTTATCCTGGTTTAATTGCCGTTTAAGCAAATCACGTAGCGCGTGTTTTAATAATTATAAATTAGTTAAACATCGGTACTTTAATTTTCTACGCTGGTTTTTAATTAAATTCATTTTTAATCAATTTCTTTTTGAAAAATTTCAGCAAAGAAGTCTCTAAAAAATGACTCTTCATTCCATTCTATTTTCACATACACAACGATTTATCTTGTTTAGTTAATGATTTTAATTCCTAACGCTTTTAAAATTCTAATAACTTGAATTTTCAATTTTCGCTACTGTTCCTGCCGATAGATAGCGCCCGTTCGCTTTGCTCCTGTTAGGTATAAATATGACCTGGTTTTCCCTTCGTTGCAGATTTGCATTGTTCGTGATGAAACGAGACATGTCCGTCCTCGAAATCGATAGAGCCTTTACTAAAATCTATACAAGGTTGTTGCTTTGCCTAATTTTATATAGTTATGATCACAGCTTGAGATATGAATAGTAAACATGGGAAATGAACACAAGTTCTGTATCAAGAAAGTTCTAAGTATAAATTATTCTTTATCTTAATAACATCTCTTGCAGTAGGGGTAAAGAATCAGTCAATTTCGAAACTGCTGTGCTTATTCGAAAAAAAGATGGCCTAATGAGAGATCATATAAGAGTGAATTTCATTAAAAACAAAATTTCATATTTCTACATATAATTGTTTGAAACCATGTCTTCGTGTGTTGTGCTGCTTAACACAGTGTATAAATCGCTTTGGAGTAGCTCGGCTTTAGCCAGTTCAATTTATGAGTCACACGAATTGCCACGTGAAAGATCGTCTGAAAGCAATGCTTCCATATTAATGTTTTCCAGTATCTTTTTCAGAAATTTGTATTTAACAACTTATGTGTCGGCAACTTACGTGTCGCAAAGCATAAAATATAAAATTTTTCTGTCAGATTTAATCTGTCTGTTATTGCTTCTCAAATTAAAGCACTATATGCACTAAACGCAGTTCTTTATTATTATTAATTACGACCTGAACCCTTGAAACTACACAAGCGGGAGTCACTAAAATCTTTATATGCATTTTCTTTTTAATTAGAACATTTTTAGGAGGCTGGCGACACACAGATGTAATTATTATTTCTACTAACTAATATTTAATTTAAATATATTTAAAATTAATTAATTAAAATTAAAAAGTTAAATTATTAAATTCAGAACTAGGTAATTCATTTATAAAAATTAATAATAATTATGGTTAGTTAATTAATCAAATAACTAAAATTAAAAGTTAAATAATTGTATTTTAAAAATACACTCTTTTGCAAAAAAAAAAGTCGAAGCACGAAGGACTTTTGTGATCGTGACGAAATTTGGTATGCAAAAACATCTTGATGGAACATGGAAATGATCAAAGCTTCAAGGTAAATGAACAGGAATTGCGATCATAGCGCGCATTTCTAGTGCGCAATTTGCAAAGTATAAAACCAGTACAGAGGCAGAAAATTTATCTTTTTTTGTTGCTGCCATTGTAATTCCGTAAAGAAGCAACTAAAGATGCCATTACGACGATATCGAAGACCTTACAGACAACTAAACGACTTCGAACGTGATCGCATTGTAGGGTTGCGTGAAGCTGGATGGTCATACCGAGCAACAAGCCGCCACCTGCAGCGAGCACAAATGCGAGGCAAGATAGGATGATTGTTCGCCAGGCCCGAACCGCCTCAACGGTATCATTGTCGACTATTCAACGCATTACAGCTACGTCTATACCTCCCGTGGTACCGTCCACCATCTCACGGCGCTTGTCTGAGGCGGGGTTACGCTCACAGAGGTCTTTAAGACGTTTGCCTTTGACCCCACAACATCGGCGGAGTAGTCTCGGGTGGTGTCGCAGCCGATCATCAAGGCTGGCATCAGATTGGCATCGTATAGTGTTCAGCGATGAATCCCGCTTCACTCTTGAAGCAGATAACCACCGCGTTCGTGTCTGGAGAGGACAGGGCCAGCGGTCCCAATCAGCCTTTGTTTTACAAAGGCATAACCCCTGGTGTGATGGTGTGGGACGCCATTTCTTATGACAGCAGATCAACTTTAGTCATCTTCTGTACACCTTTAACAGCTCAACGATATGTTGATACCATTCTGCGGCCGGTTGCATTACCCTTCATGGCGCACCATCCTGGGGTCATTTCCCAACAAGATAATGCCAGGCCACATACCGCTCGCATATCTCTGGACTATCTCCGTGCGGCTGGTACTCTTCCTTGGCCAGCAAGGTCACAAGCGTGTTCACCAATCGACCATGTCTGGGACATGGTAGGCCGCCTGATTCGGGCACCTCAAAATATCACCGATCTGGAGATACAACTGATAAATGCCTGGCAGAATGTGTCGCATGATAACATTAGAAACCTCTACCACTCCTTGCCTCGACGAATTCAAGCATGCATTGCCGCCACGGGCGGTTCGACCAACTACTAATTTGAACACTCAACGAGTGATTGTGAGCCGTGAACAGGTACTATGACCTTGATTTTTAATCATTTTATTATCTGTGTATGAGCTCTACAATACATATTCAATTTCATCAAAAACAACCACTTCCTTCATGGTGCTTCGATTTATTTTGAAAAGAGTGTATAATAGTAATTTAAAATAATATTACTTTTAAAATTATAATTATTATTTTTATGGTGTTATTTTTTTTCTTAAAATTATTTATTTATTCTAATTAATTTATTTGCGGAAAAGTATTGTTGCGTTATACGGGTTCGTGGATTTGAGAGTATCCGATGAAAACACGATGCAGAACAATAAAAAGCCCAATTTATTTACAAGAATCACTATTTACAGCACAGTTCCAAAATTGCCTTTAAAAGCGTCGAAAATCTACAATAATTACGCTGAAACAATCAGCAACACAGCTTCAGGCTGTAACTGTAATACCAACCGAAAGAATAAGAGAGGCAAATCCCTTCGAAGTTGTGGGACTTTATCTGCTGGTCCTATGAGTGCAAAGGTTGAAACTGGGAAGGCTTATATTGCTCTGTATACATGCGCTGTAACAAGAGCAGTGCATCTACAACTAGTGTCTAGCCAAACAGCAAACAATTTTCTTCTGTCCTTTAGAAGATTTATTTCAAGAAGAAGAGTTATAAGGTTTCTCCTTCAATCTCTTGACCTTCTTCGTGAGCATAAACTGTGAAACCTTATGTGGAGGACAGTGAGCAGATCTAGGCTATGTCCTTTAGTGTTGAAGAACTACAAAGTCAGAAGGAGGGTTTAAAAGTGATCCTTTAATTCAAATATTTACAACTCTTCAAATTGAGAGTAAGCCACTACTTAGGCTGAACTAAAATAATATAAAAATAACGTGTGTTAACAAATTCAGTTCCCTAACTTAAATTCTAAGTAGGACGGCGAGGGAAGCTTAACTCTTAGTGAAATGCAATTATGCGAATTTCACTAGCAAACACTGGTAATTGCAAATTGCCTATGAAGGCGAACTTTTAGTAGACAGAGTAAATCTTTGCGCGCACAGCCTTTCGGCGATAAATCCAAGGCTCTATATTTCCCCTCGTTAACTCCTGCCTTTTAAACTGCTAACAGATATATGCGATTTGCATAAATATCTCACTCGCGCTAAATTCGGGCAGCAACTGAAACTTTGAGATATCGATAGGAAAGTTCAAACTAAAAATAATTTGGTTAATTAAAATAATGAATGCTACAGAGTATGTCGAATAATATATTCAGACAATGCAAAAACATTCAAAAGAGCAGACATGGATTTACAAAAATTATGGAATACCATCAAGGACACAGAAGTTCAAAATTATTTTGGTAATAAAGGTATTGAGTGGAAATTCAATGTGGAAAAGGCGGCCTGGTAGGGCGGTTTCTGGGAAAGGCTTGTTAGATCTATCAAGTCATGTTTGAAGTTCCAGAACAATCCAAAGATAATAGCCACTAGGTACATGAGCCTATGTGGTCTTCCAAGCCCAAAGTTTTACCGGATGTTCCATTCACCGAACCTGCTACTATAACCAGGGTATCAAAGCAAGCTGCTGTGCCGCAACCTTTGCGTCGGTCGAGTAGAATTCGACGTCCCCCAGATAGACTGCAGTTGTGATAAAGGGGAAGGGATGTAGTGCATCGAAAACTTAATCCTAATCGGATGTAAAGCTGGCGCAGTGTCAAGCGCGCGAAATTATTAGAAAAAACATAACTAAGGCGTGAATGCGAGGAGTTGTAGTGATACGTGTGTAAGCGGGGATAATATTTTTTGTATATAATAAAGTAGCATGTAGTTTAATAGTGTGTTTTGTGAAATAATTACCCACAAGGATACGCAACACTTTTCATATTTTTTGACAGAGACATATTGTTGCGTTATACGGGTTCGTGGATTTGAGAGTATCCGATGAAAACACGATGCAGAACAGTAAAAAGCACAATTTATATACAAGAATCACTATTTACAGCACAGTTCCAAAATTACGTTTAAAATCGTCGAAAATCTACAATAAGTTCGCTGAAACAATCTGCAACACAGCTTCAGGCTGTAACTGTAAAGGTAGCTTCACGGCAACACTAAACTTATAATAAACACCGTGGAACAATCACCAATACACTGTCAAGCTACACTGTAAAGGTAGCTTCACTTCAAAGCACTATCTCGATCGCTTTCCGTTCACAAAACTCTCGCGTAGCTTAGCACTCACAGTAAGCAGCTATTCTCACAATTAATCATACTACTCGCAACAACAACTGCTCTCAGAAACGCAAGGGTTTATATAGCTTTTCTTTAAGTTCCACACGTTTCGAGAAATATCTCGACAGGAAGTTATTCTAGAAGCTTCCCGATTGGACCATGGGATATCGCCGATTTGGTCGCCAAATGGGCGATAAAGTCGCTAATCTGGCAACCCTACCATACACTATTTTATGGCAACCCTAGTGCTATGCCGGAAAGCTTAGAGACAGGCGCAACCGCCGAATTTTTCGCAACACTGCTCCCTCCCAAGGACTGCACGTCCCGGGCAGTACAATCCCTGGTTGGGAGCCTGATTCGATACATACAAAAGGTAATAAAACAAACAAATAACATAACTAGAGAAACAAATATTTACATTATATACAAATTATATACATATGTTAAACACAACAATTTTAAACTATACTATTAAAGTTCAGAATGGATTTTAGTCTTAGGCTTTTCACTAAGTTATACCTGGGTCAAATACTTTTCCACGGCAGTTCTCAGATATATTTCTGTTTTTCATATCATAGTCTGAAGATTCAGCCATTGCAGACTTTTCTTGCACAGGAAGATCTGAAACAGTTCGTTCACCACTCTGTAGTTTATTCGCACCGTGTGTACAGTTCACCTCGATATTCACAGCAGGAGGTACATGCTTATTTACCTCTATTTCCTGAAAGCGAGTTTCGATGTTTGCACCAGGGGCATGAATACAATCCGATCCTTTACAAACAGAAGTATCCTGGTTTAGAATCGAGTCCATGTCTGCACAATCTTCATTATAAGACACACATACAGTTTGCGAAGTAGGTAAATTTTCTTGCAATACTGGATCACTCTGCGTAAGCTGTACATCAGCTTCTTCCATTTCATAGTCACATGAATTTTCAGATGGTTCAATACTTGCTAACTGCGACTTCGTAACTTCACTATCAGTTTCTATGATCTCGACAGTCGCATTTTCACTTTCTTCTGTCTCTACTTCAGGCACGTGAGAATCAAAACCTTCGTTCTCGTCTTTTATTTCTTTATGTTTCCGTTCTCTTTCTTTAATCACGTCAGATGTTTCATCCATGATTTCTGGATCCTTCTCAAACACTCCACCAGCTACTTCCTCCGTTTCTTCATCCTCTGACTCTTCAGATGCCACTTTGATTTCCGCATCTTCTTTTATGGCTCCAGTTTCTTCTGCAAGCTCCTCTTTCATCTGTTGGAGTTGCTCTCGTACCTTTTCTCGGCCGACTTTCCTCTTTTCGCGCTCGGCCTTCATCTCGGCTATCATCTCTTCATAGCCAGCTTTTATCTCTTGTTTCATCTCTTCATATCTGGCGTTCATCTTTTCTTGTCCGGCTTTCATGTCTTGTTTCATCTCTTCTTGTCCGGCTTTCAGAGCTGCTAACATGTCCATCAAAGCTTTCATTTCCTCCGCCATTGCTTTCTCCTCTAGACGGGTGACTGGCATTCACTCTCAAACCCCACTTCTGACACCAGTTGTTGCGTTATACGGGTTCGTGGATTTGAGAGTATCCGATGAAAACACGATGCAGAACAATAAAAAGCCCAATTTATTTGCAAGAATCACTATTTACAGCACAGTTCCAAAATTGCCTTTAAAAGCGTCGAAAATCTACAATAATTACGCTGAAACAATCAGCAACACAGCTTCAGGCTGTAACTGTAAAGGCAGCTTCACGGCAACACTAAACTTATAATAAACACCGTGGAACAATCACCAATACACTGTCAAGCTACACTGTAAAAGCAGCTTCACGGCAAAGCACTATCTCGATCGCTTTCCGTTCACAAAACTCTTGCGTTGCTTAGCACTCACAGTAAGCAGCTATTCTCGCAATTAATCACACTCTGCTCAACAACAACTTCACAATACTTCACAATCAATCGCACTGCTTCACAATCTCGCAACTAACTGCTCTCAGAAACGCAAGGGTTTATATAGCTTTTCTTAAAGTTCCACACGTTTCGAGAAATATCTCGACAGGAAATTATTCTAGAAGCTTCCCGATTGGACCATGGGTTATCGCCGATTTGGTCGCCAAATGGGCGATAAAGTCGCCAATCTGGCAACCCTGCCATACACTATTTTATGGCAACCCTAGTGCTATGCCGGAAAGCTTACATACAGGCGCAACCGCCGAATTTTTCGCAACAGTATTGTTCTCTTTATTCTACCTTATTAACTTTCGTGAATCTTTATAAGTGTGTCATACGCTCAAAACTGACATAGTCTGTTCTAACTAGGCCGGCACTATTCGCCAAGTGATTAAGACCGCCGAATACCTGTAGATCGATCCGGGTTCAAATCTAAGCGAACGGATTACCTGCACGTTTTTTTCTCATATACAATTTGTGAACTCGAGCCAGTTCCACTTAGAAATCAGTAATACAGCTATATTTTAGAAATATTTAAAAATTTCTGAAACAAATCTTTTAGAAAACCATAAATATATGCGAGATACAATGGTGCGCAAAATTAAGATTATCTGCGCATTATGTCGAATTTTTGAAAAACTAATGGACAAATTTTAATGAAATTTGGTATGAATACATTTGTAAAGGAAAAAGAGATTTATGTTTGATTATTCTATGTAGGCATGATTATCAGTAAAGCTCATAGTGAAGAAATGTCTAAAATCCACCTAGTGATATCGAACTGAAAATTAGCCTGACATGGGGTACGGTACCATCTCGCAGCCAGATAGGTCGCGCAGCGTGACGATATACTGGACAGGAGGCAGTTGAGGATTTCCTGTAGCTGTCTCTCCCACTCCTGTAGCAAAGCAGTTTTAACTCCGGAACGGTTCTCGGAAGGAGATCCCGAGATGAATTTGTCGTTCCAAGAAAGTCCCAGACGTGTTCTATAGCGTTAAGGTCATCAGATCTGGATGGCCAATCGATGCTCTGAATATCCTCACTTTCCTAATAAGCAAAGATCAGCTGAACCATACGCGGAAAAGCATTGTTGTACATTAACAGGAACCCAGCACCAACTGCACTCCGAAAAAGTCGAAAATAAGGCAATAAGAGCCTTTTCAGATACATGTAAGGGTGTGAGGAGGTCCAACGTAATGTGTTCCCAAACCATTCTATCTCCAACATCGCAATGATCCCTTTCCCTGATAAGGGAGGGATGTATTGCGTTTCAGGTTGTCTCCAGATACAGGTACGCCAAGAATCAGTGCTCAAGCTGAATCTCGACTATCTGTAAAAAGCAGGGTACTCCAGTGAAGTCTGATCCAAGACGTCTGCACCATGCTAAACGCTCTTTCTTGTGTGCTGCAGCGAGCGGGTCGCAAACAGCGGGTCTTCTGGCATACAGCCGTATCTCATGAAGCCTTCGGGCAACTACAGATCGTGGCACTCGGGTTCCAGTGGCAGCATACAACTTGCGGCGGCATAATTAGTACTTTTCGTTCAATACTTTTAGTAAAATAAGTCGCTCAACCGATATACTGGTTAGCGTCGCTGATTGCCGCTCGAAGGTCCCGAGTTCGAATACCGGAGAAGGCATGGATGTTTATAAATGTATGATGTCAGTGCGGCATAAATATCTAAATATGCGGCGAACCGAAAGTCCTGTCGTGTGGTTTGGTGGAAAGGGAGAGGTAGAAGACCCTCCGACCCGTCCCCCCCGGAGCGTTCATCATCAAAATTAGGGGCGGAACTGAGCCAAATCGCACTATCACCTGTAAGGTGCTCAAAGCTGTTGCCAACGATAGGCGCAATCTTGCACTCCGTGCCGTGAGGAATTCCGTGGTCTTGGGCTGATGTTATTGTCGGACAAGTGAGCATAAGTAACAACAGTAAAAATAGACATAATTGTCAGATTCTCTTAATTTTGCACAAGAGTGTATATTTCAGAAAGCCCTCCATCAAGGCGTCCCATCTCTCGATCAGCCAACTTTTATGCACTTTTGTCATATTCAAATACCTAATCTATACTTAAAAGTCTATATTACTTGCTTCATTTTTCAAGTTGGAACCGTGGATGTATAAGCAATTTTTACAAAATACGTTATGTATTGTTTTTTAAACTAAAACGTCAAAAAAGTCATTTTTGGCTTCTTAAATATTATCAAACCTATAACTTACTTTTGTTTGCTGTTTAAGAAATAAAATTTTTCTTTACAGAAAAGACGAGAAACTTGTTCCTGGAGGACAAAAAGTGCTGGCTATTACACTGGGAGAACCATTTAAACCACTCAGAGAAATACAAGCTCTTTATCTGAGATATAATGGATGGTTTACGAAAGGTGCTGAAACATTCGGTATCGATTCGGTAACAATGAAGGATACCGAAGATAAATACGTGTAAGTATTTATGATATATTTAGAATATTTAGAACTATTAACTGTACAAAAGGTATGTAAGTTTACATGAATTACATCTAGGGATAGCATGTTTATTGGCTTTTTCCGTTTCTGGTAATTTGATAAAACTGCCGATTAAAACGGATATATTGATCATTTCGGGTAGTTTTACAATGTGAAGGAAATTGTGATACGTTAAAAAATTATACATATAAGCACATAGATCGTTACCATGGAACACTAAGAAACATTGAGAAACTTCTTCATCTACTAGTAAAATTAAATTTCTTTTTAAAATTTATAAACTCTCCATATAATACAGCCGACAAAAATCCATACTATGCTGAAATCCTAATCTATAACTGAAAATTTAGTTTTTGTTCAAAAGAAGCCAGACCTTCAGAAAGCTTTTTTATGCACTGCATTCGTTGGTCTTGCAATTATTAAAAAGCCATAAGCTGTTTCAACCCTCTATATTGATACGTATGTATAAACTTCTACCGCACATATAAACTTCTAGTAGGAGTAAATATGGATCAGATAGCAGCGCAGGGTGGAATGCCATTAGCATCTGTAAGTGTGCAGAAAACGCAAGAAATGTGAGTGCACCAAATGAGTGAAGAACATTAATGTATTGAGTTTTACTGAATCTCTTGTCAATGCTGAGAAATATTCCAACAGAACCATAAACCATTCCAAACTTCGAAGAAGCTTAGACCTAAAACATCTCATTAAAAAACGGAATGCTGCAAGAAGACAATTCCAAAGAACTAGACATCCGTATGATAAGCAGCAACTTAATAGACTGAAGAGGTCAGGTCTGTTACTAACTCACAATCACAACAAGACTAGACCAACTTTCTGAAGTCACTGTCTACTGATGATAACTCCATCTAGAGAGCTATTTCTAGATACGGGTAGTGCTACAATAACATTTCGCCCTTTAAAAGGCCACAAAAGGATCCATTACACCAAAGCTGAGAAGGCAGAACTTTTAGCTGAAAACCTGGAATCTGAGTTTCTCACTAACAACACTCATGACCCAACAGAAGAACACTTTGTCTCAGAATTTCACTCCAGCAATCTCACTCGCTAACAACATTATTCCAATCCGAGCCTCGGAGGATATTGGCTATGTCAAGAATTTAAAACTAATGCCACTATAATAAAAGTACTTAACAAACTATAAACTATAATAAAAATACTTATTCATTGGCAAAGTAAAATTTTAATAAATTAATTTTCGATAAGAAACGAAATCTAACTTTTAATATGCTTTCCCATTTCCTATACTTATTTCTCAGAAAGTTATGGGAAAATATGAAAAATAAAGTTATAAAAAGTTTGACTCCGGTACCACAAAAATTGACCGGGATATTTAATTTTAAAGTTTGCAGTTTTTGATGTCATTTTTAAATTTTATTGAGGGATCGATTAATAAAGTTCGAATACTTGGAAGAAAAAAGTGTAGTAAGTAAGTGTAAATAATTTAGTAGGCCGTTTAAGGAGGTCATGTGGTTTTTCTTCAGATCTTTTTTCATTTTAGTATTCTTTGAAAAAAAAGTCTGATGCGGACACCACGTGACTTCCTTGTACGAAATATTAAATTATACGCATATTTTGCTGTCTTTCATTTAAACGTATTTCCTCGAAATTCATTAGAGATATATTTCTTGTTCAATCTATTGAGTTCTCACATCGTGGCAACGCAAAAGTACATAAAACCTCAAAATACATTCATTAAAAATGAAAAAATATAAAAAAAAACATAAAAATACCAAATACGGTTAAAAACTTGTAGTCCAAAGGGATTTAGTCCCGAAGGACTATTACTTTCATTTGGGCGTTTTGCGTTGTTTCACAAAAAACGGCGTATCACTTTTCAATTTAGTGCTATGTTTCTTCGTTGGTTATTTTTATTTTTATTTATTTATTATTTTTTTTGACGTAGCTTTCTCTTCAAAAATCGTCTGCGTGCGTTGCACGGGAAAATAAAAAGGAATTTTAATTACAGTTCTAAATAAATAGCCAAATAAATGTGAAATTCGTAACAATATTCTCTAAAACTTTAACGAATTTTTCATTAACAAACTCAAAGATTTCAAAGCCAGCAATACCAACGTTGTACAGAAAAACATTTTTATCTCCAGCGCGTGAGACAGAAATTTCTAAAGATCTGCTCAATTTAAAATTAGTTTGCGATATTACTCTTGAAATCAATTTTATGGTTTAAGTGCGAAGAACATGGTATTTAATAAATAAAGGTAACACACAAAATGTTAAATAAACGCCCCTTTGGACGTAATTAAAATCTGAAACCTTTCAGATTTTTTTTTTAAATTAAAATTGTAGTTTCTAAGCAAAAGCAAATAATTCGGCGAACGGGCTGGAAGGCAGATTTTTCGGTGCAGAAAAAAAGAAAGTTTACTTTTGGTCCCATTAGTCAAAAAGACACTGAAGGTGCAAAAACTTACTTAATTCACTATTCTGCTAAGTTTAAAATGTAAATAAATAGGGCTGCTATGGTGAAACAAATTAGGCTTAGCCGCACTTAAACAACTTTTAAATTGTTGCTAGTTATACAACTATTGCATCCAGATTAACTAAAGTCATGAAAACCTTAATCGGAAGATAACAATATAATTCAATCATTTTGTGAACAATTTACCAATATATAAAACACATTTTTAAAAAATAACAGCTCAGGAAGCCGAGTAACAGAGTGGGTACATATGTATAATATATTTATATAATCTTGGCCGATTTGAACCAAAAAAGTGTGCAACTATATTAGTCCTATATACAAAATTTCAAAGTTCTGAGGTTACTCGTGTTTGAGTTATACGAAATACATACGTATATACGTACAGACGTCATGAAAAAAATGTCTTCTGGATCCATTTTAAATCAATTTTATAATCCTTTCGGGAAAAAATGAATTCTTTATTCTATCCTTACAGACAAATTCCTTACAGACATGTAACGCAAAGAATATCGTTAAGTTGCATTCGATAGCGGTCGAAATTTATGTTTATGTATATCGTTGAAATATGATACGCGGAATTTTTCGCGATTACAATAGTTCCTTTTGTGTGTAAATTATTTTGACTAGTTAATAGATGGCGCTAGCGTTTCGTGTTAAACGGGACGTACCTTTTGAACATTTCCTAAGACTCACCACCGGCAGCTCTGTAGATAGATGTGCTTGGAGCAATTAAGTTCCTATTAAAAGTTTCGATTGTTAGAGTATTTCGATCTTGCATGATCAATGCAAAGCTGAACCACTGAGTGTTGTAATCAATGATTTGTAGGTAGTGCAAATATTAAACTTTTCATTTTAAAAGTTATGCGATGCCGATTTCTATCAACCTTTGAATTTTGAATAACTTCGTACAAGGAAGTAAAAAGTGACGAGTAATTTTTTAAATAATTAATAGCACAGGAAATTTCTAAAATACATTTAATATATGTCTGATCCTATTTAATGTGTTATTCTGCCATTCTTTTTTTCAGGTACAAAAGCTGCAATAATGATTTGATTTTGAAGGACAATGAATATCAAACTTTAAAGGAAACTGACGTAACCTGCTGAGAAACAAAGACAGAAAGCATTATTTTTTATCATTAAAATAAAAATTCCAGCCAAAGTTCATGATAATTTTATGTAAATAAAATTTATTTTTTTAAAGGACTCGTATTTATATTTCTTATAGTAGAGTGTATGAACTTCATAATCAGGAATGAAATAAAATATATTGATTGTCTTCTTGATAAAATTCTTTGTCTCTGCAATAAAGAAACTTAAGCTTAACTATTATTGTAGCTGATATAAATATGTGATGCATATATCTTAATTTTTCAGAATGGCTTGTTTCACCCCCCCCCCCTTTTTTCCCCTTTGGAAAGAGCAGGTGCGTGTGATAATGTTTGTTCCCCCCCCCCCTTTTTTCCCCTTTGGAAAGAGCAGGTGCGTGTGATAACTGAGCTATTTTGGGGGGGGGGGAGAAGCAATTTGCGACATTGTTTTTCTAAGAGAAGAGGAAGATAGCTTTCTTTTCCAGGGTAATACAGAATGATTGAATTTTAAAATATCTTAGTGAAATCAAGATTAAAACTACCACAGTCTTAACAAAAGAAATTTTTCAGTGTTTTTTTTTTTCAATGGAATTTATGGATTTCATCTTCATTTCTTCGTTATTAGTTTCATAAGATGCCTGACACTTGATTAATCAATACTTAAAAAAATAAAGGAAAAAAAATTCTTTTTTCTCATTAACAATAAATACCATACTCAAAATGTTCAATAAAAAATAAGAACAGTTGCTTGTATGGAAAGCTGGTGTAATAACTATTTATTGAATTGCAATGGAAATTATGGGTATTTATGAGTTAAAAAGTTCATAACGGATTTAAAGAAGTAGATTCGAATAAAAAATGCATAACGGATTTAAAGAAGTAAGATTCAAATACCTTTATATCGAATCAGTCTGCCTTTTATCTCAGTTCTTATTAGAACAGAAAAAACAAGCACATGAAAATGGCAAATATAAATATGTAAGCTAAATATATGTAAATCAAAATTTTAACTTTAATTTGCTGGCAATATAGGTCCCTAACTCTCTATTTTAATTTGTTTTCCTCTACTTGTCCTAAGAATAGTAACCTCTTATAATAAATCGCTCTGAACTGCGTGATATTATTCTTGCAAATGTTCGCCATTTCATTCGTAACAAAAAACTGTAAGTATCTCAATATCAACTAACTTCAACAAAATAAAAACTTTTAAATAAAACAATTGACTGTGGCAGAGTATTCAGTAAAATATAGTTACGAAATTTTCTTAGGACGGTTATGACCTGCGCCATATGACATTCATTTATTCAATATTAAATTACCCGCTATAGTAACTTCTTTTTGTTCCATTATTTTTTTGGGGGGGAAAGCTTACAAAATTAGCTGGGTGGTCAACGCGCTGGATTGCAAGAGGATTTGTCATGAGTTCAGACCTCATTCGTAATCACTGTAATACAAAGCTTTTTTTTTTCCACCTCTGCGAGTTTTGGTTTATAACTAACTTTTCTCATTTTTTGAAATATGCTTCTTATATTTAACCATGAATCATTTTATTCTTATTTTATCTGTTATTAGTCCAAAGAGACTTTGTCCCTGAAGGACTATTGTTTTCGTTTTGCAATTTTGCGTTGCTTCACCATAAATGCCCAATTCACTTTTCAAATTGTTGCCACCAAATGTTATCGCCCTACATTATATTTAAAGAAATTAAATAATGAAGAATCTTCATAAATGTATATATGTTTCTCCAAATGTGATAAAACAACGGTTACTTAGAGCCATAAAATTTTGAATAACGTACGTTTCTACCCGAATATTCGCGTTTGGAAGCCCAAATTTGGAATTTGTTTTATTATTTATTTCATATTTTTAACGAATTTTTGATGAACAAACTCAACGATTTAAAAGCGAGCAATGGCAACACTCTACGGGGGAGGGGGAAAGGAACTTTATTATCTCCAGCGTGCGGAATTGTGTATCCGAAATCCTAAAGATTTGCTCATTTTAAAATTATTTTGTGATATTGTTGTTGAACTGAATTTTATGGCTTATGTGCGAAGAACATGATATTTAAGGTAACGCACAAAACGTTAAAAAAAAGACCCTTTGGACGCAATTTAAAATCTGAAACCTTGCAGATTTTATTTTTTTTATTACTACTGTTTAAAATTCTAGTTAAAAAAGTGTGCACTGTACATAGAGACCAACTGATGATAAATATTCTGTTTTAAGCCAGCGAGGATATTTAGTGTTAATAAGAAACACGATTTGATAAGACAAGTAATGAATTTAATAACTAAATGTTTGGAATAAAAAATATTATTATTAGAATTACCAGAAAACTTTAATATTACGTAAATTTTTCTATCATTCCCTGGATACCTTTGCATATTTAACGCGTAATTAATTACCTTGCATATAACGGGTTCAGCCCTGAAGTTTCAGAGTTCCTGAAAAATGTCCTGAATAAATAGTATTTTCTTGATTATAATCAGAAAAAAGACTCTCTCACTTTGTACCATGATTCCTTTTCTTCCAGTACACACCCAACCCGAAATCGGATACAATAAAAAGGGTAAAAATTTTCATGTGTAATGAATAAGAAATAAGCCAACCTTCTAAATGAAATTTTTCGTCCATAACGCTGAGAGGAAAGGAAAACATCGAAAGAACTATAGCCACAATTCTTAAGACACCTTTTAATGGAATGAGTGCAAAGGATGCGTTGCGTTTGATATTCTCAGCACATAACTATTTTAGCGGAGTTGTTTTAATTTGCTTTATTTACAAACATATTAATTAGTTGCTTAATTTACTTTATTAATTACGTATTATTATCTGTTTTAATTTACTTTAATTACAACCATACTGATTCAGAAATATTGTTGCGTGCGTACGGTTTCGTAATAGATTGAATGCACAAGTCCGATAAGAGGTTAATAAAATTTATTCTTATCACAAAAATGTAACAAAACAGTCAGATATTCCTACAATATCACAATATCGCGCAGTATAATCAGTAGTTATTCTTTAAATTACTAAAAATGTTAGAATACAACGCTATGCAATAAGAAAGCTAATCCGATCTCACCGCGAATTCGCTGCAATCAGCAACAACAGCTCACTAAGCAACTACTACTGAGATCTTTGATCTTGAATGGTTTGGACAGCCTTTGGCGGGCCCTGCTTTTACTGCCTATCTTGGTCGTATGCCCTAAGGCGATGGTTACTAAAGTTCAAAGGTGAAAAATCGCCAAGCCATAGGAACAAAACATGTACTGTCTGTCTACGAGAAGAACAGCTCCCGCCAAAGTATCTGGCAGGTGGAGGTTGCTATCGAAGTAGGGCTAGTATATTTCAAATAGAGGCAAATCAATGGTTTCCAATTCATCTTTAAATGAGTCAAGGTGGCAAACTTAAAAGTAAATCTTCAAGATACTATTACGGAAAATGGGTCAAGGCTCGTTTCTATGGCAACAGACAGCTACAGATTAACTAACGAAAGCTTTTCTTATGATAGACAGACTGTACTTACAGTACTGACTTGGGAGAAAAGACAAAAAATGCCTTTCGAACTGCTGTAAGAAACGGGAGAGATGAGAAGTAGGTGATTCGTCAGAGCCAGTCACGTGGGAGGTCACCCACCCAAGTACTGACCCTTGGAGCTGCATCTTGAACGGAAACATGAAAATCATGTAAATGGAAAATAAAGTATTTACTTCATAATGGTGAGTACTGGAAATTAGTCTTTTATTTCTGATATTTGCACAAGTAATTGAATTCCCTGAAAGCTAAGAATAAGTTTTTCTGACATTAACTTTGAATTTTTCATTTTCTAGATGACAAACATTAATATTTGGAGATGAATTAGAATGCCTGAGTTTCCGAATAATTCTTTGATCGGGTTCAGGGTATCATCAGGTGCGAGCTGGTTCTTTAAAATTTCGCTATAGCGGGATTTCCTAGTAGCGTAACTTGGTTTTGAATTTGGAAGAGGGGCGAACTTTACTTCAGATAAATTTGGAGTCAGTATTCTCCCTTCCTTTCTAACATTCTTCTTATCGTCGTCTTTGATATTCCTGATATCCAGTGTAGGAGCTTATATGAGTTTGCTGGCAAAAATACGCATCTTGGGGGTGTTCTCTTTCTTTAGAGTGCATTCATTAGTTCGATGATCTTTACCACACTTACAACATCTAACTTTGTGAAAGCATCTGTGTTGAGTATGCCTATAATCTGGCATTTAAAGCACTGGTTAGAGCGTCTTCCAGTTTTTCGGTATTTTCCAATCTTAACATTGAAGCTGAAGATGTTGTTTACATGAAAAACAGCATTATCTGCTGGTGTGTTTCGAGTTCAATAAAGTAAATAGGGATTTTCTGGTATGTATCTTCTAATTTTCGGGTAAACTGCTTCACCTTTCTTACATGGAATTTTCTTTCGGTCAGATTTTGAAAAATAGCATCTTTAGGGATTATTTCAGGAATATTTTGTAATGCTGTTTTTATGGTGCCTTCTGTTCAAGTATGTAGGTGTAGAAGCTGATGTTAAGATGTTCTAAAATCTGAGGGATTTTTTTGTAATCTTCTATATTTTTAGGAAACTTAAAAATGGAATTTCGGCGCAGCTGAAATTCAAATTCTTCTGTGCAGATATTTCTAAGAGTTTTATACAATTCAAGCCAATTTAGATTTTCTTATGTTAGAACGATTGGGAGAATTTTGCTATTATTATTATTAGTAACGTTTATATATGATTGATTTTCCAGTGATATTTCTGTAGACAAGCTACTGAATCGATTGCTTTGTGAAACTTCAGATTTGGGATTATCATTTTCTTTCAGTTTGGTGGTTTTACGTGGGATTGTCAATTCGGAGCTACTTTCAGTAGCGTCAGCGTTTTGCTGCATTTCTTCAATGCTTTGTATTAAGTTTGGGAAAATTTTCTTTAATTTTTCGATATTGTTATCATTTGATTTATATTTTTGTTTTCAATTTTTGTTTTCTGTGCATGCTTGCATCTCGTCGTTAACCATTTTCTGATATTCAAGATTCAAGTAAACCTTTTCATCACTTCCGAATTTTTCCTAATTTCATCACCTGTAGGTGAAATGCCCTTGTATTCGTCCATGTATTCATCAGTTGACTTAAACCATGAGAGTGGTTTATCTGGAAGTTGCTTACTAGCCATAGATTCCTGAGAGAATTCAGCAGAAAGCGTAAAAATATGAATTAAACAGCCATATCAAAACTGTAAGCAAATAAATAAAATGGCGCACTCCTGAATAATGTATTCGCCAATGACAACTAATTATAACTATTGGACACACAAATACTGCTATGAATTTTGCATTTAGTTGCCACTGAGATGTCTCTCTTCGGCTTTTTAAAGCTTTTTAATTGGCCGAGAGAAAGTTCTGGTAATTTCTGTTTTCTCGAGATTTCTGGAAAGCAAACGAGTAGAATTTAATTTAATTTATTCCCCCTAATATCATTCAGTTATATTCCTCTGTGATTGCTAGTTGTGTACATTCTTTAACTGAATATAATTTTGTTACATGTGATATGCCGAAAGAGTTTTCACGCAATTTGAAAGTTTCCAAATGCTTAAGATATTTTATTAATAGTCTCATAGATAGTCTCGCACGCTGGAGATAAAAATGTTTTATTCCGTACAGTATTGCGACTGCTCACTTTGAAGTCGTCGAGTCTGTTAATCAAAATATCGTTAAAGCTTTACAAAATATGAAATATATAATAGAACAAACTCGAAATCCAAAATTCGTGTTTCCTGGTTGCCATATTCGGATGCCATATCGTACTGCGTTATTTAAAATTTGATGGTTTTAGGTAGCACTGGTTTGTCACTATGTGAACAACATGCATACATTCATGCAGATTCTTCATTATTTAATTCCTTTAATTATAACACATAGCGGTAATATTTGGTGGCTAAAACGTGAAAAGTGGTACAACACATTTAAGCGTTTCGACGCAAAATGCTGTTTCGAGACTATCATCCCATTCGGGACTAACGTCCTTTTTGAGCTAAAAAATCCTTGAAAATAATTCCAAATGAGTCTATGCAATTTTTTTCGGCGTTTCTTCAGGTAATCGAAACACTGTTTATAGGCGCTGGAACTAATCGTTCACAAAATACGCGTAACATTTGCGGTTGAAGGGCGCCCTGTCTTTAGTTCATCTTCAACGCTTTCGCGCCCACATTTAAAGCAGTTGTACCACTTATATAGTTGTAGCTTCTGGCCGTTGTGTTTTTCATAGAGATGCATCACCATATACTGGTTGAATCATCTTTAGGTAGCAGATTTATCTAATTTGCAATAAAATTTGATATTATAACATATTTCCATTTCGAAGCAAATTTTTTTGTTCAGTGTTTTCTCAGTAAATGAAAATGACTCCGGCGTTTTGGTATACAGATGACAAAATAAACAGTTTAAACTGCTTTTATCAACAGTTGAGATACCATTCTTTCTTAGCATATATTTATTCTTTCACTTTCGTATCGACAAGGGAACCTAATATGCCACAATAACTGAATGTTACTGTAAAATTGACCATACAATGTCCAATCTTTTCCGGATTTTCGGCTTTGAATAGCCAGTTCATAATGTGGCATGAGGAGATCGTCCAAAGTCGAAAAAAATGGAAGGATATTAAATTTATTTCTTTATTGTTTATTTAATATCATCGCTTGGCGCAACAAATTTCTTCTATGACATTTCGAAGTGTACAACAATTTTTTATTTCTAGATTTTAGTGACTTGCTGCAAACTTAGTCGTCCAACTAAATGCCATCAATGACTGGGGACATGCGATGGTTCTTACCAAATTTTGTTCTAGGCCCATGTATTCCATTGTGAGCAGAATAGAAAATGTCGAATAGAATGGAAAACTCACTTCTGTAGTACAACTTGTCTCATCAGACATCATGTTCTGTTGCCGACCTGTAAAAACTATCGTCGCCATTCGTGACATCTGTAAAAACGCTTCTTAAATTACTCCTACCTTTGTCTACTGTAGGGAGGTGTACTTTATTTCCAACTTTTGCTGGTGCGAACTTTGCTTGGGAATTTTTAAGCATTTTAACCCTTGAGCTTTGTAAATCCTGAGCTGACTTCTTTTTGACTTTCTGTTTATTGATATATAGCCTGAAAATACTCACCTCTTATTCCCTCCGCCTGCTTCATTAATTATCCCACAAATTACAGCAAAATATTCGCCGCAGAATTCACAAGAATAGGATGAACTAACTCTTTTTTTTTCATGATAACCAAAGTACTTTCGCATTATTGTTATCAACAAACTGGTCTAGACTTTCCAAAGCTTCCATTGCCATGACAGCAATTTCATTTTGGGAAATAGTTCCTGCATTTACAGCATCCAGTATTTCTTCTTTAATTCTCAAGATGTTCGTCTGTCACCACGTTAGCCACAACATCTCCGGGTAGATTTGTTCCACTTTTGCTTTCAGCTCAAATATGGCTTCTACAATGACTGCTGAAAGCCTTGGTAAAAGGAAAGGTTCTTCATGAATTGAATGAATCGGAGACTTTCAGCACGGTTAGTGTATCTCTAATTGTTAAGATATCGAGTAATTGGTAAGCAGTTTCTGCTCTTTACCTTTTCAGTCGTCGCAATAATGCAAGTTTAGTTACATGACCCTGGTAATTCAGTATAGACTTGTACAGCACGTCAGGGTTACTTTACATATCTATATTTATTTTGCCATTTTCATATAGATCATGCATATATTTTATTTCTATTGTTTAGCATCGTCTCTCCCGCCCTCTAGAGACCTCTTAAGTATTTCGCTTCTCGGTCAAGGGGATACGAGACCTTAGGTAGACAGAGTTTTAACGTCCGATACGACCAAGTAGGAGCAAGCTATTCGATTTGCTTGGCACCTCGAGTTCAGCCGTTTAGATATCATAGGTTTAGAATCTAGACCAGTGATCGCCAAACCGTCGATCGCGAGCTCCCTCAGTTGAAATCATCTCCGCGAGCTACTAGTAGCTCGCGGAGATACACTCACGTTTGTGAAAATTGCAACACCATGAAGGACTTACGCGAGTGAGCTGAA
>KK115581.1:5909-19746 GCA_000611955.2 Stegodyphus mimosarum
TTATTCTTCTAGTACAATGAATTTATGACAGACGGTAACTTTTTCGTTTCAACGATAGTGACTTCCCTCGGAAAAGAGCACCTGCGGACTTTTCGGAAAAATGCAACCAAAGACGGGAGGGGGGGTGAAAATTGTCATTTGTTTTTTTTATTAGCTAACCCCCTTGATGTGGGGAAAATGTATTGGCTTGTCACGTTCTGCTTGACGGTTGGAATTATATTGACAGGAGATCGATGTCAGATGGAATGTTTGACTCTTCTTAAAATGCTCGACACTTATCTTTTTGTTTTCATATTTACACATCATCCGTTAATATTTTCTGCATGTATTGTTGCTGTTTATAGCATTTCCTATAGTCTCATTAGTGACTCTTTAACCATTTTAACTTTTCTCACTGGTGTGCTCGAAAAAGCAATGGTCTTTATTTCTGTAATTCTTTGAAATAGTATATTATATTCAGGGCTTAAATTCAACCGGAAACCTGTTGAGCTATTTCTCAGTTTTGTGTGAAATTTAAATTCCATCCGCAAAGCCAAGTAAGTCAAGATCCGGTTCTTTTTTATCATTAGTCCAAAGGAGCTTTGTTCCTGAAGGACTATTGTTTTCGTTTTGGCAGTTTGCGTTGATTCACTATAAATGTCCAAATCACTTTTCAAAATGTTGCCATTAAACATTATTACCCTGTATTATATTTGAAGAAATTAAATAATGAAGAAATCTGCATAAATGCATATATGTTTCTCGCATTGTGATAAAACGACGGTACCTAGAGCCATTCAATTTTGAATAACGTATGTTTCCACCCGAATATGGCCATCTGGAAGCCCAAATTTGGAATTTGTTTTATTATCTCTTTCATTTTCTGTAAAACTTTAACTAATTTTTGATGAACAAACTCAACGATTTGAAAGCGAGCAATGGCAACACTCTAAAGGGAGAATATTTTTATCTCCTGCGTGCGGAACTCTGTATGACAAATTCTAAAGATATGCTCATTTAAAAATTATTTTGGGATATTGCTGTTGAACTGAATTTTATGGTTTAAGTGCGAAGAACATGATATTTTAATAATAAGGTAACACACAAAAAGTTAAAAAAATGCCCCTTTGGACGTAATTTAAAATCCTAAACATTTCAGATTATTTCTTTAATTTTTTAATTTTAATAATTTAATTATTCCTTCATTAATTATTTTAATAATTATCATGTAATTTTTAATAATGAATAATTTAATTTTTTAATAATCAATACTTTAATTTATTAATAATTTATTTAATTTTGTAACTATTAATTATTTTATTAGTCATTTTACTTATTTATTCTTCCTGTTTCTTGACGTCTTCTATAACGCTCCGGCACTTCTAATTTTAGAAATTAAACCTTGTTTAGGGCACATATTTTACCGCAAAATACGTTCAGAAAATTAGTGGTCAGGGTTGACGCTCCAAGTGGCCAAGATCGCAGATTTTGGGAGGGTGCCAGCAGTACATTTCTTGCAAGCGACATCTAAATACAGGTATATTTCGCTCTGAATTATTTGTATGTTTAATTTATACCAACAGCCAATTGTACTGATCACTTAACGTACAGACGCTGAAATCAGGGTTGTTAGGTGGATAAAATTGCTTTAATAACGAAACCACAAAAATAAATAATTATAGTTAAGTGCATTCTACAGATACAACTAATCAATGTAGAATTTTAATGGTTTGGTTTCGTTTATTTGGTTACGGTCAAGCGCGTGAGGGCTATCTGTCTAAGGGGAGGGATACCATCGTGGAGGAATTTCTAAGAGAAACTTGCTCGTATACACGTTACACATATGGGGAAAACCTCCAAAATGCCCATGCAACCAGCCCGTTCGCCAAGATTCGAACCCCGGACCGAAGTACCAGTATTCAGCGACTTTACCGCTGCTGGGCCTTAAAATTTTAAAGGCTGTTTACGAGATAAATATACAGCAATAGTAGATGCTATTTGACTTTTTAATTATGTTTACAGAAAATTAATATTGATGAAAAATGATTAAAAGACTTGCTGAAGGCTGTATTCTACGTTGCTCGTCTAAAATGAAATACTGAATTATTGACATTGAACTGACATTGGATCAGTCCCAGGAATATAAAGCTAACTTATACGTCTTAACAAAATGCAAATGAAAATCTTCTTTTGAAATGTTCATTAAAGCCACCCAGCTGAGACAGTTGTTGGTAACTGACTACGGCACAGAAGGGCCCGGGTTCGAATCCCGAAGGTGGCATGTATGTACATTGTCTGTCCCTTCACAGGAGGTAACGGTGGTTACCTATTACGTGCCTCCACAATAAAACTGACCACCTCTTCTAGTGGCCACAGCCTAGAACGGCTATAGTCACCTAAAAAAATCATTAGCTCAACTTGTAAAAACTTAAAACCGAAGGAAATCGCAGTTATTTAGTAAACTGCAACTAAAAAAGCCAAGTCATTGCAACTGTATACAGCAATATAAAAGTCGAATCTATTGCAAAGCTACTGTAAAGGAAATGACTAAAAATAAGGCTTTTGGAAAGCGCTTTTGATTAGGTAAAGACTGCTCGACTGCATTAGATTATTTGATTATGGCAAATTACATTTGGTTTTGAATTACGAAGCAAGAAAAAATATTTCTGATTAAAGATCTTAATATTGTTAATTGGTAGATAATTACAAGATAACTAATAATTTGTAAAGAAAAGGTCATCTAGTCTGATGCTAGCAATAAATATTTCTAAAATTATTTTTATGTGAACGAATTTTGTATGTAATTGCTTATCGAGGGAGATTTCAATCAGGAGAAGTGTCTCCCGACTTTGAATACAGTTTTTCTCAGAAATAGGCAAAAATATGGATTAACTCATTTAGAAATACAAGTGAAAAATTCTGCTGTGTACACCAGATGACTTCCTTGAATGGAATATTGAATTACACGCATTTTTTGCTGCATTTCATTTAAACTTATTTCTTCGAATATCATTACAGATGTAGTTCTCATTCAATTAATAAAGTTCTCACTTCGCAGCAAGGCAAAAATACATAAAAACTCAAAATATCTTTATCAAAAATTTAAAAATATAAAAAATCTGAAAGGTTTCAAATTTTAAATTACGTCCAAAGGGGCGTTTATTTAACATTTTGTGTGTTACCTTTATTTCTTAAATACCATGTTCTTCGCACTTAAACCATAAAATTCAGTTCAACAGCAATATCGCAAAATAATTTTAAATTGAGCATATCTTTAGAAATTTCGGTACACGCTCTCACGCGCTGGAGATAAAAATGTTTTTCTGTACAACGTTGATATTGCTGGCTTTGAAATCTTTGAGTTTGTTAATGAAAAATTCGTTAAAGTTTGAGAGAATATTGTTACGAATTTCACATTCATTTGCTTATTTATTTAGAACTGTAATTAGAATTCCTTTTTATTTTCCCGTGCAACGCACGCAGACGATTTTTGAAGAGAAAGCTACGTAAAAAAAAAAAAAAAATGCATACATTTATGCAGATTTTTCATTTTTTAAAATTTAATGCAGAGCGATAACATTTAGTGGCAACAGTTTGAAAAGTGATACGCCGTTTTTGTGTTTCCGACGCAAAATCCCAAAACGAAAGTAATAGTCCTTCGGGACTAAATCCCTTTGGACTAATAAAACACTAAATACAGTAAAAACAAACAATTTTTACAAATAAAATTAGAGTTTCTAAGCAAAAGCAAGCAATTCGGCCAGCGGGTAAAAAGGCAGATTTTCCGGGGTACAAAATTAAAAGTTTACTTTTGGTCCCACTCGGTCAAAAGACACTGAAGGTGCAGAAACTGGCTTAATTCACTATTCTGCTCAGTTTCAAATGTAAACAAATATGGCAGCTAAGGTAAAAAAATTAGGTTTAGCCACCCTTAAACAACTTTCAAATTGTTGATAATTCTACAACTATTGCATGCAGATTAACTTAAGGCATAAAAACTTTAATCAGAAGATAAGAACAACATAATTCAATCATTTTTAAGGCAAAAAATGCACTATTTGCCAACATATAAGAATAAAACTAACTACTCACGGAGCCGAGTTTCAGAGTGGGTATATATATATACACTTTTGGTGCAGCCGATTGCAACCAAAAAGGGAGGTGCACAGCGACATATTATAGCAGTTCTGTATACAAAATTTCAACGTTTTGAAACTACTCGTTCCTGAGTTTTGTAAGATACATACATACGTAGGTACAGACGTTACGAAAAAATCTCTTCCGAATCCATTTTAAATCCTTTTCGCATCCCATTTCGGGAAAAAGAGTCCTTTATTCTGTACTTACCTACAGATGTTATTCAAAAACATTGTTAAATTGTATTCCACGGTCAAAATGGATATTTTCGTTGAAATACGATACCCAAAAATTTTCGCGATTACAATACTTTATTTACTTCGTACAAGGGAGTACAAATTACCTAATTTTTTATTGATCGGAATTTAAAACATGTAAACAATAACAAAATATGACGATGTAGTATGATTTGGTGACTTTCAAATTGTGGGTTTGAAAATTATAAAAGTCACCATGCTTACAGATTGAGAAAGGTAAAATTATTGGCTGCCAATTATAGGTGAAATTTAAAATGAAATTACAATGGTTGAAGAGGTGCTGAAAAGTAATAGAAATTTAATCTTTTAGGCCAGAGCGCAAGAAATTCCGATACCTTATTGCTGAGAGATGTCTCATAGTAATTTTAGTGCAATACAAATATAATACACACTTCACGTGATAATAAATACTGCATCAGCGATCCAGGGGTGAATAGAAATAAAGAATATACAGGGTGTTTATAAAGTCCCGGACCCATTTTGATGTTTAATAACTCATAAAATAATGAAGATATAAACAAACTTATGGCATTTATTGATGGAATAACTTATATATTTTCCTTTTCAGGTTTGAATATCTATACGTTTGTAAATATCGTCCGCGCGTGTGGTTAATTTTAGATAATTTCATTTTCCAGTCTAAATATCTGTACTTTTCTAAATATCGTCTGCTTATTAATTGCATTTTTCTTTCTTTTGTTTCGGCAACTATTGCAGTGTTACGTTTACTTTTGATGTGTTTGTTCTAGTACTTTTATATGTGATGTTTTATTTGACCGGATATTAAGGAGAATGCATACACCACAAGAGAAAGCACAGATTTTATGGTGGTTCATAGAAACTAAATCCATAATGCAAACACAGAGAAATTGCTGAAGAATTTACCAAAAAGATCCTCCATCCAAAAGCAGCATCTTGCGGTAGAAAAAGAATTTTCTAGAAACTGGAAGTATCGCAGATAAGAAACGTTCCTGACGTCCCTGCACAAGTGATTTTGATGTTGAATGTGTCAGAGACATTTTTACACAATCTTAGAAGATCTGTGAGATTAGCGGCAAGAGAATTGGATATGCCAATTTCGACAGTGTACAAGGTTATTAAGAAAAAATTAAGAGTGCATGCATACAAAGTTCAAATTGTTCAAGTTTTGGAACCGGACGATAGGCCTAGGAGGATGACCTTTGCAACAGATATGCTAAAGATGATGCTGAATTTCTGAAGCGCATAATGTTCTCCGACGAAGCATTCTTTCATCTTTCTGGCATTGTTAATCGCCATAATTTTCGCATATGGGGATCTGAAAACCCCCATGAGTACCGTGAGGCACAAAGTGATTCCCCAAAGGTTAATGTGTGGCGTGGACTAATGCACGACCGAGTCATTGGGCCTGTCTTTTTTACAGAAAAGACGGTCTCATCAGTCGTATACTTAGACATGTTCGAAAACTTCGTATTCCACAACTAGAAGAGTTTCAGCCTCATGTCTTTTTGCAACAAGATGGTGCACTGCCTCGTTGGGGTACCATCGTTCGTAGTTCTTTGAATGACCATTTTACAGGAAGAGGGATTGGGCGAGGAGGTTGAATTCCTTGGCCACCCGGATCACCTGATATAAACGCCGCTGAACTTTTTCCTTCGGGGATTTGTAAAGGAGAACGTTTACAGGAGGAGAGTGTCGAACATTGATGACCTAAAAGCCAGAATGACAACCGCAATAGCCTCTGTGGATGCCGACATGCTTGCCGGTACCTGGCGTGAAATTGAATATCTACTTGATATTCTCCGTACGACGAATGGGGCACACGTGGAAGTTCATTGACAAGGGTCATGAAACGTTTTGAGTCTATCTAACCATTTATGTTATTAATTTTAATCTATCTTTATTATTTTATGAGTTATTAAACATCAAAATAAAGAATATATATTGTTCCTACATAGAGGCTCTTTGGTAAAACCGGCTGAACACGGAAATTGAGTTCAAATTCCAGCAAGCTGGTTGGCTGTATGAACATGGTTAACTTGAATACTAGCCACTTTCCCCTAAAAGTTGCTCCTTTTCTTGCAAATAAAATATGGGGAGGGTTTGATAGCCAGACATTTGGAATTTTCTCCCAATATTAAAAATGCTGCAGATTTATAACTTGCTTAAACTCATATTGGACTCATTGCAAGCTGATTTCTTCCCTCTTCGTCTTATACGAAGCCAGAATTTTCCATTTAATCAGGCGATTGATGCTTCGATTTTTTTAATTCATTATTTGACGATACATCACTGAATTATGTTTAAGGTACTATCTGATTCATTTTCAGAGTCTGTCTTTTCGGATGGTAAGGAGAAGATTTTCTTGCATTACTTGATAAGCATAATTTTGTTTAGACCTTCAACGTCTCAAGATCTTGGAAATCGGATTTTTCACTTTACTTTTCTTTTGCGCTTTAAAGTTTATCATTAGTTTATTATTCAAATGTTCCACTTTGAGTTCATCAAGTTCAAATGCCTCGCTATATAATCTTGAAGCCGCCAAACCAAATTGTATTTGTTCCTTCAAATAAAAGACATAGTTTAAAGATATGAATTGGACTCATAATTCTAATCTTTAAACTGTCAATTAACTCCTCTACAGGCTTCTTGCAACTTGCAAAATAAAGGCTTCATAAAAAGTGACTACATTTTGCATTTAAGTGAATACATATATATACGTACAAGTTAATTTAAAAGGAAAGTTAAGAATTTGTTTATAATTTACTTCAGATGATAGACTGCAACGTTTTGCAAGATTAAATTTGGCGCTGATTATTTTCTCGACATAAAGCTATCGAAAGAAAAGAATCCTTAAATGTGCAGCGAATTCTTGAATGTTTTCCGTTAGTGCTTAAAATGAATTTCTTTTCGTGCTTCATTTAATGAAATTTATCAGTTGATTTTAAGTTAATAGCTTTTTTCTTGAGTGCATAGGTAAGTTGGCCGGTTTGGTTTATTTGATTACTGTAAAGCACACAAGGTTTCCCGGCCTGAGGGGGGATGCCTTTGGAGGACTTTCTAAGGAAAGTGGTTCATTTCGCATGGGTTTTGGTTTGGTTGATTACAGCAAAGCACACCAGAGCTATCTGCCTAAGAAAAGGGATGCCTTCGTAGAGGACTTTCTAATGGAAAACGACTCGTATAGACGTTACACAAGGGAAAAATCATGAAAACGCCCATGCAGCCATACAGTTCGCCTGGAATCGAAACCAGGTCACAGGGCCCCTAACCGATGGCTGGCGGTAAAGTCGCTGAACATTGGTAGTTCGTTCTGGTTGTTTTACATATGTAGGCTACATATGGTTTTTCCCCCATGTATAACGTGCATACGAGTCGTTTCCCTCAGAAAATCCTCCACCAAGGCATCCTTAATGTTAGGCAGATAGTCCTTGAGTACTTTGCCATAACTAAATAAACCTGAACCGAACTCAGGTCAGAACTACCAGTGTTGAGCGATTTTACCGCTTGGTCGCTGGTGGGCTCGTATTTCACATGGCAAAAACCAATCTTGAATTAATAGAACCAGCTGTTTTCTCACTTCTCTCGAGTAGATTTAAAATGTAGATTGCCGTTTTATTGAAGGAAAAAAAAAGGGGGGGGGGTCGATAAGACATTAGAAATAACACAATTAACAGATAACTGGAAATCTTGTTCTTTTAGAAGTACATAACATTAAAAAAGTAACTGCTTAATCAATGTAAATAAGAAATTCAAACTATAAATCTAACTATATTTGGCTATTTCAGATTTTACGAAATTTTAATCTCAAATTTTCATCAGAAAATTCGTCATTGGCGATCAGAAATACCATGTATAAATTATATTTTCGGATTATCTATAGATAAGATAATTTGTAATTAGCCCAAAAGTTGCTATTAATTTTGAAATCGTATTTTGAGTTGAATCACTATAAAAGGCTGTCACTTTTCAAATTGTTGATCCTATATATCGCCTTATATCATTTTTAAAGAAATTGAATAATTAACAACCTGCATGAATGTATACATGTATGTTTCTCGCATTTTGAAAAAACTACAGTATCTCGAGCCATCAAATTTTGAATAACGTAGTCCTCCAACCGAACATGTGCACCTGGAACCTTGAATTTCGAATTTATTACCTATTTCACATTTTGTAAAACTGTAACGAATTTCTGATTAATAAACTCAACGATTTCTAAGTGATCAATGGCAACTGGTAACACAGCACGGAATAAAACATTTTAATCTTCAGCTCGTGAGAATGTCTATCAGAAATTCTAAAGGTATGCTGTTTTGAAATAGTTCCCGATTTTGCTATTGAATTATATATGACTTAAGTGTGAAGAAAATTATACTTAATAATAACACTAAAAAGGCATAAAAAGGAGGTTTAGTATGAGTGAGTACCGTAACAGATTCATAGACTGCAAGCTCAGTGAGAGCGTGAAAAACGTTAAATTCTTTTGAGAGACCTTTAAAATCTGAAGCTTTTTTTTTAAAAAAAAGTAATTTTTCTTACTATTTTCTTTTTGCTTTGAAAATGAATTTTTATTATTTCCTTTTAATTTTTAATTTTACACATGTAAATTTTATTATACATTTCTAGATTAATAGATTCATATATATTTTATAAAAATGAGGTTTAGGGTTTGAACACTTTACTTTCCAGAAAGGCATTTATACTACATTAGTAAAGTTGTAATTTCATTTTTTTAATTGAAGAGCTGAAAAGGTAGTGTCTGAAATGTCATTAAGTTTTAGTCTCAGCTTTGTCTTTCAAAAATAATATCAATGTCACCTGTCTGAAATGTCATTAAGTTTTAGTCTCGGCTTTGTCTTTCAAAAATAATATCAATGTCACCATATCATAATCCAAGAATCTCAAATCTAAAAACGTAGGCAGAAATTCGGCTCGAACAACAATAGCAGCCTTTATGACTTCTGAATTAAAATCATAATACAGGGTGTTTATAAAGTCCCAGACCCATTTTGATGTTTAATAACTCATAAAATAATAAAGATAGATTAAAATTAATAACATAAACGGTTATATAGACTCAAAAAGTTTTATGACCCTTGTCAATGAACTTCCACGTATGCCCTCTTCTTCGCACGGAGAATATCGAGTCGATATTCAATTTCACGCCAGGTACCGGCAAGCATGTCGGCATCCACAGAGGCTATTGCGGTTGTCATTCTGGCTTTTAGATCATCAATGTTCGACACTCTCCTCCTGTAAACATTGTCCTTTACAAATCCCCAAAGGAAAAAGGTCAAAGAGTATCTTTCCTTTGGGGATTGCAATCCGCAAAGGTAAAGAGAGAAAAATGCAATTAATAAGCAGACGATATTTAGAAAAGTACAGATATTTAGACTGGAAAATAAAATTATCTGAAATTAACCACATGCGCAGACGATATTTACAAAGGTAAAGATATTCAAACCTGAAAAGGAAAATGTATAAGTTATTCCATCAATAAATGCCATATGTTTGTTTATATCTTCATCATTTTATGAGGTATTAAACATCAAAATGGGTTCGGGACTTTATAAACACCCTGTATAACCTAAAGGAACTCAGAAAGCCAGGCACAAGACCATGATAAAAGTGAGGCTCTTGAATAAAAGCAACAGAAACATTATTTACCTCCATATTCAAAACAAGTTGCTGCTTTACATGCATGCAAATTAATTTGAACAAATTTTAAAATAGAATTATGACTATTATCCATAAATTCGCTCTGGATGTATTTCGACTTCTTATAAATTCATGACAGGAGCAACTTTCAGAAAAGGGCAAATGGCTAACATTTAATTTCTTTTTCTCATCTTTTTGATTACGTCTAATGCAATTAAAACAAACTTTCAAATTCTTCTGTGGGCAATTTTTACTTTCATGTGTCACGTGCACAGAAATAAGAAGCCCGAATGTTTTTACAATGTTCAGCACGATGGTTATATCCTTAGACAGTTAAAACACTGATTAATCACGATAAAATCATCCACAACACACATACTCCAAGAAATTTTTAATCTACTTTCCTGTAAAATACTTCTACGTATGTCTGGATGCACTTCAACAACTAAGTGTCTCGTATTTTGAAATTTTCTTAATGCAAATCGAATTCGAGATTCATTCCATGTATTTTCAGATGCAATAACATCCGGATTTTGATTTTTAAAACATCAAGAACATTCTCATCGTTTATCTCACAAAGACACATTTTTTATTAAAATCGTGGGATTCTTCTGTCTGGAAGGAAAGGCAGTTAATTCCGGTGATTTTACTTGAATTTCAGAGGGACATCTATACCTTGCCGTTTCCAATGTTTTTTAGATTGAGAACACCCCCTTTTTTTCTACAGGATTAATTTGTAGTTTAAGAATCTTTTTAATATCCTCCGATGAAGGGTTTTTCGAAAAAAACGACAAGACCACAACTTAAAGAACTTTGTTTCACATTGTCCATAAAAGATGGCAGCACAGCACTAGCATACGTTGGTTTTACGAAAATGTCTTTAATACGTTCCTAGAAGCTTCACAATAACTCAACGACTTAATACGTTCAAAATTCTTAATAATCAAACACTAACTCGTTCGCCGCCTTCCTTGCCCCTTCACGAATGTTCTGGTTCATATTACATTTTCACTCAATAGGCGTTTCAAGTTTATCATAGCAACATTTAAACGCACTATAAAACGCATCATCACGCGCTTCGTCCATCTTGGCACCCCTTTACTTCATGGCACTTCACGAAGATGCAAAGAGACTGTCATGTTAGGCTTAACTGCACCGAAATCTTGCAAGAATCATAAAATTAACAATATTTTACATTTAGTCTTGGCTTGGATTAAAGTTAAATACTATGGCTAGTGCCTGCCTATATATCATTCCGAATCAGGGAAACTGTTTAGATGACCAAGGATTGGATTGGATTGTATTATGCCCTGGTGCAGTTTTATTCAACGATAAATAGGTCAGCTCTTATTCAGGTTATACAAGCAGAAAATCGCGAAAATGTCCATACAAGCAATCAGTTTTTCAGAAGTTGATCCAGGATTGAATTCCAAATATTCAATTTCTTATTACTCTGTCACCTGCGGGCCTTAAGATGACCAAGCGTTTGGCATAATTTCGAAAATAATAAAAAAAAAAAAAAAAAAAAAAATGAAAGGGTTTTAGCTGCGTGCAATAAAATAATTCAGTGATTATTTTTGACAGAGGGCATTTTACAGCAGTTATTCGTTGCTATGGCCAATCTGAGATTAAACTACTGTTTAAATATGGAATTTATTTTTGACACTCGCCAGATAACACAGAGTAATCCATTTTCTTGAGAAAGTCTTATGTTAGGAAAACTGGTACTTCTTTGTTATAGAAATCCCCAACCATACTTGGCAACTTTAGATTTGCGCCAAGACCTCAGCAATAGTTTTGCCAAGCTTCCGAAGCGCCAATATAAAAATAAAAAAATAATATATAATAATAACAGTAATACTTGCATATCCTTTCCTAAGAATATTGTTGCGTGCGTACGGTTTCGTTATGGATTGAATGCACAAGTCGTTAAAAAGTTAACAAAAATTTATTCTTTCCACAAGAAATAAATCAAAATGCTGAAATATTTCTTCAGAGATATTCGCACAATATCGCAATATCTGAAACGTTTAAGAAGACTCAATTCAAAACAGATAAAATAATTCTATCTCACAGCGAAATCGCTACAGCATAAAGTAAACAAACAGCAGTTCGCTTTAAACAGCTACAACTACAACTGAGATGAGTCAGTCAGTCAGTGATTTTATAGCCGAATTATTGCAAATAATGCAACTTTACCGGCTCAATGACAAAATTTGCCTAAAAAGGCCACAAGACGTTGAAAGTCCAGACAAATAAAAAATAAAAGAGCAAAGGTCAAAAGGGAAGCCACAAGTGGCAAATACAAGACGACTGAAAAGATATACAATGCATAATAAATATAAAATATACAAGTTTAAATACGATACAGTATCATGAGTTACAAAACAGTTAATGTAAATTGAAAAGTATAAGTAAGGTAGGCACCAAACATGTACAGGATATTAAACATTGTGTGAACGGAAACCAGTCATGAATTTTTATTACGTGGGGAAGTTAGCACTCCGCGTGAGGAATGCTGCAAGTGCACGAAGGTCAACGTCCTCTTCAAGGATGATGTAATCAAACGTGTTGAAGTGCTTCAGTCGGTCACAATTTATGGCTTTATCGAAGAAATTTTTGTTCAATTTGTGCAGATATTTTTCCATAGTTTCAATTTGTAGATCCTTATGTAGCATATCGTTAGAAACATAAAAGTGAACTCCGGTAATTAATCTTAAGAATCTATTTTGAATAATTTGAAGAATTTTAATATCCTTTGCCTTATAGGCTGCCCATGCGGGTGAAGCGTATGTCATAATTGGACGAATAATAGCAGTGTATATGTGACGTTTTTTATAAAGGTCTAGTCTTGAATATTTTCCAAGTAAGGGAGTGAGGCTGTTAATTACTCCTATGGTCTTCTGTTTAACTGAGATGAGATGTTTCAATTCGGCTTTTATAAGCTTTTTAATTTTCAGTAGAACAATCACGATATTTCTAGATTTTTCTGGATGGCAACAGTAATTATGAGATATTTATTTATTAAACATTAAATGCACGCGCTCTTTTATTTATTTTTTTGACGTAGCTCTCTCTTCAAAAATCGTCTGCGTTGCACGGGAAATATAAAGGCAATTTTAATTACAATTCCAAATAAATAGCCAAATAAATGTGAAATCCGTAACAATATTTTTAAGAATCCTTATTATTTTATCGCATATAATTGCTTCGGTCAACTACAGCACTCTCACACTTATTAAGCACATAAATCTAAGTAGTGATGAAGGATATTTTGGAACCGCTGAACCAATTTCCAACACGGAGGCGCTTCTTTTTGCAATTTTTAACACTGCACTTCCAAACGGTTTCGTCGTAAACGAAGTTTCATGTTATGGCTATTTTAACGTACTCATTTAACAGGTAAAAGACCTCTTTTTTGAAAAAATGGTATGCCATTCACCTCATTATTTGGTAAATTAAAGATTGATTACGTCATATTCACAAAACAAAAATTTGATATGTACACCATATGACTTCCTTGATCTGAATATTAAATTATACGCATTTTAAATTTCATTGAAACTTATTGGATTGGATTAAATCTATTTCGTCGATAGCGCATAAACCACAACAGTCTCTTAAACTCTTTAAAATTCACTATATTTGTTTACCATAGTGACACTACCTCGCTAGGCTCACTTAGCCACGTTACATCTCATTCATTTTACAACTCAGAATGCACAGAAATTCTATTCAAATACTATAATAAATCTAAAACGTTGTGTAAAAAAAAAAAAAAAAAAAAAAAAAAAAAAAAAAAAAAATATGGAAGTTTTCAGATT
>KK115581.1:20118-32151 GCA_000611955.2 Stegodyphus mimosarum
GCGAGAAACATGCATACATTTATGCAGATTTTTCATTTTTTAAAATTTAATGCAGAGCGATAACATTTAGTGGCAACAATTTGAAAAGTGAAACGGGCATTCAGAGTGAATCGACGCAAAATCGCAAAACGAAAGTAATAGTCCTTCGGGACTAAATCCCTTTGGACTAAAAAGAAAGAAAGAAAGAAAGAAAAAAGAAAAAGAAAGAAACAGTTTTCCACAGAAGATTCAGTATTTCTCATTCAATTAATTCATTTCTTACTTATCGACAAGGCAAAAATACATAAAAACTCAAAATATCTATCTTAAACATTTATTTCCTCGAAAAATTCCAGAATTGATTAAGTATGATTTAATTCGCAATAATAAAACAAGGTGTTACCTTTTTGTTGCCAAGCTTAGTTTCTCTAGACTGGCAACAAATCCAACATTCTGCTAAGTTTTAAACGTAAACAAAGATGGCTGCTACAGCCAAAAAAAATTACTAAAGGCATAAAAACTTAACCGGGAGATAACAGCATAATTCAATCATTTTTAAAGCAAAAAATGAGAAATTTATAAATGTATAAGAATAAAGGAACTGAGCTCACTGAGCTGAGCAATAGAGTGGGTATATATGTATGCATATATTTATATACTTTTGGTGCGGCCGATTGCAACTAAAACAGAAGGTGCACATCTGCATGTTGGAGCAGTCCATATACAAAATTTCAACGTCCTGAAGCTACTCGCTTTTGAGTTATGCGAGATACATACATATATACGTTCGTACACACAGACGCCATGAAAAATCTCTTCAGAATCCATTTTAAATCAGTCTTATAATTTTTTTTGATACCCAAAATTTTCCGTTATTACAATATTTCCTTTTTACTTCGTACAAGGAAGTGAAAAAGCGGTGAATACATTTTTGAACGAACAATCCGAATTTGGAAACCTCATCGAAAATGAAAAATGTAAGAAAGAGCAGGCGGCGAGAGTAAAGATGCAACACAGTGCTAATATTCAATTACGTGGCGAGTTATAAGAACACGCAGCAAGATTTTGGCGAGATATTTCGGTTGATTGGCGATTCAGTCTAGGGAAACGCTATAAAACAGAAGTACCAGAAAATTATAACTCAATTTCACTCACCCAGAAATGTGATAACGTGTTGACATGAAGTGTTTTCTTTATCTGGTTGTCGGAGAGTTCAAGTAAAGGCTTCCCTGGCAGAATTCCCGCATTGTTAATCAAAATATCGACATCGCCTACTTCTCGTCGAACTTTCGATGCTAATTCTTCGACTTGATTTTCATTACTGATGTCACATGTGTAGGCATGCGCCTTGCATTGCATCTGTCTGATGTTTTGCATTGCTTCATTATTTCGGACCTGCAATAGAAACAATTTTTCAAGTAATAAATTCTAACATTTAAATGTCTAGCAACATGTGATGTATTTTACTACATTTTTAGAGTTAAGTAAAATGATCGAAAAAGATTTGACTAAATACTACCTTGTTTGTGTTTAAAAATTAAAGCATGTTATAAAGATCTTCGTGTCGATCTTTATTTCGGAATCTTGCGAATCTTTATGAAAGCATTAGCGATATATACTGCTATGCAATTGCTGAAATCATTAAAGAGAATCTGACAGAGTAAATGGATCGCACAACTTAAGACACTTGATTTTATTTTGAAGTTTATACATAGCATGATACAGGGTTGGAATTTAATCGATATCTATTCAGCGTTTCAAAAGAAATACTCTGTTCATCATACAGCAACACTGTTTAATCATCTCTAGCGCAAGGATTTAAGAAAATAACAGCGTCAAAGAGATGCTCTGAAGGCTACAAATTTACTAAACATGGATTAGGCATTCGTACCATAAGAGTACAACTAAAGATATAGTGAGTGAAAAAAAATAATTGGCAATTGCCTATAATTGATCATATTTGCTTACAAGAGAAATGCTTGACAATTTTTGCTGGACAAAACAAATAGAGTTAATAAACACACAAACCTAATGAAACTTTCATTTTAACATGCTTTTTACACACATTACGCAACAAAAATATAAATTTGCATGTCAAAAAGTATTGGCAAGGTTCTAACTGCTATGCAAATTTTCCTTATTGTTATGTTGGGGTCACGTGTTTATTAACAGTTTCAATGCTATGCTAACAGTTATACTAACAGTTTCTTATCTGTGTTTAGACCGATAAGAAACTGTTAGGTCTGCAGCGCTACTTCAAAACTTTTCAAATTTATTTTGCTATAAGTTCGACCGTCTAATCTGCGACCATCAGCGCAAACGCGCATGCGCCATTTGGACCGAATTATTCTGAAAACAGGGAGGAAGGGATGGGGACTTTCTTTCCCTCCAGCATATAAATTCTCTCTTTCCGGAGAACAGAAGACTTCCACTTGACCTTTCACGTCGCAGCAAGTAATAACACCCCTTTTGGACGAGTTTATGTGTTTTGGCAGAATGCCAGCCAAGGTTGCGTTTCAGACGGTCAAACTATAATACTATGTTAAAATGGCTTCGAAGTCGAAGGAGTTGTGTGTTAATGTTAATGATTATTAGAACATGATTATTCAGCTCAGAAATGAAGATTTAACTTATCATGCTATATGAATACAACTGAATATAAATTATTTATTGTTAGAAGTGTTGCAAAAAAGTGCAACAAAACAGGATGGATGCAAAATGAGATTAGAAGTGGATGGCCTCTGCGAGGCAAAAACGTAGCATTATCAAAGAAGTCAAGAAAAACCGTAATGTAAGTGCCCTCCAGTTAGCCAAAGATGTTGTTAACACTTCGCATAAAACATTTAGTGTACAAGCGATACGGAATATTTTACATGAAGCAAGTTATTATGGAAGGGCAGTTGGAAAGAAAGCTTTCATTTCAAAAATAAATAGGAGAAAGATATTAGATTTTGAAGAATCTCATGTTAATTTGTCCCTAAGAATTTGGGAACACAATTAGTTTCTCCGACGAATCGAAGCGTAACATTTTCGGGAGTGACAGACGACAACATTAGTGCATAATAAGCAACAATTGTATGAATTAAAAATATTTAAATACCATGATAATTTAAAACAATGATAACTATTGTGATAAAATTTATTTTACTATTTGAATGCCGTGGCAACTTCACCCCATTGGCTAGTGCAGTTACGCAAGCAACCAATAAACTATCGGCGACAGACAGACACTCAAGCCGCATAGAACAAAGAATGATCTGCAGTCACTCCCATATAGCATGGTAGGTCATAAATGTATCTGGTCATGATAGAAAAACTAAACTATAAAAAAATCGGAAAGCTTTCAGATTTTACATTACGTCCAACGGGCATTTTTTTAACGTTTTGTGTTTTACCGTTATTTATTAAATATCATGCTCTTCGCCCTTAAACCATAAAATTCAACTTAACAGCAATATCGCAAAGTAATTTTAAAATGCACATAGCTTTAGAATTTTCGATACCGTTTCCCCCTCCATAATGTTGCCATTCCTCGCTTTGAAATCGTTGAGTTTGTTAATCAAAATATGTTTAATATCTGATAAAATATGAAGTAGATAACAAAACAAATTCCAAATTGGGACTTCCAGATGCTCATATTCGATGGAGGATTATTACGTTATTCAAAACTGGACGGCACTAGGTACCGTTGTTTTATCAGAATGCGAGAAACACATGCATTTATGCATAATTTTCGTTATTTAATTTCTTTAAATATAATAGGAGGGCTGTAATATTTGATGGCAACAGTTTGAAAAGGGAATCAACGCAGAAAGTGAATTGGCTCAAACTGCCAAAAGGAATAAACATTAATTTTAAATTTCTGTCTGCGTTTTATTAAATACGGAAAAGTTCGAGAAAATACCGACAAACCTTCGAGAAAATATCGACAAATAAATTCAAGAAAATATTGACAAATAAATTCAAGAAAATATCGACCAAGTTCAAGAAAAACTAATCACATTAAACCGTTCGGCCACTATTAAATTTCTGGATTTGGTAACGCTGAAATTTCAAGTACTGTAATTATTTAATTAAATTAATTATTAAAGCTAACTTCAGATTTAAATTTGAGAAGACTTTACTTTGAATTTCAAATGTCGAAAACCGAGTTTTTTGCATTCTGAACTTAGTGTTAAGGGCAAGAAATTATAAATTTCTAAATTGACTGCAATTCTACGTCTAATATTTCAAAAGTGCGTTAAAAATATCAACAAGGAAACAAGAATAAACTCAGAACTGTGAGATCAATAATTGAGTCATCGCGAACAGGAGCAAGTTGTTGGATCTGTCAAGCTGAGCCAATAGGGAAAATTCTAAAGCTGCTGTATTTTCTGTATGAATTTAAGCACTAAATAACACTACGAACATTACGAATACAAAGAGAGAGAAGTCGGAATGATGCCATAAATTACTGAGAGCAACCGGAAAGACTGGATTTTGTAAATGTAATAACTAACAGAGATCAGAACTCCTGACAAGCCGTTATTTCTAGAATCTAATTTAACTTCAAATTGTTCAACACAAGTTAGAGGAAAGTAGCTAGGTGAAAGACATTATCAGTGCTTGATCAACGTATTACTTGTGCTGCTGTCAAACACAGAGCTGTAAAATCTGGGAATGTAGAGTGGCTTCCAAAAGTGTTCGTACACAGACGATTTCCATTGAAATAGAGCTCTATCCATTAATTAAAAGTAAACTTTCTGAATGAGATTTTAATAATAAGATCTATAATCTATTCGTAACAAAATTACATGAAATTTTTTTTAAATATAGCAAAACTTTATTTTTAAGAAATTAATAATCAAAAAATGACAAACATTTTATCTCACAAAAGACTTCGTACACTGAAATATTTTTGTAAAAAATCAAAATTAGAATGATCGTTTGCCTATTTTTTAAATTTTTGCATTGTGGTGGCATTTAAAAAATCGTTTGCTTTAATTTTTTATTGTTTACTTCATAATATTCTATTTATTATTGAAAAATGCGTCGCAGTCGTACAGAAATTACAAACAGCACTCGAAAATTGATAATTTTTCACCCTAGTAGTGGTAAATCAATTCGAAATATCGTTAAATTAGTTACTTTATCCCTTTCTACAGTGCAGTGTGTGATAAAACGCTTTAAAGAAGAAAATCGGATTGAAAACAAGGTAATAAAGGTCGACTGAGAAAGTTAGCTAAACGTAATGAGAAATTTATTAGAAAATTCTGAAAAACCCACGTTTGAGTGGTGTAAGAGTTTCTGCAAAATTTAATGCAAAGTTTCGCACTTCAATTTCACCTGAAACTGTTCGACGAGTCCTCAGAGAAGTTGGATTACATGGGCGTTCTGCCCGTAAAAAAATATTCGTTAGTGAGAAAAACAGAAAGCTTAGGCTTTCATTCGCAAAATCAATGATAAATACATCCGAAACGTACTGGAATAATATCCTATTTGCTGACGAAAGCAAATTTAACATTTTGGGTTCCGATGGTCAAATCGCTGTATGGAGAAGAAAAAACGAGGAACTTCATTCTAAGAACTTAGTTGGAACAGTTAAGCATGGCGGTGGAGGTGTTCTAGTGTGGGGGTGCATGGCAGCATCAGGACTAGGTAATTTTGTATTTATTGATGGCAAATTCAATCATCCTCTTTATTTAAATATTTTAAGACACAATTTAAAATTATCAGCCCAAAATGTGTGTATCGGAAACAATTTTATTTTTAATCATGATAACGATCCTAAGCATACGGCTCTCAAAGTTCGCCTGTGGTGTCTCTATAATCGTCCACAGGTTTTGAAAACACCACCTCAGTCGCCAGATTTAAACCCCGTAGAGCACATTTTGAAAGAGGGAGAGTACGGAAGGTTAGTAGAGTACGAAAACACGACTTCAAAACGAAAAGCGAACTCAAAACAGTCATGATGAAAGAATGGATGAACATTGATACAGATATTACAAAAAACTAGTAAAATTTATTCCCAGACGTTTAAAAGCTGTTATGGATGCTAAAGGATATCCTACTAAATATTAATTTAACGAAAAATGAGAATATTTACCAATATGTCAAGATTTTTTTGAAGTGTACGAAGATTTGTGAGATAAAATGTTTGTCATTTTTTGATTACTAATTTCTTAAAAATAAAGTTTCGCTATATTTTAAAAATACTTCATTTAATTTTGTTACGAATAGATTCTAGACGTTATTATTAAAATCTCATTCAGAAAGTTTACTTTTAATTAATGGGTAGAGCCCGATTTCAATGAATATCGTAAGTGTTCGAACACTTTTGGGAGTCACTGTATATCAACCGCTGGATGGTTTGGTTTATTTTATTATGGCAGAGCACTCGAGAGCTATCTGCCTTGGGGAAAGGAAGGCTTCGTAGAGGACTTTTTAAGGGAAACTAGCTGGTACTCATATTACACATGCGAAAAACCACGAAAACGCACATGCTTTTCAGAAATTTTTTAACCCTGCTTTAGATGCATCCGTTTGTTTTGTGCAATTAGGCGCGTGAATGACAGCTGTCACCCAATTAAGATTCATCTAGAATAACGAAAATCGGTACTTACGTATTAACGCAATTTCCCTGGCGCAATTTGGCGATTTTTTGCATATGGAAAGGGGAAAGTTACTTATCAGGTGCATGTTAGGTGATTTTCACATTTCGATTCGGTAATTTTTTTTAAGATTCCAAACTATCGATATTTATCTTAAATCGGCAAGCATTATCAACACATATATTAAAAAAATTGAGAAATTAAAAATACACATTTTAATTATTAAATGGCGATTGATACAAAAAATAAGAATAACTTTTTGTAAAATCATTCTAACTTTAAGTTGTCGTCTCCCCGTTTACAACATTCTGTTTTCATTTAAAAAGATCATAACCGCACAAACCCGGCATCACGCAAAACTTCAAAATTATTTATATGATATCTATTGATCTAATAATGAGATGCAAATGCATCTCATTATTCCTTCCTTTAGAGTTTTATGATAAAAATACTGTATTCCTGCAAAACTCTTCCTGAAATTTATTGCACTGCTTGCAAATTCCACGACTGATTATTTTTAAACTGAGTCTTAGACAAAGAAAAAAAATATCACTATTTGTCTATAAAAACCGTTGGGACGTGGAACAAAATGAATAAAAAACGCTTAATAAAAATGACGACATTACTTGACTGAAACTGTTACGAGTATGGTTGCCCGAAGAATGTTTATGCACATGTTTACCAGACTTTGGCACATTCTGGTATTTGGCGATTTCCACAAAGTGGTTGCCATAATACGTGTACGTATCGGAAATCTATAGTATTAAAATGTGTGAGAATCTTTTTTTGTTTGTGACATTATCTTCTCCGGAACGGCTGGTAGTTGAGTTTTTAGGGTAATCTGTCGAAAAATTCCAAAATTTTGTGAGAAGCCATTTCGACCATTTGCATCTTGGTACGACTATCAACCGTGATATTAAATACTCCGAAAACGCCGATTTTCGCCTTCGTTTTTCTGAGTGGCAATACTCTCGATAAAAATCGGTTTTATTTTGAAAAGTGTTGCCACTCCTCGCTTTCAAATCCTAGAGTCTGTTAATAAAAAATTTATAAGTTTTACAGAATGCTGTTTATTTTCACTTTATACATAATTCTGTTTAAGTGTACAGTACGTCATTATCTGATAACTTACAAAAATTTAATATTGTTTTTCTGTATATAATTATTGATTTTGTTTTATGCATAAATAAATATGCTACTTTTCTGCCGAATTTTGTGTCAATCAAAGCAGTATTTGTTGATTTTTTTGCATTTTACATCTTCGTGCTTAATTTTTGGAAGTGAGTGTAAAACTAACACTGACAAACATTAAACATATAATTAATACAAAGTCATAGTCTGACGTTAAAGAAAGCACTCTATTGCATATAACGTCATTGTATGTCGGAAATGTTTTGTTAATGTCAGTATTTTAAATTAAATAGCTGCTGTTGGCAATTTTTTTCTTGCAAGTTAGGATGATTGACACGGTATGTTATTGCTTCGTTAATTCTTTTACTGATATTGAGAAAAAGTTATATTACCTTAAATTTAAATCATGACGTCATGCGTGTTAACCTGTTGTGTCTAAAGTTTTTGTTTCCTGGTTTGGCAACAAAAAATTATTTTCGAATTGGTTGTTGACTGGAAAGAATGATTGATTTCATTCATGTTGAAGTGTTTTCTTTTCAGATGTACACATAAATTTTGCTTTGGCCGCAGTCCACTAGTCATTTTTAAATGATTATTTTTTTCATTTATTTGACAAAATAGTAATACTTTTGATTGTACGCAGCGATATTCAGAAAAATCTGAATATAATAGACCTTTTTCATTCAACATTCGTTATTTAGAACACCCACGAGCCTGATCTAGGGTTAAGTGCAAACGAAATGGAATAAACTAGCAGCAGTTTAATTAAAAAAATCAAATCCATGACTTTTAGACTTACAGCTGTCCTAAATGTGCAAGAGATAATGCTATATAATGACTAAATTTCAAGTTTACCGTTTTACTGCAACAGACTGAATACTTCAATCCTACTAGTTAAACTTAGTCCTTTTGTTTTGCAGCCGTTATTTTCTTAAGCTTTCGAATTTTTATTTTTACGAATAATATTAAAGTACAAATAGAGAATTTCAGATACATTTCTATTGTTTTGCATATGGTGTTTAAAATCGCTTGAAGCTGCAGAAGATTTTAAATGGCCGAATACGTTAGTAAATGAAATTTTTATTGTTCTTGGGAATTTTGTCGATATTCTGACACAGTTCATATATTGGGAGCTCTGATTTTTAGTTCGTGTATTACCAAGATTTGTATTACTGAAAATTATTTAATTTTAGTGCACATAAACTGATACCGTGTAACTGTAAAAGTTTATTTTACTTCAGTGTCCAAGATAGGAACTAGAAACAAGAAATTTTTTCTAATCAGCGTTACAATAAAATACACATTTATGCACTTTTTTAACGTCCTTCACAATACCTTGTATTGGAAGTTAACATTGATTAAATTTAAATTTAAGTTTGATTTAAAATCCGATTTCACCATAATTTAAAAACATAGAATTAAATTTTAAACTTTTATAAACAAACCTGTCATTCTTAGGAGCGCTCGATAACTGAAAAATTGAACAATTGAAAAGAACACTAAAAGTCGGTAAATTAAACTAGAAATTCTAGTAAACTCTCTTAGAAAATTACTTTTTATCTTGTCAATGGCCAAGATTAAAAATCTTTCAAGGATTAATTATTCAAAGGACATGAGAAAAATTCAACTTAAAAATCTGTCGAATTTTGAAATTTTTGTATTGTCATAGCAAACATGTATGTGTGAAGATTTCTTAAAGATACGACTTGGTAGAAAAGGTTCATATATTTACAGAATGGCTCAAATGAGTGATGTAAAAGGCATAACTGAAACGATGTACTTGATCTTCCAAATCGACACCGGAAAACTGTTTCACAAATATGGCCACACTAACTATTGAATTATGAATTTTACACATATGGAGAAAACATTTATCCATTGCATTTACTAAGAAATTTAATAAAACAGACGAAATTTGCTTCAAAATTAAATCAAATCCCAATATATTCGAAGTTTGTAGCTCACTTCCTTCTTTTTTAATGCTTTTCACTCATAACTATGTTTTATTTCTTGACTTAATGTGTTTCTAAAGGTAACTAAAATGAGCGATGCTAAACTCGACTTAAAAAAACTTAACTATTAGATATATTTCACATAATTTTTTAATAATAGTTTGGTTATATTGCAGAAGAACATAAAGTTGTCACAGAAGAAATGTTTCCCTAAATTCAGAAACTGTTTACCTGGTGAATTATAAAATACTAAAAAAGAAACAAATTATGTAACCATTCTTAATAAAGTTCTGAGAAAAGTGGCTGACAGGTAAAAAGAAATTCTAGAAGCAGACGAGTTTAAGGAAATTACTGTATTGCAGTAGAGAAAAATTGCGTATTACCTTGCAAAGTCTCAATATTTACTCAAGAAATCAATAATCCACAGTAATTTGATAATTTCCACAATGTAAAAACATTAGTTTATGAGAAACTATTAGAATCTCAGAAAAATTTATCAAATTTTAATTAACAAATAACGAAGTACTGCAGAGCGTTACTGCAAATTTTATGATCAAAAGATACGTAAAAAAGGAATATAGAAGAACTCGGTTTGATAATTGGGGAATAACATTCGTTTAATGTTAATGTGCAAAGTAAAATCTAACCGAATTTCGAGGAATAAACTAAAAATTGAACAACAGTTTTTACCAATTATAAAATAGTTTGATTTGTTTTGTTTGATTATGGCAAAACACTCGAGGGCTACGTGCCTAAGGGGAGGGCTTTCTATGGGAAAACTGGCTCGTATACATGTTACAGACGGGGAAACACAAAAAAGTTCCACTACACCGATATTGAGAAAGCAGAACTTTTAGCGCAGCATCTGGAATCTCAATTTCGCACAAACAACATTCATGATACGGACACTGAACACACTGTTCAACTCTTTCACTCCACCTTCTCAACAACCCCATGCACAAACAACATCATTCCAGCCTTACCTTCAGAAGTTCTTGCTATTATCAAAAAGCTAAAAAGGAAAAAAAGCCCTGGTTTGGATACTATTACCAATGATATGCTGAAGAAGATGCCCATCAAGACAATTTTTCTATTTACGAAAATCTGTAATATCATCCTCAACTGGCAATACTATCCACAACCATGGAAAACAGCAAAGATTGTGCCCATCCTTAAACCTGGTAAACCTGCAGCAAAACCCGAATCTTACAGACCAATAAGTCTTCTCTCGTCTATCAGCAAGGTGTTCGAAGCCATTCTGCTAAAACGAATTAATACGCACCTGGACGTCAATAACATCATCATCCCGCATCAATTTGGCTTTCGGAGGAATCTTTCTACCACCAACCAGTTGTACAGAGTTATTGAAACCATTTCTGAAGGTATGGCTTCAAGGAAGGTCACCGGGGGTCTCTTCATAGATATAGCCAAGGCTTTTGATAGAGTTTGGATGGATGCCCTTACTTACAAATTACACGTTCTGGGATTCCCAGAATACATCATAAACATTACTAATTCCTACCTTACTGGTAGACAATTTGTTGTTCACGTATCTGGAACAAATTCTACTTCGCACCCTATCCATGCAGGGGTCCCACAGGGGTCCTTGCTTGGACCCACATATTTTAATATCTACGTGAATGACATCCCTACCACACACGACACTACACTAGCTATGTATGCAGATGACACAGCGATCCTAGCACAAAGTGCATCTATTGGTCCAGTTATTCAACGGTTACAAAATTATATACACTCACTAGAGATTTGGCTCAATAAATGGAAAATAGCTGTCAACGTTGACAAGACCAAGGCAGTTCTCTTCACAAGGAAAACAAGAATCAAGAGCAATCTGAAGTTCTACAACTCAAATATTCCATGGGCCAAGCAAGTCCCTTATCTTGGGGTGATCCTCAATAATACTCTTACATGGTCCCCACACATCACTTCTATTATCCAGAGGTTCCGAGTTCGTAAAGCACAACTCTATCCCTTAATTGCTCGGAACAGTGTATTATCTATAGACAATAAGTTACTTATTTACAAGTCCATTCTCAGACCATTGTTATGTTATGCCAGTCCAGTTTGGGCACAGACCAGAAAAACTAACAGGCAAAAGTTGCAGGCTTGCCAGAACATTGTTCTTCGCCAAATTACTAATGCCGAATGGTATGTTCGAAACAACAGGATACATGAGGAGCTTGGAATGAAGCTACTCAGATCCCATTACTACAAATTGGCAAAACATTTTCACGCAAGGCAAAGCCTTATTGACAACGATAGCATTAAAATCTGTACTTATGATTATAATGATCTAAATAATATGGATAGGCCCTTGGCCCAGTTGAATACGACCATAATGTAAATTCTTTACCCGCTGC
>KK115581.1:40004-53025 GCA_000611955.2 Stegodyphus mimosarum
GGAAGGTTATGTAACGGCATAAAATGTGTAAGTATTACAACATAAAATGTAAATAATTAATTTAAACCTAACTGACAAATATTTTAATGATCATAATGTTCGTTTTGCATGTTATTTTATTATCTTTTTGTGGCAACAGTTTCCATACTAATTTATGCTTTAGAATTCTGTTTTGTTTACAATAGGTTTTCGCGGAGCGTGTCGGGAAGGTTGCAATTGCAAAGACGTTTCGGAGAAACGCGACGAATTGGCGATTTTCAAAACATCGCCAAGCAGTGGGCTAAAGCGCATTTTCACCAGCACTCTCTAGCGTACATATGCTAATTACTGCTACAACAATTCAAGACAGAAAAACTGATGCGACTTTATGGTTTTTTTTTTTTTTTTACATGTAAATGAACAAAGTAAGGACTTTTTCGTATACCACATTAAGTATAATTTAAGTCATTCTAAAAAACTATCGTTCATGTCTTATTTTTCGCATTTGTAATTGAGAAGGTAGGGGTTTAAAACATTCAATTAACAGGGAAACCAAACTGATAGACATTAAACTGCTGTATCATCTCCTTTGAAAATTTACTTTCTTACGTATGCAAGTAGAAATATGAAGCGGTGTGTATGAACTTTCGACAGTTGTTGGTTACTAAAATATACGACGGCTGTCCTCTGCCAAAGAAGGATGCCTCGATAGAAGCCGAAGAAAAACGTGCTAGTAGCATTATAAATAAATTCCCTGCAACCAACCGTTTGCCAGGTTTTGAACCTGGGTCGAGCTAACAGTGCTATTCACACTAGGATTTAATGTAGTCACTTATGTGAAGTTCAAGTTTTCAAGTCACTCCGCTATGAAGAAATCTGGTTCTGGAGCTATATATCGGCTGTGCGGGATGTCTCCGTTAGCTCAGGCAAACCCAGCTGTGCACAGCATGGAAGTGCTATTTCCTACCTCCATGTTGAACGGAACTTCTTAAGTTATTCTTTCCTGAAAACAACTTGCGCAGAAAAAAATGGCTCGAATTCGTTGCTCAGGGGGAAAACTATGAAAACTGTCATACAGGCAAATCATTTGATGGAATTCATGCACTTACAGACATTCGTACTGTTTTAATCACTGATTAGCTTTAATTGCAAATGTTTCTTGACGCTACATTTTCCTTTTAGGTGTAGCCTGAAAAATGACATTAGCACTAAGGGAAAATATGCCTAAATAATGAAGAGTTTGACCAAGAAAAGCTTGCTGTCTCTTAAAAGAAATTCAAAACGGACAAGTGGGCGAAAATTTTTGTTGAAACATACTAAAATATAAAGTCGCAGACGAGTTTGAGAAGAAGACTAGGAAAACTTTCCTCTTGCCTCAGTATCTTATGCATCTTATTTCGAGGTTCAATATTTTATATAATGCATTGGGGTGCGTAGTTAAAAAAGGTAATACGCATGAATGGCTACAATATTCGACCAGAACCTTTCAGTATTGGATCTAGGTTTTAAATTAACCTATCTTTTATATGTAGTTCCTTTCCTCTCAAATATAAAATTTACTCACTTAATTTGTTTAATTTTATGGAAAAGATAGACGCTTCAGTGAGCAGGATTTTATTTTCTAAAACTAAATAGAATATTAAAGAAACAGAATAAATTAATATTTTTATGTGGGAATTCTGACCATCGTGTTGTCTACTCGTTGAAACTCGGATGGTCTACCAATGGCCCAGTGGTAAAATCGCTGAACACTGGCAATTCAATTCGGTCGCGGATTCGAATACCGGCGAACGAGCTCGCTGCATGGGAGTTTTTGTGGTTTCCTCATATGTAACCTATATATGCAGAGCCGGGACAAGGGTGAAGCAAGTGAATCACTAGAAGGGGCGCCAAATTGGCTATGCGAATTCGAAAATTACTTTAAAAGTTTTTAAATTTATTATTATTAGGGGAAATAAGCTTCAACAAACTTAAATTAATAAATACTTACTACTAATACTTACTACTAATAAATAAATACTTACTACTAATAAAACTTAAATAAAAAATAGGAAGAATTGCAAGAAAAACCTGGAAATTAATGCAATGTGGTATTTCAATGTTACTTTTTATTTATGCAAGAAGGATTTTTAGTTCAAAGAGGCAATTTTCCCAGAAGGACTATTAATTTTGTTTTGGCATTTTGCGTCGATTCACTATAAGCGTTGTTTCGCTTTTCAAATTGTTGCCACCAAATATTATCACCCCGTATATTTAAAGAAATTAAATAATGAAGAATCTGCATAAATGTATGTATGTTTCTCACATTGTGATAAAATAACGGTACCTAAAGCCATCAAATTTTGAATAACGTAATCCTTCTGCGAATATCATCAGGAAGACCAAATTTGCTTTGTTATCGATTTCCCATTTTATAACACTTTAATGAATTTTTAATCAGCAAACTTATAGATTTCAAAGTCAGCAATGGCAACGTTGTACAGAAAAAAACATTTCTATGTCCATCGCGCAAGACTGTGCATCGGAAATTCTAAAGATATGCTCATTTTAAAATTATTTTGCGAAATTGCTCTTGAACTATTAAACTGAATTTTATGGTTTAAGTGCGAAGACCGGGATATTTAATAAATAAAGATAACACACAAAATGGAGGGGAAAAAAAGCGCCCTTTTGAACATTATTTAAAACCTGAAACCTTTCAGTTTTTTACTCTTTTTTCTTTACTCTTTATTTTAATATTTTCATTTGAAAGTTATAAATAATTGGCTACATTATTTTTCGGAATTTATCAAGCTACGATTAAAAATACTTTAAACATTGTTATTTTGATTTAATACATTTGCTTTTGTTTAATACTAATATAGCTATTTTGATATATATAGTGGCGCGCTTTTGCTTCAAATGAAAAAATATGTTAGCACGGCTCTGTGTATATGAGTCAGTTTCTCACAGAAAGTCCTTCACGAAGGCATCCCTCCCCTTAGTCCGCGAGTGCTGTGGCATAATCAAACGAATCCGTTGCCTCGGACATCACTGTTACTCAAAATTGCTGCTGCAACTTCTGGACCGGATACCGCTTGACCACTGGACTGCTACTTGCCAAGTGCCTTCTTATTACCGTTTGTTCCCGAGCTGCCTATCAGATTTTATAACAAGCCAAAATATGTTTCATTTTAGGATAGAAGTAAGGGGTGGAGGGTGTAAGGTTCAGCCATTTTTACTGCATGGCTCTAAATTCACTATTAGTAACTTAGAGCGAATTCTGAAAGAGACTGTAGTTCCAGTTTGGTTTATTATAAAATAAAATTTGAAAACTTCTGTGAATAGGCAACTTTTAGTAAATTTATAGGCTAGATTGCAGATTACGGGCCAGTCGCCAAATGAAGCGAAATCGCGCCAAATCTGGCAAACTTTTGGCGTTTATGAAAATCGTTAGAATGAAAGGATTTAAGGATTACAGTTAGGATTAAAGGTTACAAGATTCATTTAAGCGGGCTTTTTGAATTTTCGTCATTTCACTGTGCTTCTAGTAAATTGTGTGAGCAAAATGGCTGACGTCGAAAGAGTTGGACGTGTTGATTTTAACTTGATTCGGTTGCAAGATAAGAGCGAAAGATGTGTGATAGAATGGTGCATGAATTATGGTTTGATTGCGAATATGTACGAATGTCCTCAGTGTAAAAATAGTATGAAATTACTTGAGATGAAAGATGCGACAGATTTGTGTGAGTGTAGGTGTGTGTCCACTATATGTGGTTAAGCACAGGGTTGAAATGAGCCGTAGAGTCGATGTTGAATGAGCGTGCCATTTTGAATTTCATCTCCATTGTATTGTTACATTTTAATGTGGATACAAACAAATGCGGGTTTCTGCTATTTATTATAAATAAAAAATTATTGTAAAAATATAAATTACATAGTTAAAATTGTTTAACCACTTTTTTTTTACTATACTATTGCTCATGTTTCAGTAGATCGAAATTTTGAATTTTATCTTTTTTTCTTCTGCATTTTTTTTAAAGTTTTAGACTAAATATGACTCAATGCTTTCTGATCATTTATTGCTCATTTACTGCTTATTACAATTTCTTAAATTTCGTGCTAAAACGTTTTACTCCATTTTGCTACTATCTTAAAAATGGAATATATTATGAAAAGTTTTAATATTGTTGATGCCATAAAATACATAGTTATTAACTTTCAAATACTTTATCTTTTTTCTTAAACTTCTGTTTTAGATATTTTTGCATGTTCACAGGTTGTTTAGTTATTTTTGCATGTTTACATGATCAATTTTTTGCATGTTTACAAGTTCATTCAAATTCGCAACCGTCTAATATGGCGATATTATGAATTAGTGATTTTCTAAAACGCGCGAAAATAACCGATTTGGCGACTTTTCAAAAATGCGCCAAACTGGCCCGTAATATGCAGTTTTGCCAGTTTATGATTACTATAACGTCTCAAAGAACTGATTGAAACGGAATCTGAAAGTCTGAGCTTAGTCAAAAGTATTTTGCGGGCAGAATAAATTAAGGTTATAAAGCACTGAATGAAAGACATTTTAATAGCCTTCGTAAATATATTCAGGCAGAATATGTCAGTTATTAAGCAATGAGCAAAAAATATACTAACAATGAATGTCGGCCGATTGTTACGAATAATTCAAATAAAAATTTCTGCAAAATTAGACGTCGACGAGACATCCGATTTTTTTAAATGTAAGGTCAGTTAATTGAAGTTGGCTATATAAGTACTTCTGTTCCTACTTTTTCCCTTTTTAATTAACATTAAGTAGTTTTGATTTCATACCAGATGTTACTTACTAATTATATGTTAGATGTTACAAGTTTGTTACAACTTTGAAGCTGTCGCAAGAATGGTTGATACTTTTAGAATTCTTGGATTTCCGAGAGGTATAATTTAATATATAGTCGCCCAGCCGGTATAGCGATTAGTGAACCTGACTGTCCTAACGATGGGCCCGGGTTCGAATCCCGGAGGAGGCACATTTGTAACTCTATCCCTTCATAGGAGACAATGGTGGCCTATTATAAGGTGCTTCCGGCTCTTGTAATGTCTGTTAAATAAAGAACCCGCCCATTAAAAAAAATAATGTACATTTAGGAGATATAAAAGGTTTTCACGATAAAAGTACACTGTACTGTATTAATGGATTACAGGAAAGTACTTCCGGGTTATGTGCCTAAGGACGTATTTGTGGAAGGCTTTCTAAGTGAAACAAGGAGGATATCCATGCTATACACAGGGAAAATCACGAAAACTCGCATGCAGCTAGCCCATTTACCAGGATATAAGCTCTGGTCGAAGTACCAGTGTTCAGCAGTCGTAACAGATAGGCGTCTGTTGGAGGAAAGAAGTAGGCTTACTTACTTTTATTTTAATTGCACTAAGTTTATAATTGAAAAATTTGAACAACTCAAAATTGCTTATGCATATATATATATTTAACTCAATAAATTTATTTTGTGAATGACATTTAGAAGCATAAATCCTCTAAAAAGGCGTTCAGTAATTATTTGACGATCACGGTTGTTTTAGACTTTCTTAGAATGCTAAACATTCCGATATACTGAAGGAAACTTTTGCTAAAACCATCAAGCGTAATATACCCTCAACCTGATGTTCTAGGTGAGAAGGCGAAGATCGTTCATGGCAAAATGCTCGAAGGTTTTATTAACGAGAACTTTGCCTAAGCACTTAAATACGAAATCTCTCGGATAAAATTTTCATGTAAAATTAGAAGAAATAAAAACAAGGTCATTGCTCAATGGTGATACACATATTCACTCATGAAATTCAAAGAGACAGCGTTTAGTGATTTTCAAGACGTACTTTCACTTGCTCAAAAACTTTAACAGTGCCTACTCCTGCACATGAAGCAATAACTTCTATTTATATTGGATAAGACCAATATGAAATGAAAGTACATCCCATTTACGGATTTGCAGTGATCTAAAGTTACAATGTGCCAAGAAAAGTTGTAAAAGTAAATAAATAGATCTAAAACTAGTTTTAATTTATAACTGATATGATTGAAATGCATGCAGTCAGTTTAACAGGATCATAAAATTCATATAAATGTATTCGAAAACGTGTTTAAAATGAATCATAGAAATGCGAACTTTAAGATAAAAACATTAAGATAAAAGTAAAATAACTTTAAGCTACATTTTTCCTGAAAGCATGAAAAAGCCGAGAGTCGGTATTTCTCAGCTAAATAATGCTATTCAAATAAACTAAACAGGTGGATCGTTGTATCAAAAGAACTTAAAGGTTATATGAATACTAAGAAAAATTGTGACTTGGAAAAACTTAAAAAAAGTAAAAACTTAAAAACTTAGAAATCTGAAATTCTGGATTCTGAATTTCAAGTAGAGAATTTTTTTAGGAAATTTATCAAGCTCACACTCGTCTTATTAATTCCAATTACATTAGAGTAAAACTCTAATTATAAATTTAATTGCAACTAGTGATTCGGTGTAAAATTGGTGTTTCATAAAAAGCATGCAAGGGTAAGGCAGTCAGTTGTTTTATGTGCAGGATTAAAAATAGTGTAAAATACTCACCTATTTGAAAACTGGGTAAAACTGCATATTACGAGCCAGTTTGGCGCATTTTCGAAAAGTCGCCAAATCGGTTATTTTCGCGAGTTTTAGAAAATCACTAACTCATAATATATCGCCATATTAGATGGTTGAGAATTTGAATGAATCTTGTAAATATGCAAAAAATTGATCATGTAAACATGTAAAAATATCTAAAACGGAAGTTCAAGAAAAAAACGATAAAGTATTTGAAAGTTAATAACTATATATTTTATGGCATCAACAATATTAAAACTTTTCATAATATATACCATTTTTAAGATAGTAGCAAAATGGAGTAAAACGTTTTAGCACGAAATTTAAGAAATGCTTAAATGCTATAAACTGTAACCTTAAATCCTAACGATTTTCACGAACGCCAAAAAGTTACCAGATTTGGAGCGATTTCGCTTCATTTGGGGACTGGCCCGTAATCTGCAGTCTAGACGAAAACTGTATTTACAATATTTTAATTACACACAGAAATTAACACGCGTATCTTAAATTTAGGAATCAAATTTTGAAATTCAGATTATGTTTCTTTAATTTAGGATTTTTTCTTTTTCTTTAAATGTATTGCACCTATCAAAAGCAAGCCTGATGCCCGGGCATGCCTCGCCGAACATGCTGTCCGAAACTTTATGCTGTCAAAATTAATTCCGAAGGTATTTTCGTTTTCAATTACAAATTTCTAAACAGATTTTGTGCGCAAAATCTGAATGTAGCATATCCATGATTATGATCCGTAATTATGAAATCTAGAATTATTTGTAATTTTCTCTGCTATTTCTAATTTGCAGTATTTGTTTCTAAACTGTGAAAAAGGTACAAAGTATTAAACTATTGTAAAGCTTCGTGGAAATCAACTCAAAATGACCAATATTTCATAGAACGTAGATTAACATCGAAAATTAACATCACTGTGATCACGATCTCTACAGACGACCAAAACAGTCTGAAATCTGTGTGGTCGTTTTGAGGAAATTTCAGCATTTCTCTAAAATTATCTTGAAACTGAACCGAGACTTTGATTAAAATTATAGAGCAACTAATATAACAACTAATAATACTAATATAACAACTAACTACTAATAGAAGGTTCATGTTCTACTAAAAATACTACTAAAATGTAGGTACTAAAACCAGATAGGTATTCGATTAATAAATATGCTGCTATTGGTTTTGATCTGATCAATGGACTAATGTGATTTGACTAATTATTAACATTAAAAGATTTTTTTCTTGGGAGAGGGAGAAGGCGGATTTGAAGATTAAATCGACTGATCTTGTGTTAATGATTTAGATAACCTGAGCTTCATAAAGATTCGAACAAATTACAAACTCAACGAAATTTCACAAGATGAAATCTGCGCAAAAACTAATTTAGCCCCATCATTCCACCCATAAATGCACCATTTTGAGGGGGGGGGTAATTAGGCAGAAATCCTGTGGCTAGGAGTGCAAGAAAACGAAGTTTTAAAATCTGAATATGCATCCAAACATTTGAGTAACATTAATTTTAGCACAACAACAACAACAAAAAGAAAAGCAAAGCATTTCATCTAGTACGTGCATAGCTAAATTTCCTGCTTCTATAAATTTCTTTCTATTATAATAATAATAATAAGGCATGTCTGGCCTTGAACTAGTATTAATTAAGGCTTGTCACGCTTATTTCTATTAAAAATGATATAAATAATAACATGTAAAATGCCTTATATGACCAGCAGAATAAATTAAGAGTTCTTTTTTTAACCAATTAGCATTTTAAGTTCTTTTACCATTTCTGATACTTTTAAACAGAGCTAATGAGTTATACAGGCTTTCATATAAAAGATTAAAGAATGTGACACAATTCCTTACTTCATCCATATCTACAAGAACGACTCGGGCCCCAAGTAAGGCAAACTTCTGAGCAATTAATCTTCCTAGTCCACCACCAGCACCTGTCACTAAGATAACTTTGTCTCGAACGCATTTTGGAGGTTCAGGTATGATAGCTCTGAAAATAGCATGCAAAACAATTCCTATCGTCTTTATAACCACCCATATAAATTCGCAGGCTACTTCCAAGGCACTCATCACCGCGGGCAGGCACCGACTCAAACTGGACTGGCAACTGTAGAAGAAACTGGCAAAATCAAGTTATACAACCGTGAAAATATTTATCCCTGCTTTTGTCCCTTTATGGGATTTCTTTTCCCTATCGTTTGCTTCTTAGAACGTACTTTCTTTAATTTATATTACATTTCTGTGATTTATAGAGCCATGCTTTTCCTGATGTACTTTGAACTGAATAATATTTAATTCTGAATTCAAATTCTGAATTGAACTGAAAGTAATTTAGCTGTCTGTTCATAATACTAAAATGTTTTCATTAACACCGTATTGCTTTACCAAGAAAGTGCCGCATAAAGTCTCGATTTTGGTTATCTGTATTTAACCTAAAGAAATATTGATAAGAAGCCAATTATTAGAAATATTAAGATTTTTTTGCTTTGCCAAAACATATAATATATACATTTCTATAATGCTTTGCCAAAATACGTAATATGTATGAATTTCCATATGTTTATTGTATATAGATATTATATACATTCATAATTAGAGAAAAAAATTCAAGGAAATAGAACATTTATTTGCGAAATTACCAGCACAAGTTATAGATAAGGAAGATAAGAGATATAAATATAATAAATAAATAAATAAAAATCGTGGGAAGCCATTTCGACTATTCTTATCTTCCCACGACTTTAATCAGCCGAAATATCAATTAAAATCTGAAAGCTTTCAGATTTTACATTACGCCCATAGGGGCATTTTTTAACGTTTTTTGTGTTGCCTCTATTTATTAAATGCCATGTTCTTCGCGCTTAAACCATAAAATTCTGTTCAACAGCAATATCCCAAACTATTTTTAAATGAGCATATCTTTAGAATTTCCGATACACAGTTTCGCACGACGGAGATAATACTATATATATTCCGTACAGTGTTGCCATTGTTCACTTTGAAATCGTTGAGTTTGTTAATCAAAAATCCGTTAAAATTTTACAAAATATGAAATAGATAATAAAACAAATTCCAAATTTGGGCTTTCAGATGCCCATATTCGGGTGGAAACGGACGTTATTCAAAATTGGACTGCCTTAGGTACCGTTGTTTTATCACAATGAGATAAAGCGTTCGAGATAACAATGCGATTCGAGGGCAAAATGGGCCCCCCTTCATCAGGAACAAAAAATTCTGCAAAAGCGAGAAAGCGAATGTCGATCATTTATACCCTACAGGCGACCAGTGGAAGAGCCGGTAGCGCCTTCTGTAAGCAGAAATAGTAAAAAAAAAAAAAAAAAAAAAAAAAAAAAAAAATTAGTAGAATTTTGATTCTAGCTTTTGCAGAATTTTTTGCTCCTGATGAAGAGGAATCCTTTTTGCCCTCGGAATCGATTGGGATTTTACAAAATCTACGCCAAATACAAAGTTGTCAATTTGCCTGTTTTACTTTCCACGTCGGCGTGTTTCTCTTGCGTCTTGATAATGCAGGGCTCTAATATATGGTGGCAACAACTTGAAAAGTGAACCGACATTTATAGTGAACCAACGCAAAATGCCAAAACGAAATTAATAGTCTTTCTGGGCAAAGTGCTCCTTTGGATTAAAAAATACTGAAAGTTTTCAGATTTTATATTGTCCCCAAATGAGGGTTTTTTTTTTTCCATTTACAGACACATACACGTTTCGAGAGCATTTGGGTTAAAGCCACATTGTGCTAAAAATATTTAAAAACAGCATATCTTCAGAATTTCCAATTGATAGTCCTGCACGCTGGAGATAAAAATGTTTTATTCCGCCACAATGTTGCCAGTGGTCACTTTGAGAGTTTTGAGTTTTTTAATCAAGAATTCGTTAAAATCTTACAAAATATGAAAAAAACAATAAAACAACTTCGAAATTTCAAATTCGAATTTCCAGATGCCAATGTTCGGGTGGAGGTCTATGTTACTCAAAATTCGACTACTCTGGGCAACGTTTTTTTTTTCACAATGCGAGAATCATACATACATTTATGCAGATTCTTCGTTATTTAGTTTCTTTAAATATAATAGATGGCGATAATATTTAGCGGCAACAGTTTGAAAAGTCAAACAACGCAAAAGTGATTCCACGCAAAATGCCGTTTTGAGACTAATTGCCTTTCTGAGCTAGTGACCATTTTGGCTAATAAATATAAATAATTTTATTGAGAGAAATGTCACGTTTTATAAATATTATTTGAATATAAATGCTTATAAACTAATCTAAGAATTCTTTTCACCAAATAATATCCTTTTATTTTCATTGATTTCATCTATTCGTGTTCCTAAATCTTTGCAAACATCAAAAATTCTTTTTAAAGAGATTATGCATTTTATTCAGAGCTACTAAAAAAATTCAGCTTTTGATTACGACGTATGTATCTAAAAACAGAGCAGCAATCAGCATTCAGAGTGATTCAGGAATTAGAAATTTTGGAGTGGGTAGGTTTTGACATTGTAGTTACAGCTTCTTTCTTAATGACTTCTAAAAATTTTATAAGTTACTTATTAATAATTTTTCTAGTGAAATTAAAGTTGGGAGATTTCCGTGGCATAATCCATACTGAATCATGTGACCATAAAAAAAAGTCACTGAGAATTGTATAGGCACTAGGCGTATTCAGTCATCCTGCTCGAAGCGTGAAGTTAACTGCACTGAAAGAACCTGACAATACTTTGCATTACTGATAAACTCAAAGGCATGGCCAATTATTCTTTGCAGTCACATTCGGTTCTATACACCAGCGTTTCTTAAACTGTGTTTCGTGGAAGCCTGGGGTTCCACGGAGCGTGGTTACGCGAAACATAACGTGCTTTTTTTTGTTTCATAATATTCAAGAAAGTAACTTAAAGCAATAAAAATTAAAGCCCTCACGAAATAAAGAAAATATAATAAAAATTAATTCTACATACTAATTTTGATAGTTGAGGCCAGTGGCAGCTCGTAGCTAAAATTAGTGGGGGTGCTGTTCCAAAAAATTTTAACCTTTGTTTTAAACCTGTGTAAAGGGAAACAAACATGTATAAAAAGAAAATTTATTTTGAAACTTCCATGAAATTTTACAAAAGAAAAATTAAACATTTGTTAATTACTTTAACCTAAATTGTTACAGTTCAAGTTTTACCTATTCATTTAAAAATGAAATCCATTCTTCTTGTTTTAATTTGCGCGAAGAGATCAATAATTTTCTACTTGATCTCTGGATGACAACTGAGGAAATTTTTCTATATTGAAAGCATTGCAACTTGAGACAAAATTCGGCAGTCCGGCTTCACGAGTTGTGACTGCACCATTGAACAATTTTTGGTATTTTACAGTATCCGTGCTGAGGAATCACCCGATATCGGCAATTCCCTTTTCATTTCTTTATTGATTGCTATACGTGGGGAAACCGACAGATCAAGGGTAATTCCTTATACTTCAATTTAAAGGGTTCTGCGAGTAGCTGGGCATAATAGTCACTTGTTGATGCGTGTCTAACAAAATATATATTGATTAAAAGATTATTTTATTTAAAATATTTGCTTGTAGAGACATTAGACTATTTAGAAGCAGGAGAGATGAAAAATGAGCAATGTTCTCGCTGTGACCACAGACCTCTCGAATACGCGTCAAGCGTGTTGACCACTACATCACGAAAGCATGCCAAAGAGGCGGGAGGTTAGGTTAGGTTATTCAATTATGGCAAAGCACACGAGGGCTATCTGCCTAAAGGGAGGGATGCCTTCGTGGAGGACTTTCTAAGGGAAACTGGCTCGTATACACGTTACACATGGGAAAACCACGAAAACGCCCATGCAGCCAGCCCGTTCGCGGGATTCGAACCTCGGACCGAACTACCAGTGTTCAGCGTCTTTACCGCTCGGCCGCTGGTGGGCCCACCAAAGAGGCGGGAGAAATACCTTACATACTTATTTATAAATTTTATTGATTACTTTTAAATATTTGCTTATTGATAAATTTTATTGGTTCTCAAAACATAACATCACATATACTCTTCCATAAGATTAGAAGTGAAAAACACATCTCGAGCCCGTAATGTATCCCCGAATTATAAGGAAATTCAACCAGGATAACGAACAAACATTTATTTTTCGACGATTCAAGAAACAGGAGACAGGAGACCACTGGGTGAGCAGCCGTGCCACCAAGAAGACTCAGTGGGATCATGTTCATTTAAATTTCCTTACTATGAAATTTGCATATATACATTAAATCATTACACATAAATAAGTACCTATAAAATTCATTATACAGAAATGTATACATTAAATAAAGTTATGAAAAATATTTTGATATATACATGTTACGGTGAAACACCGAAATCTGGAGAATGTCGACTTTCACCGGTGAATGTC
>KK115582.1:1989-39683 GCA_000611955.2 Stegodyphus mimosarum
GGTCTTGTTTCGGATGTGATTGAAGTGATCAGTCCACGTAAATTTGTGATTAAAAACCACACCTAGGTAATTGGCCTTTTTTACAATTGGGACTTCTACGTCGAAAAGGGTAAGTCTGACATTTACGGACTTTTTAGCCTTCTTCTTGCTAATAATGAGTAGATTAGTAATGCGATTTAGTTGCATTTATGGCGATTCGCCATTTGGTGCACCAATGCTCTATGTGCGGAATTTTTTCTTGAAGTTTAGCAATTGCAATGGCCGGACTTAGGGATCTCACCGCCAGCGCCGTATCATCGGCGTAGCACCCCAGGTAATTATTTAATCCAGTAAATGGTTTCGGGAAGTCTGACACATAAAATAGATATAAAATTGGGCCAAGAATAGAGCCTTGGGCCACGCCGGCATTTAATCTTCTCTGCGTAGAAGTATCTTGTCCGATATTAACAAAAAATTTTCTATCTTTAATAAATGAGTATATAAGTAAAGTCATCTGCCGATCAAAGTCATTTGCAATTAGCTTGAAGATAAGCCCCTCATGCCAGACGCGGTCGAAAGCTTTCGCCACGTCCAGCATGAGGAGGGCAACTTTTTGGTGGTTATGAACAGCAGAGCCGATGAATTCCGCCAATCTGACTAACTGCTTCGTAGTAGATAATGACTTGCGGAAACCAAACTGCTTGGGAGGGAGCTTTTCAAGATATTTTTCCATACGTTTCAAGATCACCTTTTCATATATTTTACCCAATCCGGGTAGAAGACTAATTGGACGGTAGCCGTCCGGCTTTGTAATATCTTTTCCAGGCTTGGGGATAACTATAATTTTTGCGGTTTTCCATTTTGTTGGAAAATAGCTATTCTGCAGACATGGATTTAAAATACTTGCGTATTCAGCAATAATGTTTATAGGTAAATTCTTGATGGTAAAATTAGTAATAGAGTCGTAACCGGGGGCTTTCCGATTCTTTAACCTCCTTATAATTTCAGAAATTTCAAATGGAGATGTGAACTCCGTCTTGTTGCGCACAGATGGACCTGTGAGATAGTCTTGAACGCAGTAGCGAACATCATAAACAAAAGAGTAATCACAAGGATTCTCATTTGGCAGGAATTGTTTTTCGAAATGTTCAGCTAACATATCGGCTTTTTCTTTGTTGGTAAGAGCGATTTTGTTCCCATCGGAAATGGGCTTATTTACTGGTGAGCTGCGCTTGAGCTTTCGAGTAAATGACCAAAATTCGTGGTTGGGTTCATTGAAGCTGGCGATTTTGTCATTCCACCTTTCAATACGATATTGCTTTATTTGGACTCTAATTTGCTTATTTAATCTATTGAGTTCTTTCTTGATACGCGGGTCCCACGAGCGGTTCCATTGCTTGCGTAATTTGTTCGTATCTTAATATCTTCACGAATATGACGGGGGAGAATGTCTGGATTTTGTTCGACGGGATTGTACGAGTAGCATTCGTGAAGGCACAGTTAATCCGGTCCGTGAGTGCATTAATCGCACGGTCAATATCAGTTGTAGTCCGCTGGGGTCCCGTATCTGGCGGGTTTTCTCGAAGAAATTGCTTGAAACAATCACAGTCGGTGATGCTTTTAATTTTCGTATCATTACTTTTCTGAGTGCCTAAAGTAGCAATAACCGGCACATGATCCGAAGTTAAGTCATACGTACATCTAAGAAAACTGGAATGGAGACAGTTGTGACAAGGATGTCCAAAATATCGCCTTTATTTACCTGTGATGGTAAATAAGTATAACTTGTGGGCACATAAAAGTACACAGGATAATTGTTGACAAAATTGAAGAGTGTGTCACCATTAGCGTTTGATTTTCTGCAGCCCCACTCACGGTTTTTAGCATTAAAATCTCCTGCTAAGATAATGGGTTTGTCTGAGGGCAGCAATTCTGCTAGGATGTTCTTGTCAAGTGAGTGCTTGGGTGAACTAGAAATTGCACTGAAATAAACAATGCCAAAGGCAGGCAGTAAAACAGAAGCAGTAATGAGTTCCAGTCCATTCAGGCGTACTTCGTGAATATAGCAAGACTGGAGCGAATTTCTGACGAAGATAGCTGTGCCGCCACCCTTGTGGCTAAGTCTATCGCAGCGATAGCATCTATAATTTGGGATGTTTATGCGATGGCTCGGGTTGGCATGCGTCTCAGAAATGAGAGCAATGTCAATCTCATTTGTTATTAGGAAATTTCGAAGTTATTGAAGTTTATTAAGAACGCATCTCGCATTCCAAATCATGACCTGTACTGGCGCTCTTTTAATTGGATGTATGGCCATTATCACTAGTTACGGTTTTATTATTTTCCTGATTGGTTTCCTTCAATTGAGTTATTTGTTGGGTTATTTGTAAGAATCCTGCACTTTTGCTGATTGAAACAAGTGCAGCCAAGTCAGAGAATACTTTTTTGGCCTCGCTTATGGTATCTGTATACATACCCGAGGACAAAGCCTGAGCATATGACTTACCCTCTATGACTCTGTTATTAAATGTTTTTGATTTTTCTTCCTTCCGCTTCGGGAACTTTACACATCCTTTAAAACTGGCGGTATGTGATTCACCGCAGTTCACACAAACGAGAGGCTTATCTTTGTTATAACGGTCCGGGCAATCCTTTGAATTATGTCCCAGAGCGCAACGCACACATTTGGGGGGGGAATTACACCCCTCCTGCGTGTGGTTAAAACCCTGGCATCTGAAACATTGCAATGGACCCTGACGCCCTTTATATTCAAGTATCGATACTTTAAAGTGGCATAAATACCTGACAATATAGATACTGTTGTTAGAGGCTTCCGTTTTAGGAAGTGTAATCAAGAAAAGCGGTAATTTACTGACTTCACCATTACGACGTCTAGTCATTTGCTTGATATCTGATATAGTGAAATTTAGGCTTTCTAAATCATCTTTGATACGCTCAATAGTAGTACTGACTTGATATCTATATAGTGAAATTTAGGATTTCAAAATATTTTTGATACGCTCAATAGTAGTACTGCGTAAGAGTCCTTTTATTACCACTTTTAGGTTCCTGGCTTGGGGGAGAATATAAGAGTGGTGTTCCACCCCTAAATCTTTGAGAATTCTGACCATGGCTCTATAACTGTCAGCATCTGCTGCAATTACTTTAACTCCTTCACGGATGTTTTGGCCAATGAAGTCAAGATTACGTTGGCGAAACATGGCAGCAATTTTGTCATAATCATATTTGTTTTCTTTTTAAATGATAGGAGGTAATTTATTAGATTTACTTTGAGAATTTTTCGTGCTCTTACCATCATTACTAGCAGCATTCGTATCCTGAGTAGGTGCCTGTGTGCCATCCTTATTTGTACTATCCATAGGAGGATTGTCCGCTTGCGTGACGGTAGTTTGACCTAAGTCCCCATGAATATCGGAAGTATCCTGAGTAGTCTTAGAAGTAGAGGCAATAGCTGGGGATATGAGTTGAGTCTGTGTACTAAGTTTTATTTTCTTAGTAATAGGTCTTGGGTTACGATGCCTGATTGTTTGATCGCCCCTTCTACGGTTTTGCGTGTCTTCATCAGAACTGACGTCCTTATACAAAGTAATTTCGTCATCAGTGCTGGTAGCAGAATCATCACGAAGTTTAATTGGGCTACGCCCTCTATCATTATCACTGAGCGGTTTGTTTAATTCCTGATCATGTAAATTTCTGTCATGACTATTTTTATTCTGCTCTGCCTGAAGAGCGCGAATAATATCCAGTGAACTTATAAGGAAAGCATAGAACTTGCTTTCAATATTCGACCATGCTCCCTTAGTATTCTTAATTTGTTCAAGGCCCTGTATTTGCACAACATAAGAATCAATTAATCTCTCCATTCTCGCATGCACTAGCGCGGGGAGATAAGAAATCCAGCGTCCAACATAAAATAAAATAGAAGCTTGCGCCCCGGAACCAAACCCACACGACGGTGGTTTGGCAGACGGATGAACAAGTGAAAATCCGTAAGGCTTCTGACTGTCACCTGACAGCGAGAGCTTGGGAGTAACTATACGGAAAATCGACCAACCACCAAAATTAAAATATGTAACATAAACTGGCTAAAAATGCGTAAAAATTTAAATTTAACTCGCTAATATTAATAATTAAGCGTCAAATTAACGCAAAGTGGCGCAAAAACACCTAACCAGCAATCAGGCGTAGTGGCAAGACGGTGCAGATAATAATTCAAAATTATTCCAAAAATAATATAAATAAGAAGACTGCAAATTAGCAATCATAAATTACAAACTGAAAAGCATTGAAAAATGCTGTTCTTATTATAAGATTTTATCGTAAAATGACTATGAATGAACTGAACCTAGTAAGCAAAAAATATATACGTTACATTCAGAATTCTAAATGTTTACATCCAAAGCGAGCAACTGACTGTCAGCATCTTCCCATATCGAAATCGTTATATATTGATCAAGGATTCTCCAGTAAAGACGCTTTTATTTACATCCTAGCACACAAGTACAAAGAATCCAGTATTCTAATACATAACTTTTTAAAGAATATTCTTTTTAGAAAACAATCAAAGGAATTTAAATATTGTTGCCATTTACAAGTTGTGACGTGGGTAGTCTAGTCTAGTCGGGAACGCTATTCCCAGGATACCGCATAATATGAGGTTTATCCGGCTCACTAAAAATCCGCAGAGATCTGCACCAAACATAATTTTCCAGACAGGTGCATAGAATAATATGAGATGAAGAAACAAGTTAAAAGCATAACGAAACGGGAGTACCAGACACCGCAAGTAAATCAAACCAATGAAAAAGACGATGGAGAGGTATTCCTAACAATTTTAACATAGAAGTTAAATTTAACTTACAGGTGCATACAAATAAAAATACATAAAAATACATAATACATATACATATACGAGAAATAATGAACATAATACAAAATAAAATGAAAGCATGAAAATACAAGTTTCATAACAGTTATAAATACACTATTTACACTATATACGTGCTGCTGCAGTTTGAGTCGGGAAATTCAAATCCCTCGTCAAATGAGCTGCAAAAGGCCTAAGATTATAATCTTCTTCTAAGGCAACATAGTCGAAAACTTTATATTCAGATGATTACATAGTAGGCCTTTTCTGAAAAAATTTGTGTTTCATCTATGCAAATGATGATTAAGATACTCCAATGAAAGATTTTTATGCAAAGTCTCATTTGAGACAAAGTAATGAGCATTGGTAATTAATCGTAACGCTTTATTTTGGAATATCTGTAATTTTTGCACATCTTTTTTAGTGTACGTAGCCCATGCCGGTGAAGCATAGGTTAGTATTGGTCTGATTACAGCAATATATAAATGTCGTTTTTTAGCAAGATCTAAATTCGACTCCGATCCAAGAAGAGGTACTAAACTTGTGAGAGCCGCAATGGCTTTACCTTTTATGGTGTTAATATGATGTTTCCATGTTAATTTTTCATTGAGTACAATTCCCAGATAAGATGCGTGCTTTACAATAGGCACTTCAGTTCCAAATAGAATAAGTTTAGCATTTATTTCTTTCCTAGTGTTGGTCCGCCTAACTATTAATAATTTTGACTTGGAGGCATTTATGGATATTCTCCATCTAATACACCAGTCTCTATATTTGGTATTAGCTCTTGCAAGTGCATGACAGCTTGAGGCGGCCGGATAGATTTGGCTGCTATGGCTGTATCATCAGCATAGCAGCCGAGATAGTGATTTGTGGTAATTCCTTCTTTCGGGAAGTCTGCGACATATAAAACATAGAGTAGAGGTCCTAAAATGGATCCCTGAGGGACCCCTGCTGCTAATCTTTGTCTACTCGAAGTTTCTTTTCCAACTGACACAAAAAAGCTTCTCACTCTTATAAAGGAGTAAATCATCAGTACAAGTTCTTTACTAAAGTTGAAGTTTATTAGCTTATATATTAGCCCCTCATGCCAGACGCGGTCGAATGCCTTCACCACGTCTAGCATGAGTAGTGCTACAATCTGTTCAGTATGTAGAGCTTCACCTAAATATTCTACAAGACGAACTAATTGCTTCGTAGTTGAAAGTCCTGCACGAAAACCAAATTGTTCAGGTGGTAAAATTTTGAGATATGGTTCCATCCTTTTTAATATAAGTTTTTCTAATATTTTGCCAAGTCCTGGCAACAAACTTATTGGTCTGAATCCATCTAGTCGCATCTTCCTGGCTTAGGGAGTAATATTACTTTAGCTTTTTTCCATAAAGAAGGAAAATATTCATGATCCAAACATTTGTTCAAAATTTCAATATATCTCAAAATAATATTCTCTGGCAAGTATTTTATAGTTAGATTATTTATTTCATCAAATCCTGCCGCTTTCCTTATACGGAGTCTCTTAATAATATCCTAGATTTCATCCAAATTTGTATGCTCTAAACCCTGGGTATCCTGTTGTGCAGTAATCTAGTTATTAACATAATGTCTTACGTTATAAACAAAATTATAGTCACATGGTTCTTCATGTGGTTTGAATTGCTGTGATAAATGCTCAGCAAGGACTTCAGCTTTGTCAGTAAGTGCTATAACGTTGTTATTTGACTAAATAGGCTTATTGACTGTTTTCTTTGATTTAAGTTTTCTAGCAAATGACCAGAAACCATCATTGGAATTGTTAAAGGATATGATTTTCTCTTCCCATACTTCTCTTTTAAAATTATCAATATCTGATTTAATTTCCCTGTTCATTTTATTTAATTCCACTTTTGTGCGTGGGTCCCAAGTTCGATTCCATCTTTTTCTTAATTTATTTCTAAGTTTGATTTTTTCACGGATGAATTTGGGAAGTAAACCCGCATATTGATGGGCAGGGATACTTTTGGTCGAATTTTGATAAGCTTGTCTTATATCTGAGGTAAGATTTGTTACAGCCATTTCAATATCTCTTGTGTTATGTATATTTATGACATCCTGCTCATTCTCAGTGAGTAAGTAATTAAACAAGCCCCAGTCCGTGTGCTTTTTCATTTTATCATCAATAACTTGAGTTGTACCTAAGGTAATAATCACTGGTACGTGATCTGAAGAGAGGTCTTGTAAAACTTCAACGCTCATTGGAATATCCGTAGTAGATAGAACTACATCAAGAATGTCTCCTCTGCCTGGATTATTTGGTAAGTAAGTATACTCTTTTGAAGCATACAAGTAGATTGGAAAATTTACAATAAATCTCGATAAAATAGCTCCATTTCTGTTAGAGTATCTGCAACCCTAATCTCTACTCTTTGCATTAAGGTCACCCGCCAGAATTACGGGTTTATCTAAGGGAAGTAGTTCTTCAAGAAATTTTGTTTTTAGATATCTATGAGGTGGATTATACATCGCTGTAAAATAAGTTACACCATAATCAGGTAGTAAAACAGATACTGTCACTACTTCATGCCCATTTCTTCGATCATCGCTTATTAAACATGACTGAAGTGAGCTTTTGACTAAAATTGCTACACCGCCACAGCGGTGCGAAAGTCGTGACGTGGGTATCAAGATCAAGATCAAGATAGTACTTTCGGTTCAAGGTGTCAACTACTCATGAGTTTTAAACTATATATCAAGTAAGGCCGGAGGCCGCTCACTTTTGTTTAGATAAATCAGAGGTGCTTAGCACCGCGCCCTTAGGCGAAAGAATGGTCTATGTGGCAAAGTCATACAGGAAGGCATTCATGAAATTATAAATTGATATACTTTTGTAGATGTAGAAACATTCGAAAAATTTTTGAGCAGGTGCTGGGTGCGTGCTATTTGCACTGAGGAATTGAGTGACTGAAATGAACATGAGATACAGAGAGTAAGTCAGAATCAAATCACGTAACCTGAAGTCGCGTTCTGGTTCGTTGATAAATACTGCTGTATTACTCAAAGTTTTATTAATTTAAGAGTAAATAACTCTTGTAGGCCTATAGTATTGCAATCTACTACATAATAATGATCTAATAACTGTGGAGAGGTGAGTTTTATGCTACGTAATTCTTGTTTAATTAGATAGAATTTGTAGTAATTTAGTTGAATAACGGATAAATGTCTTGATTAGTAGATCTGGAGTTTCAAAGCATATGTTTGCAATTTAGGTCCAAAGCTATAAGGGTGGGGTAGTCAAAATTAATAATTAAATCCAAGTATTAAGGATTTTGAGAGGAGGATTATCTGCAGAAATAAGCAAATGCTCAGAGGTTTTGCAGTAAATTAAGAAAAGACAAGCCTCATTACTTTGAACCTGAATAGGTCACTGGATTATGCTCTTAAAGCGATTATAGATAGACAGAGACCTTTGGGTCGTTACCTATTACAAGAATGATAACCTATCTGAAGTAGGTAAAAATGTATATATTTAATACTTCCTTTAACAACAATAGCATTGCCACAGCCGCGATTAGGGATACGGTCGACCGGGTGAATGTAATAATTTGCAATTTTAAAATTGTCCGTACTATGAAGATGCGTTTCACTTATTAGAAAGATATCGATGCTAGTACTAATAATATAATTTTTAATTTTCATATATTGATTAGTAATCCTCTTATTATTAATCCTCTTATTATAATATTAAAACGTAATTAATACGTCGTACGGTATTTACATTTCTATGATTGGTGGAATTAAACATGATCAAGAATTTCAGATATCCGTAATGCCTTAATGGCGAAATCCATTTTATTCCTCATTCATTTAGATTTTTTAAAGCAACGTAAATGTTGCATAATTGTTTCATTGCTGTAACAAAATCTTCTCTTCTGCTCGCCTTATTTTCTTCATTATTATTGACAAGTTTACTGTTCTTGTTGCTAGGTTTATTATTGGCTACAAGGGCCTGAGCATAACATTTATTTCCTGCGCTATTTGTAACTTGTTTTCGCTCCATCTTCTGCAGTGGCGTAGCTTGTGTGGGGCAACTGATGTTACGAAATTTTAGAACGAAATGTTTTCCATTCTTGACACACAGAGAGGGACGCAAAATCTTCAGTTGTCCCTGGGCGCTGATAACCCCAACTGCGACTCCGATCTTCTGTGATTTTGAGACTCCGATGGCGTTGGGAATAATACCAAGATCTTCTTATTTGTCATCGTTTTGCTGATTTTGATCTTTACTTCCTACGGAAGTTTTACCGGATGCAGCGTGAAAACCTCCGCAAAGAATGCATCTTGTGGAAAGTTTTTTCTCTTTGATAGGATATTCATGCAATTTATGTTGATCTAGGCATTGAACACAAGCGGGCTGTTATAGCATACTATCTACATCTGCCCGTAGCGTTCACAACTAAAGCACTGTGTAAGTCGCGGTCTGCTTTTAAATATCCAGCGACGTTTTATGATCATGTGGAGGATCCTGCGTACAACAAAAATTTTCTTCCCTTCTGGTGTTGGTGACGTCTCAACATAGAGGGGTAGGGAAGTAGGTATTTCATTTCTCATCCTTGGATTTCTTTACACTTCGCTGCAGGTATTGTGTTAGGAGATCTTCTTTTATATCTTCTTCTGGGATATCCACAGTGAGATTTTTCATTAGAAAACGAATGTATCTGAGTTATTATATTGGGATATGGGAACATTTTGTAGTTCGTTTTACTAAGAAAATGTTCTGTGGAGTATTAAGATTATTAAGGATCGGTTATTAAGAATGCATGATAAAAGTTTTTGATAACATCTTTCTTACTTTTATTTAGTTACTTTCAGTCTCCGTTTTGTGACGAAAAGGGAGCAAAATGCTCTTGTTTTGTAAAGAAATGAGATATATATTTTTAGTTCGAAATATATTAAAAATGTGTGTTGAACGAAAATCAAGATATCATTGATTTTTGCCGAGCATTAAATTTCAGATTTGTTTGCACTGTAAAGCTGGCTAAATGCATTATCCTAAAATTAATTAAAAAAATAAGCAACATCTGAAAAATAAGCAACATCTTTGGCCAATATTTACTTAATAACTTTCTTCATAGGAAGTATCTTCCTTCATTATTTCATAGCAATGCCAAACAAATATTCATTAGTGCTCCCTTACCGTATCGTAGGTGTTGATACATTGTAAGTATTTTACCTTCATCACCATGTAACATACGTCTGATGATGATTGGTTATTAAGCTAGGTTTGCAGCGTGTTACGAGCTAAAAATCAAAGAATGCTAAAAAAATATCAAATATTTTATTCACATTACAAAACCATTAGCACACCAATCCATTAAAATCCACAAATCCAAAAGTGATTTTAGGCAGCAGAATATTTAATCTTTGAAGTTACTCATAAGAAGAAACTAGGAGATTTGTAAGTGATTCACAGAAACCCCTTACAGGAGACATTAATCCAACCTATGAACAAAATTATTTCCGGAACCTCATAACAAAATGTCTATCGGTTGTCCAAAATTCACGTATACTAGTGATGCATGTGTATATTGTAGTTAATGCAACCATTTCTGGAATGAAAGATTTATCAGTATATAAAAGTATTCATGATTTATATTTAATCATGTTCCTGTGGAATTACTTTTCTCCGGCAACTATCATCGATCTTTCGAAAGTCATTCACGACCACAAAAACACCGTATGGGTGATACTCCCTTTGGATGCACCTTTGAGATTGCGCTGTTCCTTTATAATTACCTATCACCCGCAAAGTGAGGAAAATTTGCCCTCTGCTTCATGGTTTCATATTATTTTATAAAAGTAAGCATTAGCTTAAACTGTTCACACGCTACACACACTTTCTTTCCGTTTACATTTTTTTGCTTTAAAACAATATTTTTATCCTATTTTGGGCTGTCAGATGACGTATTTATCTGTCTTGGATAGTTTCAAAATGCGCCCTTATTTGAATCATCTTTTCAAATCAAGAAAGCGTCTCTGCCTGGAATGCTGTGGCTCTGTACTTGTGAAGGTTAATCTAGTTGAGTTGATAATATCGTATGATATTCCAACTTTGAAGTCCAACTTTGAAGAACGAAATTCAAGTACAAGTTTTAAATTCAGAGTTTGATTTCATGCGACCTTTTAGTCAGCAGTCTATTATACAAGTAAACAAGTATTTACATAATTATATTTAGCTGAAGAAAGTCTCTTGGAATGTACACTTAATTTATAGTGTATAGATTATACAATTATATAACATAATAGTTGAAGATCGTAGGTGTAGATAACATTATACATGTAGGTAACATAACATAGATCATTTGTGCAACATAATAGGTGTAATATTTGATTATGGCAAAGCACGTTTGGGCTGTCTGCCTAATGGGTTTGCCTTCTTTGAGCAGTTCTTAAAGGAAACTAGTTACTGTATTCCTTAAACAGAGGGCGTATCATGAAAACGCCCATGCAGACAGCCCATCTGCCTAGAATTCAGCTCAGGTCAAAGTACCAGTGTTCAGCAACATTATTATAGCTTATACAAGCTTATAGCTCCATGTAGTTTGATGACATATCAATGCTGTTTCCATACTATCTCAAAATAAATTTGGAAGTTTTATTCTTTTGCAAGTAGTTGAATCTCAACTGCAATCCACGTTCACATGAAAACTTTGAAAGAGCCATTAAAGGGCCGGTTACCTTGATGCAGATGTAACTCTACTGCACATACCAGTACTCCCTTTAACCTGAAATCCTTCCACACTTGGGCTTGCGTTGATAATTTTCTTAATTAAATACCAAAGAACCAAGGATTATGAATTTCGAAGTACTCACTGTCTTAAAGATCGTTTCCCACCACATCAGATATTCAAAAAGTGAACAGAAAGGGCAAAATAAACAAAGTTAAAAATGGGAAAATTGAATAACACTTTATTGTTGATATGTTGCATTTTACCAGCTCAGATGAAGTCAGAGATAAGTGATATTTTCACACATATGTGATTGTATTGAGTTTCTGCTGGTTAGGTAATACTTGCCAGTAACCTGAGATTATCCAACTCTGGGAGTTGCGGTTAGAAATCCGTTACTGAGTTCTCAAGCCCTGTCTTCATATGGGTGAGAAACCCGTTACTGAGTTCTTGTAAGCTCACGTGATTTACGAGAAAGGTGGGATGCTAAATGTTGTATTGTAAGAGTTTTTTTGAAATATTTCTGTGAAACAAAGTTTATAAAAGTGTAAACACATATTACACTGAGAGATTAACGCTAAGTAATAATTAGGTCTCAGCCAAAATTTTTGTATATGAAAAGTCGAATAATAACTATAAGAAGCATTTTATTCATTTGTGCAAGCATTTCTACTTGTATACCGACGAACTCTATCTAAATATCTTCACAGCTTTAATATTTAATTATTGGCACTTCTTCCAGACGTAAATGAAAACTAATTAGAAAGTAATCAAACATCTGGATCAATCATTATCAGACGTATTCTAAATCAGGTTTCTGAACTACCTTCCTGAAAGCTTATGGTGAAAGCAAACAGATGTATATTTTATTCCGAAGCCACCGCTCAGCCTGAAATGGACAAAGCAGTTTCATGAAAGGACTTGCAGCACCCTACCAAATTTTGCAACACTTCAAGTTTAAAATATATAAAGCGCAAGCATCTATGAGAAAACTAGTAATCAATTGTTTATTATCTAAATCATAATAATTACAATCTCAGACTGAATATAATTTTAAATATCGATGGCATCATCGAATGGAAACCTCTTTACATGTCAGACGATTTCCATTAGAAATTTGATTTTTTAGTGGAAACCTTTTAACATTTAGTTTTTATTTTAACAACACAATCCCGAAGTATTTGACAGCCCAGCCTATGCAATCCACTTTCATTTGTTTAACAGTTAGTAAAGTGCTATCATAGATTTTCTTAAAAAGTTATCAAACATATAAATGCTGATATTGATGAATCAACGAGAATATCATACAATTTTTTGGACGAACAGTTTGTGACATTTTCTGCACGACGAAGTCTTGGTTTTAATATTAATCTCTATAATGTTATAATTTATGTGTACGGTGATAAATTAGATTTGGATTAAGTGATTAAAGAATATGAATCAATATGAATGTGACCGCAATAACCCATAAATACTTGAGAGAACTGTAATGATAAAATGTGTGATCTAGAAAAAAGCAAATAAAATAACTTACCCCAAAGACAACAGATACTACCGAATCAGATTGGATTTATTAATTATCTTGGTTACTGAAATATTTGTTAAAAAAATAAAATCATATGCCAGATAAATTACATCTCAGAATTAGAAGAATGGCATGAGTGACGCGAAGAGTATGCCAGATATATTATCATCTCAGAATCAATAGAATAGCTCGAATGATGCAGCATTTACGACTTGAAACGGTAGAACGAAATACGACCATCTGTTTACATCGACGCGAACGAAGTCTCTTCACAAAGAAATGTTCATGATTTAGATTGCAGATGTTCAGAGTCCTTGAAATAGCACCGATATTAAAGGAGTCACTACTCCGGTTGTGAAAATCCGACGATCTTAAAAACACGTGCACGTATGTGTCTACCGACACGAATAAGTGGAACGAAACATTTATCAAATAGTTCTCCAGAATGATGTCTAGTTAATGAATGCAACAAAATATGTCGAATCTTCTTCATATCATGTCATTCAAGAAAAAATAAAAATGGATCTTCATGTATTTGCGTAAACCATGGAACTCAAAAAATGGCGAAATCACGAAAAAGGTATAATTAACATCTCGGCTAGGTGAGGACAGCTCAACTAGGGGCGTCCTACCTCTACGAAAGCCAGCAGCAGAAGAGGGAGAAAACTGGCCTTCACCTTCAAATTCGCCTTGTCATTCAGCTTCGGTTGCAGTTAGAATCTCCCGCTGCATAATGTGGAAGCTTGCCTGCACATATAAGTCTGGCATAATTTACGTGATTGAAACAGGTACGGAAAATTGTTTTCCACTAAGAAAAAACTGAACTGAATTTTCTTACGAAGTTTTTTTCCCTTAAATTTTATATTTTTAATCAACATGTCTGTTATCAATGTGCGCACTGATTTAATGCTGGAAAACACTGAAACTTCAATCATCATTATACAAGCTAAATGTAAAATATAATTATGAAAATAAAATATTCTAACAACTTTTATAATGATAAGTCATATAAATAATCAAATCGGTATCTCCAAAATATTTGAATAAGATTTGTATCAGAGTTTGTAAATTTTCAGAGGCGTTACTCATATTCATTTACATCAGTAATCAAACTAATGTGAATGTGAAAGTGGAACTGAAAACCATTTAAATCTTAAAATATCTCCAAATTCTTGTAATAAAATTAGTGTCATAATAATGCAAATTAAGGGAGTAGAATATATTATTGGTGGTCGTGTAAAATTTCTCCAACGGCTTGTTTTAGGATTCCTGTTCTTTCGTCGTAAGAAATGGTAATTCTGAACAAAGTTTCGGTTTCGTGTGTTCTATCATCTGCCGGGAAATCACATTCTCTTTGTTAACCTCAGAGACCTCAAACCGCACGGGAGGCTAATTTGCAAACTGCATTCGCTTTTGAGTTGAGTAAACGTTACTACAACGCAAAATAATCTGTGAATCTGTGAAGACAAAACGTAAACGGTTAAAATTCTAAATTACCTGAACCTTTTGAAATATCGCTGAAGTTAACAACTATTTCACTGTAAACACAAAGGTGAAAGCGTGGTGAAAATCCAAATAAGAAATGATTAAGTTATACTTATGATTTATAACCGAAAATATAACACAAATAAAAAATTATGATTTGTTGCAGTAAAAGTAGTATGATAAGGATGAGGCTGTTTTCTCTTGTAGTTAAATTTCAAATGTTTAAGAAAGCAAAGTTTAATTTAAAAGTTAACATATTACACATTTACATTACTATTTATTCTTATGTAGCAAATATTTAAGAAAGCGAAACTTAATTTAAAGGTTAACATATTGTACGTTTACACTACTATTCACTCTTTCGTAGCTTTCCAATAGCACAGCCACTATCTAATTTTGGCCTTCAAATGGATTTAGCAGTAACTACATTTTACTGAGTAATGGCGAACTCCACTAGCCAAGCAATATTCCTACTTTTAAGCTCTGCCACTCTGAGTTTAAATTTGTGTAACTTTCTCTTCTAAGCAAAAATTGTGGCATAAGCAAAGAAAGATTGCGCACATCAAAAGCTAGCGAAACTTATGAATAGTTATCGCACACTTCCTAAGTGCGAAATTCTTTTATGCTCGTCCGAAACTCCGAATTCGTTTTAATTTTTGATTCCAAAGTTGCAGCTGGAAATAAACGAATGTTTTTTTATTATTCAAAATGTACAAGGACATAAATTAGTTGATGTAAGCTTGGAACAAATATTTATCTATATGACAAGAGTTACATTTTTAATCTGCTAAAAGAAGGCTTAGCTTTTATTTGCTAATAAAGGAACACCACCTTCTAATAGACTTTACTCGCAGGAAATCGATGTAATCGTTCTACTTTAGATTCCAGTTCTTCGAATAGTAATGGACCGCAGAATGTACACTGATACAAATGCCTAAATAAGTATAAGATTATAGAATTCACTTAACACCTGAGCTTAATTATTGTGATTTAAAGTAAAGGTTGGTTAGAGGTAAGTTTCAGACTTTGAAGCAGAAAATGTTTGAAATACATTACCTCAAATATACTTTTCGGAAATTTAATTGATATAAGTTTTAAATATATTTAAACGTAATATATAAAGTGGAAGGAGCAAAGAGGAATAAAACACATCAAAAGGTAGTTTTTAGTGAAACTTATAATATATAAAATAATTATTACATTATATAAAATTAAGTGAAGCTTATCCACGTTATGAACTATTTATTATAAGGTTATTTTTTATAAGGTTAATGAATGAAACTTTTCTGTCATTTGAAAAGCTCAAGGACTCCATAAACTTATACCTTATATGGACGTTTGTACATGTCTATATTGTACGAGCTATTATTTTCTCGAATAACTTGAATCTACGTAGAACGATTACTTTCATTGCTTGCTAGTGAAGTCTGCTAGAAGTGAGATTTGTTGAGTTGTTGAGAAATAAAGTTTAAGAACTCTTTTTGAAAAGTAATGCTTAGTTTTTCTTCGTCAACTAGCAAACAGATCCTCATCCGCTCACTCGCAGGCAATCGAGGCAGCCTTCCGACTTAGAATACAATTTTTTGAGAAAGAATGGCTCCCACAATATGCACTTATACAAATGTCTAAATACTTGTATTATTACGGAGTTCATTTGACAATTCGACATAAATTTGTGATTCAAAGTTAAGGTAAAGGTTGATCATTAGTATTCAGACTTTGAAACAGAAAAACTTTGTAATACATTATCTGCGTAAATTTAATTAATATACTTTTTAAATATATCTAAACATGAATCGCAAGGCACATATGCAATGGAAATTAAAAAGTAATAAGAAATATAGCTGAAATTTGTGAATTCATTGGCAACCGCTAAAAAATATATATTCGTGAAACCTCAGGAACTCTCCGGAAATTTGAGAAACTAGCCGAAGCCATAAAGTTCCATACAATTGCTTTTCAGAGAATTTGGAGGTTGTTTCTGAACAAAATTGCTGTGTTTACTGTTGCATACTTCTTAGAGTTAAACGAAGCTAGAACTTTAACTAAAGCAACGTCATTGGTCAAACGCTGCAGTCTCGTTCAAGAGAAAATTTATAATCAAACTAGTAAAATCTTATATCAAATTATTCTTAATTTCGCATTCGATTTCCTCATCTTAAAGACAGATGTTTAGAAAAGTGGTAATACCCATATTGGTTCCATCTGACTTCTTGTTTTTTAACTTTCCGTAATTACGATATGCTTCGAAAAGGTTTTTACAACTGAAATGAAGTGAAATGAAATGGATGAAACAGTGACTCAAATAATTGCTTAAATTCGTGCTGCAATAATGTTGCCATTTAAGGAATTATTTTAAAAACGTTCGCAGTAACTGGAATAATATTTTGATACTTGTAGTACATTTGCTCTCAATCAATTCCATATCAAACAGACATCCTTCAATGGACTTTATTTTTCTTTCATGTTTTGCAAAATTTCAAAAGAAGCTTACTGCAGCAACGACACACTTTTCTACTTAAACATACGAGAGTGCGGTCTAACCTATTGGTCATTTAGAGGTCTCATCACCCAGATTAATGCCGAAGGAACACCGGTAGGGGAGCATTACACTCGCAATAAAGGGGAAATCCCACTCAATTTAGCTGATGAACATGTCAGAGAACGAAAGCAAATGTCTCTCAGCGCATTACACTCGCGATAAAGGGAAAATCCCAGTCAATTTAGCTGATAAACATGTCAGAGAACGAAAGCAAATGTCTCTCAATACATCACATTCGCGATAAAGGGGAAATCGCACTCAATTTAGCTGATGAACATGTCAGAGAACGAAAGCAAATGTCTCTCAGAGCTTATGCTATTATTACCCTCTTTAGAAAACTTTCGACTTGATAGTTGTTCGCGTCCGCCAGCGGCGGAGTCATATCCGAACCTGGGTTCGAAGTTGGTGAACGGGCTGGCTCATAGGCGTTTCTCCCTGCATAACGTGTATTACAGACAGTTTCCCTTAAAAATTTTCCACGAAGACTCCTTCTTCTTAGGGCGATAAACCTAATGTGCTTTGACATAATCATGTAAACAAATCCAAATCAAGTGATAGAAACTCAAGTGTCTCCATAGCACAAAGAGCGTATACACGTAATGAGCGTCAAAGCCTTCTTTCAGGGTCTGAGCAAGAATCCAAGCCTGTGGCTTCCCTATTTCCATGCCAGAAAACGGCCGAACAAAAAATATTTTTAAATTTTTTGTGGTCAGTACGCAAAACAAATTTATAGATTATCCCTGGAGATAGAGTATAATCATGATGGGGATGACATAATTACGTTATAATAATAAAGAATATTTGAAATTATCCATTAGAGTTTTGAGTTGCTTTTGGTCTATATTAGTCAAAGACCGCATTGTTGGCATTGAAGCACATTTTACGATCAATTAATTAGAATATTCTTATAAATATATCCCAACCCTGCTCAAATAAGAATAGATTGTCGATGTCAAGTTCCAAGCTGCTTACTTTTTCTAAAGTCACTGTACTGACCAAAGTAAAAATTTGGACGGTACGGTAACGGTATCTCTATCTGGTAAAGCGGCGCATAGCAAGATTTTGCTTTTACTGCTGCATTGGATTTTATTTGCCTTTAGGCTTTGGTTTCAAAAGTTGTAAGGCGGAATCCGCCATCGCCTTTTGTTCTGACGTTGATCGATTAAGTCTTGGAGCTTTGTCGAAATAAATGCAGATACACAAAGTCTCTGGTAAGTAAAATATATGAAATAAAGTTGAAAATAATAAATTTGAAAAATAGAAAAATTATGTACACTATTTACATGTTTGAAACACACTATAACAATAAACTTTATCTTTGTAGAAAGTCTCTAAGATAAATGCTACCATCTGACATTATGGAAAATAGTTCTAGGGCGTTTTACCGCATGTTCGATGGTGGGATCATAATTGATGAGATCTCGTAAGTGTTCATAGCTTGAATTTTCTACGTTCTTGAAGAAGTTGTGACTTGTGGTTAATATTTGGTCTGTAATCGGCCTAATATCCAGTTCTTTATGAATGTGCTAGTTTCTGATGAACTATGAAGCATTTGTAATTTCTCTGAGTAGTTTATTTTGAAAGATTTGTAATTTCTTTCTCTGTGTTTTGCCAACCGTGGCCCAAATTGGAATGGCGTAGAGGAGTACTGGTCTAATAAGACAGATATAGATTCTTCTTTTAATTTTGAGATTTAGTTTAGCTTTTCTTCCGATAAGTGGGCGTAACGCATTCTTTGTAGCATTTGCTTTCTGTAGCGCATAATTAGCCTGTTCTTTAAATAAGAGCTGCGTATCAAAATGAGCACCTAAGCATTTAACACTATTTTGAATCTTGAATGCATCTTGGCTAAATGGTCCTCGGCCTGAAGGCCTTTACCACTATATCTCACATCTTTTCTTCATAAGCGTTCAGGTATTCCAAGAATACCTTGATAAGCATGGCTATAATGGCATAAATGATGTTAGTTTCTGCGGCGCTCACTAGATGGCTGCACGTGTAGTTGCAAGGATCCAGATCACATACGGTTGCTAATGTTCTTGGTTAAAAATAAAAACACAATGAAAAAACAATAAAACACTTTCTCGTACAAAAATAATAATAAAGTCTTGAGTATCTTGAATAAAAGAGAAAATATAAAAACTGAAATATATACAAGTCCCATGTTATTTTAGTATATCGGCTGGTCCCGAACTTGCAATCTCTCCCTTCCACAGAATATCTATCGCCCGTGCTACTCGGCTAGCTTTCACTTGACAGAAGTTGTAGGAAAAGCAATTTAAACAAATAATTCAAGTGCTTTTAGAACAAAATCGATCTTATCGGATTCAGATTTAACGTTACTAAACTTATGGTACAGATCCTTTAATTTGAAAATGAGCGATTTAAATTCATCCAAATTAGAAACTTTTGATATATTTGTTGGTTCTTCTGTTCCATTGTTACCGCTTGTAATTTTAGCATAAGATATATAATTGGTATTTCTTTCTTCAGGTTTGCTATTGTTGAGTTTTGGAAAATCTTTGTTGGTGGGGATTTGCTGTCGTTTATTCTTTAGTTGAAATTTATTGGGAATCCGAGGATGGAAGCCGTCGAGGTAGGACGTGCATCTGACGCGCTCCCGCCAACGCAGCCTAGTTCTGGGGATTTTAGAGAAAATATCGAGAATTCGGTAATGGATACATCGATAAGCGACAATAATATGGATAATAATGCTACTAGTGTTGTAACTCAGCCAGTGCAGCAATTACTAGAGGATAAAACAAAGATGATTATCACGTTCTACGAGCTCAAGCAGCAGTATGAAGAAATCCAACGGCAGAAGCGATTTATGAATCAAGCCGCTACGCCGCTGGATAATCAAGGCTATGAACTTCTCGACAAAGCGGGCAAGACCCTTTTCTTCAAAATTAATGAGATTGCTAATACCCTTGATGTTCAAATTTTCCACCTTCCCCCGACCAGGGATGATTTTCTTAAGAAGTTAGAACTAGAAAGATTAGATGAGGAAAATAAACTTAAGGAGAAAGAAGCTCTCCGCAAATCAAAAATTGATAAAGTAATTTCAGTAGGAAAGCCCAAAATTGCGCGAAAGCGTAAGGGGCAAGTAATTCATGACGAAGGATTTATTACTCCCGCCTCGCGAAAGCAAGGAAAGGCGAAAATAAATTCTGACTGTGAATTTTCTGATAATGAAGTAATTTATATCAGTTCTAAAAATAAAAATGTTCCTAATGTTGATAAAAATAATATTGGAAAAGCTAAGAATGCTAAAAATCAAGAAGTAATTGAACAAAATTCGAATCAGAATAATTTAAGTAATGAAAAATCAAATGCTAAAACCAATATGGCCGACAAAATGGCGGTGCGTTTGCACGAGGCTGAGAGCAGTTCTATTCACTCAGTCACGCGCAAGCTTTCATCCGTGAAATTGAACCGGAATAAGTACCAGGCAATAAAGGAGTCATTGTTAGGCCCGGACAATGGGTCGACTCCAGTAGCAACTGCTACGGTTGCCCCTAGCAACCAGGTAGAAAGAGAAATGTTTCGCCCGGCGAGCATGAGAGGAACGTCCCCCCCCACCGCAGCAATCAAACATTCCGGCAATTCACATAAAATCTAGCAAGCAGTGGAAGACGCAGCTTCAATTTTTGCGTGAGATTGCCCCAAACACTCAGAGCAGACTCACTGGACCTTACCTCAAAATTTTTGTCCAGACTGAATGGGAATTCCGGGAGGTTAACCGCTGGATGAAAAAGGCTGGCATCCAGTACAAAACTTTAGATCTACAGCAGGACCGGCCGATCAAAATTGTTATTAGAGGCCTCCCGGTTGAAACTGAAACCGAGGACGTAAAGAATGAAGTGGAATCCATGGGATTTAAAGTGCATAGGTGCGTTCGGATGACAACACCACGCACTAAACACCCTATGCCACTTGTTTACTTGCAAGTATTACCACACCCCTTCATTGACCATCTGTATGCTGTCCATGACATGTGGGGCACAAAGGTCAGCATTGAGCGCTATAGAGGCCGTAAAGGTCCTACTCAATGCTTGAGGTGTCAGGGATTTTTCCATTCTTTGGAAGTCTGCACCTTACAAATCCGTTGTGTGAGATGCTCTGGGCCACATTGGGCCTCTGATTGTACACGACCAAACGATATTCCTGTTACTTGCTGCAACTGCGGTGGGGATCATCCTGCAAATTTCAGATCTTGTCCTCGTTTCCCAGGCAATAAACAGTCTCGTGGAAACAAAACCACGCCTAAGAGTAGGGCCACTGCCTCGGCAGTTCCATCTCAGGGCTCAGAAACCGCCCCGGCAAACGCCGCTCAAAGACGTCCCACGCATGCTCGCCCCGATGGTGTTAACCCGCTGAGTTATGCAGCGGCCATAGGTACTAGTACCAATAATGCTTCTAGGGACAATAATTGTCAAACACTGCCGGTATCAGCTAAAAGTGCTGCTACCCCAGCAGTTATCACAGCAGAGAGTGCGGACTCGGACGATCTCTTCGCCTCCACTCTAAAATGCTTAATTGACATCTCCCGCGACCCAGCGGTAGCCAAGCATATTCTGCTTCTCGCTTTCAAAAAGTCTATGCCTAAATTAAGGCAAGCAGATGCCTTAATAAGAGCGTTCTATATATATGAAAGCTATATTGAGCTTTCAGACTAATCTGGCTAAACATTCGGCCCATGTCTCCTGATATAATTGCAGAACCTTATTTTGCGGTCTAAAATTCAATCCATCAAATGTACAAAATAATATAACCAAAGGCACACTTTCCATGTGTACATGGAATGCCAACGGACTGTATAATAAGATGAATGAAGTCCGAGATTTTATTTCAGAGCAGGATCTTGATGTATTATTGGTCCAAGAGACCCATTTTATCCCAGGGAGAATTCCCAGAGTTGGGAATTATGACATTTACTCGATGGACAGGGTGTCATATGGCAGACACACAAGTGGTGGCACATGCATCTATGTGAAGCGTTCAATAAGGCATCACATGGCTCCCCCCTGATTTGGAACATCTGGAAGCGACAATTATCCAAATTTTCATTCAAAATTCTCCCCCCCTTACTATTGTTTCAGAATACCTCCCCCCGCAAGGATCTGCTCGGGGGAGGAATATTTTTCCTGTCAGTGATTTTGATAAATTATTAACAATTTCAAATCACCTCATTGCTGGTGATCTAAATTCACGTCATACTGCATGGTTCTGACAAACAGAAACCGGTATGGCCTTAAACTAAATTCATGGGCTTAGAGCTCCCATGTACAGATCATAGCTCCTACTGCCCCGATTTATCACCCTGTAAGAGGGTCCCCCGCAGTTCTTGATCTGGCTGCTTTTTATAGTGTTCATTTTCGGCATGAAATTAAAGTGATTCAGGAACTGGTGAAGGTGAAGGTGAAGATAATGAAATTTCCTGGCGCAAAACCTTTAAGGTTATGTGCGCCGAAAACCATGTCAAAAAAAAAAACTTTCACAAAACACAACATACAAACAAGAACAGATTTAAAACTTTATGCCACTTTTAAAACGAACGATGAGAGAAAATGATGAATTGTTATGAAACATGAATAAAAAACACAAAGTATGATACATTAAAATTACATCATTAAAATTCCAAGTAACAACATTTAAAAGAAGTCAAATTAAAGAATAAAAACCCGTCTCTTTCAGATAATCAAACAAATTGTCATTTACCTCTTTCCCGATAATACGGTCAAGAGGCAAGTCACAGTAGTTAAAATACTTTAAACGAAGTTGGTTAAAACCAGGACATTCAATTAAAAAATGACGCACGGACAAAACACTATTACAGCTTGAACAAAGAGGCTCACTCTCCGCCTTTAAAAGGTAACTGTGCGTGACTCGTGAGTGACCAATTCTTAAACGAGTTAGCAAAACTTCTTCCCTACGGTTCCTCGTGGTCTCCCAGTTTTCTACTTTACTTTTTACATTCCTCAGCTTATTTAGCAACAAACCATCCCAAAATAATTGCCATTTATTTAATATTTCCTGTTTGATGGCAGTTTTTATATCACTGTAAGGGACCGACTGGTTAAATAAAACAGTTGCAGACTTTGCTGTTTCGTCTGCCAGCTCATTCCCTTTTATGCCTACATGGCCAGGTACCCAGCAGTAAAAGATCTCATATCCACACCTTTTTAATTTTCGGTGTAAACTTAAAATGTCAGCCAGCAAAGGATTTCGGTTATCAGTAAAATTCACTAATGATTTTAGGGCACTTAATGAGTCGGAATAAATTATGAATTCTTTCTGGGATTGTTTTGAGATAAAAGTTAGTGCAGAGTACAGAGCAGTCAATTCAGCGCTAAATATTGAGCAGGCATTATGTAATCGCTTCCCGTCAGCTTGGTTTCGTACTGCGAACGATGCTCCTACATGATTAGCTGATTTTGACCCGTCTGTATATATGGGAACAAAAGCTCTGTATTCGTCCCTGTGTTCTAAAAACAATTGCCTGTATATTTTCTCATTTGTGTCTCTCTTTTCAAAGTGTTGAAATACCTCCAGAAGCTCAATTTGTGGGTGATCCCACGGTGGGATTTCTAGATGCTTTACTGGCTGGACCTTCACGTCTGATAGGCAATAACTTTCTAACAGTGATTCACATCTTTCGAAAAATGGGAGAACGTTATGAGGACGTGCAGAAAATAGAAGTTTATAATTCTCATCAAGCTTACAGATCTGGAGAGGATGATTAATTTGTGAATTAATAAAGAAATACTGCTGCAGAGACAACTGTTCACGCATTAACTCAAGAGCTGGTTCGTAACAATCAACATACAGGCTTTGGATAGGAGATGTCCTGAAAGCTCCAGAACAAATTCTCAGAGCCTGATGATGAATAGGATTTAGTTTTAACAGAGTTGAAGGCCGTGCGGATCCATAAACAACTGAGCCATAGTCTAATCTAGATCGAAGGAGCGCTCTATAAATACGAAGTAAAGAGCAACGCTCTGCACCCCAGGAGGTATTCGCCAAGACTTTTAATAAATTTAGAGATTTTAAACACTTCTTCCGCAAATACTGGACATGAGGAAGGAAGGTAAGCTTTCGGTCAAATAGCAGTCCTAGAAACTTTACTTCTGATGTAACTGGAATCTCTGATCCATGAAGATACAGCTCTGGCTCAGGATGAAGCCCACGCTTTTTACAAAAGTGCATGCAAACAGTCTTTTCTTTTGAAAACACAAATCCTTGTTTTTCAGACCATTTCTGAATTTTGTTAATGGCAATCTGCAACTGTCTCTCAACATATCTCATATCTGCACCATAGCAATTTATATGGAGGTCATCAACGTACAATGATCCTGAAACTGTAGGGGGAAGTTCCTTTAAAACAGAATTTATTTTTAAACTAAACAAAGTTACACTTAAAACGCAGCCTTGAGGGACACCCTCTTCTTGTTCAAAGACATTTGACAAAACACAGCCAATCCTCACTTGAAAAGTTCTTGCCTTTAAAAAGTTCTGGATGAAAATTGGTAGGTTGCCACGCAAGCCACTAGCATGAAGATCCTTCAAAATACCATATCTCCATGTCTTATCGTAAGCCTTTTCGATGTCAAAGAAGACGGCAACAAGATGGTTTCGTTTGATGAAGGCTTTACGAATAGATGTCTCCAATAGGAGCATATTATCTATGGTCGTTCTTCCTTTTCTGAAACCGCTCTGATAAGGGGAGATTATGTTAGATTTTTCCAGATAATAGACTAGGCGGCAGTTTACCATTTTTTCAAATAGTTTGCAAATACAGCTCGTAAGCGCGATGGGCCTATAGTTCGAGGGATTCTTCGGGTTTTTCCCAGGCTTGGCTATGGGAATGACAACAGCTCTCTTCCATGCATTGGGGAAATTATGCTCCTTCCAAATTCTGTTATATAGGGCAAGAAGGGTAATCAATGACTTACAGGGAAGATGTTTCAGCATTTCATATCTCACACCATCTAAACCCGGTGACGTACTATGTGTCTGCATCAAAGCTGTTCTCAACTCGGGAAGTGTAAATTCTTTATTATATGGTTCGGAATCGGTAGAGTTAAATGCTATGGGATCTTTCTCAGAACGTAGCTTGACAGTAAGAAATGCTGGCGGATAGTTACTGCTGCTAGAAATGGCAGCAAAATTCTCGCCAATAAGGTTTGCGATTTCTTCAGTTGTGCTAATTACTCGGCCATCTCTTTCCAGAAATGAAAGAGAGTGGTCTTTATATAGTCCGCATGCTTTTCTAACTCTTTCTCATACGCGTTTACTTGATGTAAAGGATGTTATTCCAGACACGTAGGACATCCATGAATCCCTCTGGCTTTTCTGTCTCACTCTTCTTGCATTTGCTTTAACTTTTTTGAAAGGAATAAGGTTTGACAAGGTCGGGTATTTATGGAAAATTCCCCAAGCTTTCCTCTGTTGCTTCAGTGTATCTCGACACTCACTGTTCCACCATGGTTTTGTGTACTTGGCAACTTTCGTTGATGTTGTCGGAATAGATACAGTAGCTGCCTGAATAATAACGTCCGTGACTGCTTTCACAGCATCATCGATTGGCGCATCTTTTACCATCTCTTCTGTGATCTTTGCACAAGACGAGAAGAGTTTCCAGTCTGCCCTAGAAAGTATGAAACAGGAGAGTGTTTTCATGGGATTTAATCTTTCTCGTGTGATGGATACAAAAATAGGAAAATGGTCGCTATTAAAAAGATAACTGTCAACATGAAAGGTGGAAAATGGCAAAAGAGATGGAGAACAGATGGCAAGATCAAGAGCGTGAAAGGTCCTTGTAGGCTCATGGAAGTAAGTATTCTGCCCGTTATTGAGGAGGCAAAGGCAATGATCTTCGATCATTTGCTCTATTTGTCTGCCCCGAGGGTTTCTGTCCTTGCTTCCCCAGAGTGGACTATGTCCGTTTAAGTCCCCTATTAAGATAAAAGGTTTAGGTAGTTGCTCTATTAGGCCATCTAAATCATACTGATTGATATGTTGATTTGGAGGCAAATACACGGAACAGATTGAAATTAAGCTTCGTATGTTTACTTGGACAGCAACAGCTTGGAGACCTGAGTTTCAAGATATTGGATTAGAGGGATAGTCAAGTGAAGTAAGGAGGCCGACACCTCCGTTCACATGCTCACCAACTAAATTGTCTTTTCTTGTGAGGCAGTACCTCCGAAGCTTTGGTTGTTGAAAAAGTTTTAGGAAAGTCTCTTGAATTGCTAAGCACACAGGGTGGTGTAAATCTATCAAATCTTTAATATTATCGAGATTTTTGTGGAAGCCGCGACAATTCCATGAAATGAGGATGGCCATTATATTTTATATTTGTTCTTTCGGTGCTGTTTTTTTTATTTTCGTGGAAGCAGATGTTTTGGGATATTCAGTCCCTCCTCCATATCCATCTCAGAATCTACGCCGTCTGAACTTAGGTTCCCATAGGAACTCCCACTGGGATTTTTCACAGTTTTTAAATTTTTCTTTGTTTCTTTGTTCTTTTCAGTTTGGTTATCTTTCGTTTCTAAATTTTTCTTTGTTTCTTTGTTCTTTTCAGTTTGGTTATCTTTCGTTTCTAAATTTTTCTTTGTTTCTTTGTTCTTTTCAGTTTGGTTATCTTTCGTTTCTTTGTTATGTTGAGGTTTTAATATTGATACTATCGGTTTCTGCGTTTTGTTTCTTTCCTCATTTTGGACTGGCTGTTTGTTTGGTAAGCCTATTACTGTCTGTGTGGCTACTGATTTATAGGATTTTAGTGCACCAGCATACGACAATTTTCGGGGATTCGCATCTGCGACTAGCTTTCTTGCTTCGGTATAGGATATACTTCTAGTTATTTTTGCTGTCTGCACTTCCTTTTCGGATTTCCAATTTGGACATTGTCATGAGTATGCTGTGTGGCTTCCTTTGCAATTCGCGCATAATGGTTCAGCACTACAATTTTCGCTGTCATGGCCTTCCACAGAGCAACGTGCACATGTGATTTTGCCACGACAGGACATTTTCGAATGACCAAAGCGCTGGCACTGAAAACATCGCAAAGGGTTCGGTATGTAAGGTCTTACGGGGCAGTGCAAGTCCCCATCCGTAATACTTTTAGGTAGATCAGGGGACTTGAAGGTCAGGATTATATGCTTTGTATTAATGAACTAACCCTCTTTATGCACTTTGATCCGCCTGGCTGCACACATATTTTGGTCAGACAACTCAGAGACTATTTCCTCTTCTGAAACAAAAAGGAGGTCCATCTCTGAGATAACACCACGAGAAAAATTTAGTGTTTTATGGGCTGACACATTAGCATCGATTTGTCCAAGTTTGTTCAGCCCAAGGAGTGTTGCAGACTGAGTAGCTGATACAGTTTGCACAAGAAGATCTCCAGAGCGCAATCGTTTGATGTTCTTCGGTTCCCCAACTGAAGCTTGGATGTACTTTTGAATTAAAAATGGTGACAGCTTTTTGAGATTGCCGATGAAGTTATTTATGACAATAAACTGCGGTGGACTTGCTGCATTTACATCTAGGTTTGCATTTCCATTTGTTTTCACTCGTTTTGATGCATAATTATGTTCATTTGTACTTACAAAATTTGACTGAGCCATATTGAAAAGAAAAATAAGTTTCGGACCCGGCAGCCCCACCCACACGGAGTCCAACAAGAGGACGCAGAATCCTGCGCCAGGGTTAACCGGGTCAATCTGAAGCCCCATAGTCAGCTTTCCCGAAAGCAGGCACTCCCGAAAGCTTATCCCCAAGCCATTGACACAAAGACTAGTGACCAGCCGATTGACACCCGTGAGGACGACAAGGTGCCTCCCGTTTAGCTGAAGCAGAGGCCAAAGCAGTGTGTTGGGGACAGTACCTCGCCCCTCAACTACCAGTACCCTCCTTTCCAGCGACACGGGTCTCCACGCACGGCAAACACGTGGGCAGTTTTCTCGCCACTTCAGAACCAGAGACAAGGGCTGTTCCAGTCTGTCATGGCAGGCCCCAAACTCCGAAGAGAAAAACCACAAGGGAGAAAGGAAGGAAGAAAGCTTCAGCTCAGAGGAGATGAGACGGAAAAGAGGACAGATCACTGGGGCTTCAGGATCGTGACACCCGTCTCATCAAGAAGATGATCCCCTGAAGGGCTAGGGTACCTCGGGATTGCCACACCCGTACTCACAAAAGTGAGCCCCTGAGGGGGATTCAGGAGCTGGATTCTGATCACTACCCTGTTCTGATTACCCTAGATACTCAAAATTACAGGAGCAAGTCTCTACAAATTGAGACGATTTTCGGTTTATTTTTGGAACGTACAGCTACCCCCCCTATCAAAATTTCCAGCAATGCGGACTTTGACAGGTGTATTCAAAATTTGGAGTCTATACTAAAAGAAGCGAGACCTGCGGCTTCGAAACCTATTACTCATCCGGGCGTAAGGCTCCCGCCTGAGACTAAATTCAAAATTAAGCAGCGCAACTACCTGCGAAAAATTTGGCAAAGATAACGAAATCACAATATCCGTGCTCAATTTCGCAGACTACAGAACGAGATTAGGACGGAAACCCGCCTTTTAAAACAGGCGGAGTGGAAAAATTACATAGAGTCCTTAACGACTGACGACGGATCTTTTTGGCGCGCCGCCGCCCGATTACGCAAACAATTTAAACACATTCCGCGCCTTGAAACGGCCGATGGCGCACAGATGGCATACACAGATGCGGAAAAGGCTGAAGCTATTGCTGACAGCCTTGCTACACAATTCACTCCAAATAACGACGCCTACTGTAACCGTCCGTTTACACAGGGGAGCATACACTCACGTGTTGAACAGTTTTTAACACAACCTATCACGCCTGATCTTAGGCCAACTGACCCAACTGAGGTACTAGACTTCATTCAAAAAATGAAACCAAAAAAGGCACCTGGCATAGATTCAATTTCGAAACGCGTGATCCAAAACTCCCCCCCCCATATTTATTATATGGATTACAGTTCTTATTAATCTAATGATGAAAAAATGTTATTTTCCTGACTGTTGGAAAATTGCCGCAGTCATCCTTATTCCAAAACCGGGTCAAAATTTAAATCTCCCCGTCAATTACAGACCATGCTATTCTCTCTCTCAAAAGTATATGAATTTGTTTTATTTAATCGCCTGAATGAATTCAGCCGTGATCAAAATTTAATAATCCCGGAACAATCTGGCTTCCGGCCTCAACACTCCACGGTACACCAGTTACTCCGTGTAGTCGAATTCATTCATGAAGGCTTTTGTAAACGAGAGAAAACTGGAATTGTCTATCTTGACATCGCCAAAGCCTTTGACAGGACTTGGCATGACGGGTAAGTTCATGCGGCTTGGTTTTTCGGCGCAACTCATTAAAATCCTAAACTCGTACCTGAGAGGAGATCTTTCCGGGTGCGAGTTAACCACGAATACTCAACTCCCCGCAGAATCTATGCAGGTGTAGCTCAAGGAAGTCTGATCTCGCCTCAAATGTTCAACATTTTTATAAATGATATTCCTAAAGCTCCAAATGTCGATCTAGCTTTATATGCAGACGACACAGTCATCATTTCTCGACATTCCAACATCTCCACGGTAACCTCTGCACTTTCTAGCCTAGAGCTCTGGCTCGGACTGTGGAAAATCAAAATAAATGTCGCTAAATGTGCTGCCACCTTATTTATCCGAAGAGCTTACCCCAATTTACCTAACTTGCAACTCTTCGGCGAACCAATTCCCTGGGTTCCCACTTATAAGTATCTAGGAGTGATACTTGATTCTAAATTAACTTGGCAACCTCACATAAAGAAAGTTATTTCTAATGCGAAGGCTGTCAAATCCCAACTTCTGCCTTTTTTCGCTCGAAAAAGCGACCTGTTAACAAATAACAAGATTCTGCTCTATAAATCCATGATAAGGCCAATTTTAACATAAGCAAGCCCGATATGGGGCGCAGCTACAATTACTAAGAGGAAACACGTCCAAATTTTCCAAAATATTATGCTACGGCAAATTTATAAAGCACCTTGGTACGTTACGAACGAGGATATTCATAACGCAGCCAAAATTCTACAGCGTCTTTCTGTTAACTTCTTCAAAAGGATTCCTTCGGTTGAAAACCCCGTTCTCCATGACTTACCCGTTTATCATCCTGGTGTTGCATCATCAAAGAAAAGACCACGTGTGACATTCTCGTTCAAGACCCCCCCCCGCCTAGGTGAATCCGCTGCGCGCGCAGCTTCACCCAGGTCCATTATCTCTGTCCCGTAACCGGGGCAACCACTTAGTGCAATCTTAAGAGATTGCTTATCTCTAACGCCTTTTGTTCCCTTCTTAAAAGGGTTCTGGCGCTCTTATTATTATCTAATACAGTTCTTAAGAGGACTCTAAGCTTTTAATTTTATTTTCTTATGATGCTATTATTATACATAACACTTAACGTTAAAAGTAACTACTTTAAATTCTAATGTTTCTCCTTAGAGACAGTTCGGCCCTGTCTCTTTAATCTCAACTCGCATAACGAGTTCCCGCCTCCCCCAGACCCGAAGTGCGCGCGAAAGAAGTTCGCAAGCACTTCCATTCACGCGTTGTTAACACCTTAACACCAGAAGACCATCGATCAAGGAAAACTAGCTGCTTATCAAAATTCAAGATGTAACCCCTTCTAAATTGATTCTGGCCCTTATTTCAACACCAAAAATTACTAAATTAAGTCCTTCAGTGTTTTTACCTTTTTTGTCATTGCGAAGGCAGTTTTCTTATTTGAATTTTCCCAAATTTTTTGCACTAAATTTTTATCTTTGCGGAACCCTTCTTTTGGCGATAATATATTAATTGGTGATGTGGGGATAAAGGCTAATTGCCTAAGTGCGCCGTAATTGGCCCCTTCTTTGGTCCTTGGTCCTGGAAATTTATTGGACGGATGTTCAGGACAATTTGGGCTGGTAGCGGCATGATCTCCGTGACAAAAGACATATTTTGCAGGGATTGTTTTATTTTCCTTGATCGGGCATTCAAATGATCGATGCTGCTCAAGACATCTTACACATCTTGGCAAATTATAGCAAGCTCTCTGGGTGTGCCCGTATCGCTGGCGGCGAAAACACTGCACAGGACCGGGCCTGCTTCTATAACCGACAATTTTAACATTCATGTCCGCTATATGGGAAATGTTAAAGCTTTCTTTCTCCTTTGAAGTTTTAGGGGTTTCAAAATAAAATATTGGAAGCGTAGTAGGGATACCATTTCTCATTCGTTGTAGTTGATTTATTTTCAAGACCGTGATATTCTGATTTTCGAGATCTTCTTTTATTTCATCTATTGGAGTGTCTATTGCGAGGCCTTTAATTACTGCTTTGAGATTCTTTTCGTTGGTTAAAACAAAAGTGTGGTAGGCAATGGCTTGACCAGTGAGGAAATTTTGTACTATTCTGAAGTCGTTTATTTCAACTAGCGAGATCTTGAAACAGTTCCCTTCGATTTTGCCTTCAATTTGCTTTACCCCAAGGATTTCTTTTACGTGTTTACGAAAAAAATGCCAGCTAAATCGTTTATCTGTAACATAGATTGGAGGGATGTTATTTTTGGTGGGTTTCTTCTGTACGTTATCCTGGCTATTGTTAACTATATTTTGGATGGTTGGCTGGTCTTCGTCCATTTTATTTTTTGGTTCTCTTAAATGTTCCTCATGATTAAGACGTTCAAAACGTGAGCTGGTGCTCACAGGCAGTGAATCTATTGAGGAGCCGCTGTCTCTTCTAGAACGTTTCCCTCGCTTAATTAAGGACCAATCAGAGGTCTTTTCCGTTTGACTTTCCGCGATTCCGAAGATTTGGTCGAATTTCTCTTTCGGGATTGACGCAAGAAGCCTGGCTTTTTGTGTTTTCAATTCCTCTTTGATAGATCTAGTAATTTCTGCATTTTCTTGGCAATCGGGAAGTTTTTTCAATTCATCAATTGCATTACGCAATTCAAATATGTGCCTGATAAAGGCATCAATATCCTCAGGAGAGGCTTGCTTAGGCTTCTTTACGCATCTGCCCGCGTTGACTATAGGCTTTGACATTAGCTGGCCGTGCGTATCGATATATGCAAAAACATACTTACAAAGGAGAACAGAGCAAGGAAGAGCAAAAAATCTGACGCGTCTCTAAGAGCTCAAAGTTCAGTGCTTGATTATCTATTTGAATATCAATTTGCACTGGTGATCTTCTAAAGAGTACTATGTTGCCTTTTAGTGGGATTAATTTTCATTTTCCATATTTTGAAATAATGGGAGATGATGTTAACTGCTTCCTTTAGTTTATCTATGGCGAATTGGGCTTTCATCAACTTTGTCAAAATCGCAGTATCATCCGCATACTGAAAAATTCTTGCTGTTAGTGGCGTCGGAATATCATTGATAAAAATGTTGAAAAATAAGGAGCTAATACGCTTCCATGGGGTACACAACTGGTGATTCCTTTTCTGGTGGAAAGTGTGCTATTGATTTTTATCTGGAAGGTACTATTTTTTAAGTAGCTCTGCATTAGTTTAATGAAGTTGGTGTGGAAATTTGCAAGGTGCAGCTTAAAGAGTAAACCCTCATGCCACACCTTGTCAAATGCTTTTTCAATGTCTAAAAAACATCCAGCAACTGCAGTTTTCTTATTGAAAGCATCAGCGATGTATTCCGTAATATTTAGTAACTGGTGGAGTGTGCTATTCCCGGGTCGAAAGCCGTGTTGATCAGTTTTATAATTCTATTATTTTCTAAATGCTGAAGTAATCTTTGCTGTATAATCCTCTCGTATACCTTGCCTAAGCTTGGTAATAGGCTAATGGGCCGGTATGAGTTGACATTTCTTGGGTTTTTTCCTGGTTTCACGAACGTAATGATACGAGCGTGTTTCCATTGCTGTGGAAAATAATTTAGTCGAAGGCTTGCATTGATAATGTTGGTGAGTAGTACGATGTAGTTTTTAGGCAAATTTTTAATAATTCTGTTGGATATTCCATCATAGCCTGGAGCTTTGCGTGGTTTGAGTTTTTTAATAATTTTTCCTATTTCCATGGGAGAGGTGGGGGTGAAGTGTTCATAACCAGTGCTATTTTTGAGTTGCTGTATAAAATTCTCAACTTAGTGAGGTGTTCATAACCAGTGCTATTTTTGAGTTGCTGTATAAAATTCTGAACTTCTTCTTCCGTGTCTCTGTCCGAGTAATTATTAGGAGTGAAAGTATTTTCTAGATGATTCGCTAGTGTCTCTGCTATGTCTGTTTCTGAGTAAATTGGTCCGTTGGGGGTGTCGAGAGGTCCAATATTTTGATAATTGTTGCTGCGGAGGGACTTTGCTATTCTCCAGACTGAATTAGGTTTGAATTCCATTGAATCTAAGAGGTTATCCTACTTTCCGCTTCTGTATTCCATGAGGAGATGTTTGATTTGTCGGTTTTTGCGATTCAATGTAGTTTTTATTCTGGGATCTGCGGTACGCCTCCAAAGCTTTGCTAGGGCGGTACACTTGAACATTATTTTGTATAGCAAAGTTATAAAGCGTGTTTCCATTGGCATTTGTGCGCCAAGAGTTCCATGATGCGTGTTTGGAGTTGAAATCTCCGGCAATTATTGTTGGATAGTTATGCGTCGGCTCAGGAAAATTGTACTATGTACTTGCGGAAAGGTGCCCGCGCGGAATGCGCTACCCACTATCGAACCTGATGGACGATTTTCTATTAATTGGCATTTCGAAGTCTAATATGAGGCATATCTTATAGATTGGATAAGCAATTATGTAGATGGCAGACGATGTTGACAGTGATAGATTGAAAAGAATAGAACCAAACGACACAAGTCAGCTGCCCCTATGGCTGCCTGGCTTAAAGGAGATGAGAAAGTAAGTGGGTGTGAAGAGTTAGTTACCGTACAGAAAGGAGTCGTATGTGTGACCAAAAACAATCAAAATAATATGTCATGCAGCAGCAAGGTGATACAAATACAAAGTAAAAAACAGATACATAGAAATGAAAACGTGTTAGGAAAGAGGTATATTAATATTATTACATACATATAACAGCATTATTATGGTAGGTGCATTACATTACATGGTATTTTTTTTGTATATTTTTTTGTATATTTTTTACATATATTATTGAGTTATATTCCTGAGCACCGCCAGGGGTCTTTTCCTATTGCTTGGTGATTGATAATCATAATTACATACTTGAATGGTAGGGTTAGACACCCTATGCATGTTATTGAAAAATTTTTTGACCAGTTTGACAATGAAATCTTTCAGATAAGGGATATTAAATTCACGGTGAATTGCCGAGTTTCTAATAAACCACGGACAATTCACCGCCTGTCTTAGTACAATATTTTGCAAAGTCTGCAGTTTTTTCATTTTAGTTTTACAAACATACCCCCAGACAGGGCAGGCATAAGTGATGATGGAACGCAACATGGTTTTGTAAATGAGTAATTTATTGTCAACAGAGAGAACGCTGTTCCGAGCAATTAAAGGGAAAAGTGTACGTTTACGTACCCGGAACTTCGTAATAAGTTGTGTAATGTGAGGGGTCCATGTGAGACATTGATCTAAAACAACACCTAGGTAACGGGCCTGCTTGGTCCAAGGGATTGGAGTACCATACATATTGTTACGAAAAATTCGGCGGTTGCGCCTGTATGTAAGCTTTCCGGCATAGCACTAGGGTTGCCATAAAATAGTGTATGGTAGGGTTGCCAGATTGGCGACTTTATCGCCCATTTGGCGACCAAATTGGCGATATCCCATGGTCCAATCGGGAAGCTTCTAGAATAACTTCCTGTCGAGATATTTCTCGAAACCTGTGGAACCTAATGAAAAGCTATATAAACCCTTGCGTGTCCGAGAGCGAGGAGTTGTTGAGTTGCGAGTTAGTTGCGAAATTGTGAAGTGTTGCGAGCAGTGTGATTAGTTGTGAGAATAGCTGCTACGCGAGAGTTTTGTGAACGGAAAGCAATCGAGATAGTGCTTTGCCGTGAAGCTACCTTTACAGTGTAGCTTGACAGTGTATTGGTGATTGTTCCACGGTATTTATTATAAGTTTCGTGTTGCCGTGAAGCCACCTTTACAGTTACAGCCTGAAGCTGTGTTGCTGATTGTTTCAGCGTATTTATTGTAGATTTTCGACGCTTTTAAAGGCAATTTTGGAACTGTGCTGTAAATAGTGATTCCTGTAAATAAATTGTGCTTTTTATTGATCTGCATCGTGTTTTCATCGGATACTCTCAAATCTACGAACCCGTAAAACGCAACAATATCAACATGGATATTGTAGTCGATCAGTTTCTTTCTTGTGAATAATATAGCATCTGACTTCTCCACGTTGATTTTTATTTTCCATGCCTGTAGCCAGGACTCCAGTGCATGTACGTGATCTTGTAGTGACTGTATTACTGAGCCGTGAGATGCACTTTGTGAGAGAATTGCAGTATCGTCAGCATATATTGCTAGAGTGGTGTGTGATGTTTGTGGGATGTCGTTCGTGTATATATTAAGTATAGCGGGCCTAAAATAGACCCTTGTGGGACCCCGGCAATTTTGTTGTTTACACAGTCCAGGCCTGGACTCTTCTTAGTTTGGAGCTTCATAATGTAGTCATAGACCTCTGAAGGTTTGACAGGAGGAATGTTGGTTGTGTGTGGTTTTGAGAGGAAATTTGTAATTGTCTGGGTGACTAGGTTTTCTGTTTGGGTGTGAGGTATGTTGTTAGTGTGAAACTGAGTAGCATAGTGATCAGCTAGTGACTCAGCTTTCTCAGAATCAGTGTAAGCAATTCCTTGTGGGCCTGTTAGGGGCGGAATGTTTGTGTGGCATCTCAGAAGTTTATTCGTAGCTTTCCAGATATTACCCTCTTCTGGAGAGAGCGAGGAGAGATAAACGGCCCAGTCGTGGTCTGTTTGTTTTCGAGTAAGGGCCTTGACTTGGCGATTAAGTTGGTTTAATCGTACTCTATCGGGAGGGTACCTTGATCGCTGCCATTCTCTACGCACTGTATTACGCTGCTTGATGAGGTTTCTAATATTGTTACATTTTCCCCTTTTTGGGGCTGGTACAGCTTTGCTATTTGACTCCAGTGCAGTTTGTAGATTTGCAGTAAATGTCTCAACAAGAGCATCTAACTCATCACCTGTATATGCTGTGGGAATGTGTATTGTCGTGTTGTTCAAGGTTTTGGTGAAACCAGACCAATTGGTAATAAAGGCCTTCTTGTGTGGTGTGCTATGAGCAGCCAGATCCATATCCATCAGAACTGGATTATGATCAGATGACATCTCAGCTAAGCTGTCAACTCTGTTAAAGGTACACCCCTTGATCAAAAAGAAATCAAGGACTGAGGCAGATCTGTCGTCATAACGTGTTGGGGTTTGTGGAGCTGCAGTTGTAATACCAGCCTTAGTGGCAAAACGGTAGATTACGTTTCCTAGGAAGGTGTTATTGCTGCAGTTCCACTCGCGGTGGTGTGCATTGAAGTCTCCACCTATAATTACTTTGTTGTTTAGTCAGTCCTTCAAAATCTTGCACAATATTGACATGTGATCTACTGTTGGCTGAGACATAGGCAGAGACAAAAGTGACTGTGCGTGAAGTGCTTGTTATGATAGTGATAGCTAGAGCTTCCAGGGTTAAAAGCTGTGGCAGTGTTGTGTGATAATGGGTGATGGAGCGCTTAACCAAAATGATTATACCCCCTCCAGGGTTTCTTGTTGAGGTGCTTCTGCGGTCAAGGCGATAGAGTACGTAGTTAGCTATTTCAATAACGACTCCGGGACCAAGCTTGTGTTCTTGTAGGAGTAAGATATCAGGACTATACTCATTTACAAAAATACGTAATTCATCAATTTTGCGGTTTAAACCATTTGCATTCCATGTCACTACACGAAACTCACGGGCCATAAATTAGTTATTAGTTATCCCGTGGATTTCTTCAAATATCAAATGCAGTACTTGCATCTTATCGAGTAAGTTATCACACCGTCTCAGGGCTGGTAACTTGCTTTTATATATGCTTATTATTTTGCCAAGGTTGTAACCAAAAATGCCTTGGATTTCCTTCATAATTTTGAATAACTCGGATATATCCGAGAGATTGTTTATCTTACTGGATCTTTGGTTTTTGGTGATAACTGAGCCAGTTTTTGGGTAGACTCTTGAATTTTCCTGAGACGGTGTAATAGACTGTGCAGCAGAGGGTGGAGAATTATTATTTACTTCATTAACAGCATTAGTTGGTGCATGAGAATTTGCTCCTGTTTTTTCCTGAGTAATCCCTGGCTTTAACACCTGAGCATAGCTAATTCCTGGCTTAACTGTAGAATTTTTACTGGTATTATTATTCTTTTTTGCATTAGGAAACTTTGGGCACCCACGATAAAAAGCTACATGGGGCCCTTGGCAATTCGCGCACTTGGGGTGCTCTAAACGGCCCTGGTGGTCACAATTGCCAGTACGGTGATAACTTGCACATTTGACACATCTGGGTGCCACATGGCAGTTTTCAGAAGAGTGATGCCATTTCTGGCAATTG
>KK115584.1:11227-21966 GCA_000611955.2 Stegodyphus mimosarum
AATGATGGAAGTTTTGCCATACATGGACGATATCATCATTTTGTCCGCTTCATACGAAGAAGGAATCGAGAGGCTGAGTCAAGTTTTAAATCTAGCAAGGGAATACGGGTTGGAAATATATTTTTAAAAATCCCAGTTCTTAAAGAAACGAATTGACTTTTTAGGCCATGTCATAGAAGAGTGTAAAATTTTCCCATCCACCTTGAAGACGCAAGCCGCTATATATTTCCCTGAACCATCTAATTTAAAACAGATTCAGAGTTTTCTTGGGTTGACAGGGTATTTCAGAAAATTTATTCCTCAGTACTCTATAATTGCCAAGCCACTTAACGACCTGCTAAAAAAGGGTAATAAGTTCGAATTCGGTGAAGAACAAAAGATTGCATTCAACCGTTTGAAATCAGCGCTAACTGAGAAGCCTGTAATTGCAATTTATAACCCTCATTGTGAAACTGAACTACACACAGATGCCAGCATAGAAGGATACGGGGCGATACTAATGCAGAAACCCCCAAATGACAGCAGTTTTCACCCCACTTATTTTATGAGCAGGAAAACATCTGATGCAGAGAAAAAATATCCAAGTTACGAGTTGGAGGTCCTCGCGATCGTAGAAGCACTGAAAAAGTTCCGTGTTTACCTTTTGGGAATTTCATTTAAGATAGTGACGGACTGTTCAGCATTTCAAAGGACGATGGAGAAAAGAGATTTAGCGACGCGTGTTGCTCGTTGGGCTTTGTTGTTACAGGAATTCGATTATGTTATAGAACATCGTAAAGGTGTTAGAATGCCACATGTAGATGCTCTAAGTAGAGCTCCTCTAAACGTTTTATGTGTTTCTGTTGAGAATATCCTACCTAAATTAAAACTTGCCCAAGAAAATGACACTGAAGTAAAAGCCATTAAAGAATTATTGAAAACCTCAATTTATGAAAATTACTGTAATTGAAATGGCATACTATACAAGTTTATTGACGGCAAAGAATTAATAGTCGTACCGGAAAGTATGCAGACTGAAATTATAAAAGATGCTCACGAGAAAGGGCACACCGGTATCAAGCATACAGAGAAACACCTGAATGAATATTATTTCATTCCCAAACTTCGGCAGAAGATAGAAAACGTTATCGCCAGTTGCGTTCATTGTATCTTAATAAATCGCAAAACAGGAAAAAAAGAAGGATTTTTACATCCGCGATTCAAGGAGGACATTCCTTTGCATACCTATCACATAGATCACTTGGGTCCTCTGGAAAGTACCCATAAAAACTACAAGCACATATTAGTAGTGGTCGACGCGTTTACCAAATTTACTTGGATTTATCCAACAAAATCTACGACCTCAGCCGAGGTGATAGCGAAGTTAGAGAATCAGAAGGCCATTTTTGGAAGCCCTTGTCAGATCATTTCTGATAGAGGAACAGCTTTCACTTCCAGTGAGTTTTCTGACTACTGTGCTAAAGAAGATATTAAACATCATCTAATCACTACAGGCCTCCCGAGAGCAAATGGACAAGTCGAACGGATCAACCAAGTCATTATATCAGTCTTAGCAAAACTGTCCTTAAATAAACCAACTGAATGGTATAAACATACACATGAAGTTCAGAGAACGCTTAACTCAACATATCAAAGAAGCATTAACACCACTTCGTTCGAATTACTCTTCGGTACCAAAATGAACAGTAAGGGCACCGATCAGCTCAAAGAACTGATAGAAAGCGAGTTTCAATCTCAATTCCAGTCCCAAAGAGAAGAATTACGAAAGCAAGCCAATAGACAAATTTTCTAAGTCCAACAGGAAAATAAAAAGACATATAATGCCAAAAGAAGACAAGCACAGCTGTACAAAGTTGGTGATTTAGTGGCAATCAAAAGGACTCAATTCGGACCACATTTAAAATTAAGAGCAAAGTATTTCGGACCTTATAAGATCACGAAAGTTAAGGGTGGCAACACCTATGACGTAATAAAGGAAGGGTGCCATGAGGGACCCATGTACACTACCACATGTGCCGAATTCCTCAAGAAATGGACAGCGCTTTAAAATTTTCGTAAACACTTATTTCTGTTATTGTATATCCTTGTTTGTTGCTTTTTTTTGTTTTGTTGTATTTTGCAGTGTCCTGGAGGGCCAGTCCACCCTAGGATGGCCGAGAATGTAGTGCCGATCATTTGGAGCCGTGATGAAATCCAGATGCCGTGACGTCATTTTCTCTACTACTACGAGCTGCGTAGGCGTCAAGCGAAAATGAGGGGAATTACCTTTTTCTTTTTGGAGATGGTAGACGAATGGACGTATTAGCAGAGACGCTGCTTCTGTTTAAAACTTTGACGAATCACTTTGTAATTTTCGTAAATGTTAAATATATGTAATAATCGTTTGTCTAATTAAAATGTCTTTCGTTAGCTAATTTGTTCATTGTTTTATCCCCACACACATAAAAGCAGTATCTTTACATGGACAAAAATATTGATTTCACAAAAACCCTGGAATAAAATTAAAGAATTTATTTGGGATGACACAAGGCAGCATGGTGTAAATACAAACCGAAAAATTGTATACAAAACCCTACAATGAAATAACAGGTGGCAATTAGAGTTTGAGGAAGTTCTGTTCATTCACTCCATGGATGTAAGACTTTAACTTGATATTTTTAGGGTAGACCAAGATCTTCCACTATAAACATGTGTAGAAGAGCAAGTTCATTGATTTATTTTCCACATTCCAGCATATCATTAATGGGAGGGAATATGTCATGTTTCTGACTCCTCTTTCTCATAAATACATTTTGAATCAAAAGAGTTCATTAAACCTTTTGTATGAAGCTTGCCATAATACAGAATTTCCACTGGCAGCTGGAATTATTTAAGAAATTCTTTTAAGAATATCATTATGGAACATTGTTCTCTTAGCTAAAAAGTTAAATAACACTGCATGAATAACAACTTCAATGTTATTAAAATTACCAACTAGAAAACTACAGCCAAAAACAAAGCACACCCAGACAGTATAACAGGGAAAGCTGAAACAAATTTTAAGACCCCCCCCATTGCAGATGCCTAAATTGAGCGAAGAATTAATAGTTTTAATTTAATCACATTTTTTAAAGTTCGACACTTGTTCTCTCTTTCCCAATTTCAAAATACAGAAGTCATCACTTATAAAAAAATAGCCGTAGTAGGAAGAAAGATGTTGCCAGGCAGATAAATAACTAATTAATGTAGTATGAAAGTAGAATCAGTATAGGTAAGTTTGCATCAGCATGACATCTGAGCAAATCTGAATATTTTGCTTGTTCAAGTAGAAATTGACCAAAAAGTAATTGGATAGAAAATTAGATCAATTCCTTGGCTCAAGGGATATCCAGTATACTGAACATTGCGTATTTCCAAAAAAATCAAAAGTTAATATTGCACTGCTAAATGCAGATCTTTTATTGCATTACATTTGATTATTTTGAACTATTTATATTATATTGAATTGGTCTGTGAACTACTACTGGTATTTAAGTATTTCCATGTTGCTTTGCTTTCTAATTAGAAATGATAAGCAAATATGTGATAAATAAACAATATCTATTTCAATCATTGAAAGTTATACCATACCACAAGTTTAATATAGTGGACGCTCAATAATGTAAACTCAAAGGTTATCAAAAAAGAATTTGAATTAGCCAATGTTAAGAGAAAATACAAATTTAAAAGTGTATCAATGAAGAAGAAAGACCTAATATGTATTAGAGATGGATGATCTATTCCGGAACTGATTCAAAGAAATGAGTCACTGAAGTGAACGATTGATCAGCACTCCAGTGAAAACGGATTGGCAGTTCTTTAACCGTTCACCAAGAGCCGTTGTTGGGTAGCATGCCAAATCTCCTCTTAATGTAAACACTAGCATTCATTCCTTATTTACTAGAAATGTCTCTGGCCTATTTTTTGTGTATGTGTGTTATGTGTGCTTTTGGTTTGCTTGTGTTCCATCTAGTACTTAAAAAAACAAAATATTAAATAAACCCATGCATCTCAGCAAAATTGATCCCCCTGTTTATAAATGAGAATTGTTTTACCATCTGGAAGAGTGAGGATCTGTTTCAAGTTCATAGATTATAGGAACTAGTTCCTCAGATTCCCCAGCAGTGAGTGCTCTGCCGCTGGTCGCAGATTCGAGTCCTTTAGAGTTGTGATTTTCATCGCTTCTACTCTAGCAGCGGATCTCATTTCAATGTCTTCTTCTTTATTCACTCCACTATTGCTCCAGCAGCAAATCTTGCTCCTGCGGAGTCTTGATCATTTGCTGTTTTTGCTTCCTCAGAGCTGTTCCTTTGAATACTGAGTTCAGCTACGTATATTAGGTATAACCTTCTTTTTATCAGTACTATTATATTTTTATTTATTTACTTATTTTTATAATGTCTTGCAATCAAGAGCAGTTAATTTATCTTTAACCTTCTTTAGAATTAGTATCTATTCATAAACATAAAATTTTTCCATCTAACGTATTTTTTCAAGATTGCAAAACAAAATGTGGACCCTAGTGCATAGAAGAACTTTTAAGAGATATTTGGTTTCATTTTGTCAAATTAGATAAAAAAAGGGGGGGATGCCAGTACTGTCAGCAGACAGTTCCTGTTCTTCGGGATCTGCCTCCAATCTAAAAACTTATTTTTACACTGTGCTTTGTAGTACTAACAAAATATCACTATAGAAATAAAATAATGTAATCTTTAAGAAAACTGAGTTTAGTTTTCATTATTTTTTAATTTTAGGCATTTTTTTTATCCCAGAATTTTATTTGTTCTATGTAGAAAGCTTTGTAAGTACAACTGAAAGAAATCAGTCTAGAGAGTCAGCAGTTTGTTTGAGTTGATTCCAGCAATCCCATTCCTTGTTGAATTCTTTCAGCTCCCCCCCCCAGCTTTGCGCACCGTTCTTGATCCCTGTCAGTTCCGACAGCATTCATCAAGACCACTGTTAGTGAGTAGTGAATTGTTAAAAAGAACTGATTCATTTCAGTGAGCGAACGGTTCCAATTTGATCCATAAAAGGGTATTTCCAGGTTGTGCCTATCTCTGGTACATACAATTCAAGAAAATATATTTATTATACTATGCTATCTAAAATTAAGAATATTAAAAAGCAATAAAGACTTGTTTTAATCATAAAATGAAGCAGAAGATATGCAGTAGAAAGTAAACTTTAATTAAAAATATGAATTACACTTTTGGGAAAAACTGTGAAATGAATGTTTGGTTTTGTTTATTATGCCTACATTTTTCAGACAGCTTCTCGGTTTGAAATAAACATTTCAATTCATTTTCAGAGGTAGGTTCAATCTGAATAAATGCTTTTAAGTGTTTTTATTATGGCTTGATCATTAGAATGCTTAATCTGCATTCTCTACTGAACCTAACAAAGTTTCTTCCAGCTTCTCATATAATTTTTATTGTCATTAATCATTCACTTTTCCACAGACTTTGAGGTCTTCATCCATTTTTCTATTCAGAAAAGCTGTGTCAACAAAACTCCTTCTTTGATATGATTGTTCTCTTCCACGTGCATGAATGAATGCAATTACTAATTGTGCTTTCCTTGGCAACATTCATCCTGCATATAGATCATTTATAGCTGTCAGCAGAGTAATGTCATAGTTTTCACAACAATCTAATACATCTTAACATTACAATACTTAATAATCTTACAACACATAATCTAAAAAACTTATGTGTTGTAAGATTTTCTCATGATAATTTGTTTTAAGATTCTGGGCGATTCCTTGATCCATTGGTTGTAACTTCACAATTGTGTTTGGATTTACAACAGATCTTTGGCCACATATAGTTTGACAAGAAGTATTGTGCCTTGACTTAAACCGAGAAAGGCATCTATGACTACATTTAAAATCTTCAATAACCATTCAACTTGCCAGTTCATCAGCCTTCACTTGTAACAGCGGTCCATTTAATGGGAAATTTTGAGATCTAGCTTCCCGGAATTCTCAATAGCAGAAGAGATTTTTCTAAATCTTCTTGGGATGTATTTCTCATGCGTTTCCTTACTCTAGCAAATTTAGATTTTCCCTATTTATCTAAAACTGATTCCTTGTTTTTCAAACAAATTGATAAAGTATTTTTTTTTTAATTCCACAGTCAGCTGCCAACTTTGTTTCATATTTGCCATTCTCTACTTTAACATTTCTACCTTTGCCTCTGAAGTTCGAGTTTTATACTTTCCACATGTAGACATCCTGAATTTTTTACACATTCACATCACATACTGAGGGGGGGGGGAGAGAAAATCTGAAAGGTTTCAGATTTTAAATTACGTCCAAAGGGGCTTTTATTAACATTTTGTATGTTACCTTTATTTATTAAATATGTTCTTCGCACTTAAACCATAAAATTCAGTTCAAGAGCAATATCGCAAAATAAATTTAAATTGAGCATATCTTTAGAATTCCTGATACAGTCTCACACGCTGGAGATAAAAATGTTTTTTTTGCACAATGTTGCCATTGCTCGCTTTGAGATCCTTGAGTTTGTTAATCAAAAATTCTTCTGAGTTTTACAAAATATGAAATCGATAATAAAACAAATTCAGAATTCAAATTCGGGCTTCCAGATGCCCATATTTGCAGTAGGATTACGTCATTCAAAATTGCATGGTTCTAGGTACCGTAAATTTATCACAAAGCGAGAAACATACATACTTTTATGCAGATTCTTCATTATTTAATTTCATCAAATATAATACAGGGCGATAATATTTTGTGGCAACAATCTGAAAACTGAAATGGACATTCAGAGTGATTCAACGAAAAACAAAAACAACAGTCCTTCAGGGACAAAGCCCGTTTGGACTAAAAAACTAGAGTACATTAACTTGTCTGAACTGCAGGCATAACTGACGCAGCTCCCTACAACCTGCAGCAAAGACGGGTTCTTTTTTTGAAATTCCAAGAAAATCAAAAACAAATAAACAAATTATTCTCCCCCTATCCTGACCCATTCATAAAGAGTTCTGAATGAATCCAAGGAAACAGGTTAGGCTAGGGAACTTTGTCCGTTAAGCACTGATAAGAGGCGGACAGTAGGAAAACAGTCACTAATGTTTAGCAGAAATGCAATAGTCTAGGACCGCACACATGTGCCTCTTTACACAGAAACAAAATATAGATGATTTTGATACACAAAATAATAAATTCAGCGTGTATTTTCTCTGTTAAATGAAGAAAAAGAAATTTTGTTTGTAAAATTTTTATTTCAAATTAATCGAAGTGATAAAAATCTGTTCCAATTAATGAGACATTTTTAATAATAATTCGAATAAAAGTTTTTTGGTTCGTTTGGATTAGTTTGAATTAGCCGAAGGTTCGAATTATAGAGCGTTCACTGCGTATTTAGCAGAATAAAATTCACAAACATTACCAGAAAAATACTTCTAAAATTATCTGGGTTACTGGCACAATATCAACAAGCTATATTTGAATCAAAGGTGAAAAATGACTAACCTGATGAATTACTCCATCAATTTCCACAGGAACTATAAAATCGGCATTACTAATGGGCTGAAATAAAATTTAAAAAAATGTCAAATTTTATTAAAACAAGATAAAGAAAATTTTAAAAAGTGTAGATTAATACTTTTGAATTACAGAAATATTGCAATTATGCATACGCAAATTTTTATAAAGGAAAATGCTGTATAACAACAGATATGTGATGTGCATCTAGATTCCTGAATTTCACCATATTATGGTCCATTCTAGTTTGATAGCTATTTTTTAATTTATAAACTACACTGCTGGTCATTAAAATTTCTACCCCATGAAGGCAGCATGAAATTAAACATCAGATTTGCATGAAAGTTACTACATGCTGGGACAGCAAATGATTAACATTCCAGACTATGCGCATGAAGGAGGTCTGAGTAGCAGCATCTCTACTGTGTATATATGGAAAGACAGTACAGTACATTTTTTATTTGCAAATCACATTTGAATGCTGGTTGCTTGTGTAACAGTCATGTTATGCCTCATGTAAGATGAAGAAACTTCTACTAGAACATGTTGGAGTTCAACAATGGCAGGATTGTGGCCTATATCTGGACTCTATGACTGTCAGGTGAATATGGAAATGATGGATCCAGGAGGGCCATAATGAATGACATGCAGGATCTCAGTGACCTTCAGCCACTAATAACCAAAAGGACAGACATATTGCATTCTCAGCCTTGTGGGATAGCATAGACTTGTCACATACCCTGACTCATGATTTTGGTTCATGCACAGGACAACAATACGATACTGGAGAAAGGAATGACAACACATCTTCTCAGATAAATCTCAATTTTGCATACAGATGGATGTATCCAAGTGTGGAGACGAAAGGAGAATGAACGCTGCCTGCTCGCACTTATCATTGTCTTCTAGGTCTATCAACTCGCATGTTGGAATGGAGTGATACTGGTATGCATTCTGGCACCTTTTGTCTGCATAGCCTTAACGTGGACAAGTGCTGCTATTTTCTGACACATTACGACCAGTGGCATTCTGTCTTCAATGGCAGTGTCATACCACCGTATGAAAAGATAATGCATGACTACATGTTGTTCTGTTCATCTTCGATACAAAAGGCATTTGACTGTTGTGCTTCTACATCTCTCAGCCACTGAGGACATCTGATCATGAGTTGCTGAGAGACTGGCACATCACCATTTGCCAGTCACTATGATTGATGAACTCTGATATAGAGTTAACTCTGATATAGAGAACTCTGATATAGAGATACTCTGATATATACTCACTGTGGTTGAAGCCACAGTGAGTAAGTCAACCAGCGGCTGTTGAACATCAGTCTGGGCTTCGAGTCTCAACCAACAGTCTGGATGCATGCGTGTTTTTGTGATTTTCCAAATGCGAAACGTGAATATAAGTCATTGCCCTGTAAAAAGACCTCCATGGGGCATCCCTCCCTTTCCATGCCTAATGATGGAGTAAGTAATAAATAAATTTAAAAAAAAGCTTAATTGAAGTGTTTGCATCTGTCACCTAAACTCGGTCTGATTCGATGCCTAGCCCAATTAGAGCCCTTGTTGCTGCCAGACGTGGCAGCTCAGGGTATTGAATTCTGCATACTTGTATTTCCCAAACCGCCTACAAATTTAATCATAAGCTTAAGATTCTGCTATTTGCTTTCCTTCCTGGTGCAGCAATTTTAATGGCCAGCAGTATATTTACTCCTTTATTTGGAAAAAAAAAATAAACTTTAAATTATAGGAAAACAGAGCATGACTTTCATATTATTTTATTTACCATAAAACAGAATTTATCTGCATTCATCACTAAAGCTTCATCTTGCACACAACTGATAAAAATAATTTGAAATTAAGGAGTAAAATAAGATTTCGAATTTTTTAAATTATATCTTAGAATTAAGTACAGATATATAGTCTGAATGCACAGGAATATGCAAGTGATTTTTTTTATAATTATGAAGCTGCATGAATATTTTCCAAAGACTGATGATTCCAAAGACCAAGGGTTAAATTTTTAAGACAACTCCAAATTAAAAAAGACCATTTTGATTCATGTTACAGATGAGCTCATAGTTTTGTATTTCATTAGCAACAAACGAACCTAGCTTGCACTCACTGATTTTGCTTCCACACGCCATGATGAACTAGAATTGGACTTCCTTAAATATTCCCAGCTTTCACTGGATAGTTGAAGTGACTTTACAGGTTTAAAGTACACTATTTCATTCTTATTCCACAGATGGTGGTACTTTACTACTGATTCGTAGAATAAATGCTTTAACTCAAATATATCTTCGAAGTTTTGTTTGGCTTATAATGTCATCCAAGAATATTTTTCCTAATTTTCTTGATTCTTCTTTTTTATGATTCAATTATTTACAAGGGATGTTTTTTAAGTAAGGGCCGATTGAAAATAAAAATCAAATGAAAAATTTTCAAAAACCAAATTTATTTTCAGATTTTACACACACTTCTCTATTTTGCAACATAGCTGCCAAGTTTGTTTAAACACTTAAAATATGTTAGAACTTGATTTTGTATACCCTCATCATAGAAACTTGCAGCCTGTTCCAATAACCAAGAAGTCACGGCCATTTTCCCATCTTCACCATCCTTGTAGTGGTTGCCATCAAGATGACGTTTGAGATAGCGGAAAAGATGAAAATCACTCATCTTCTTCATTATAACAAGTCAAAAAAAATTCAGCAAACACTCAAATCTTTTGTTTTTGGGGTCCTCTGTTAGGCATTTAAGGACTGAACGGGAGCACAGTTTCTTAAATCTTAACTTTTCAGAAACAATCTTGTACAGCGGTGACTGAGACAGTTCAGGAAATTCTTTTGCAAGAGTGTTTATTGTGAAGCATCTGTTCTCAAGAATTTTCATTTCCAATGAAGCCACCATATCATCTGTGATCACAGATGGCGACTGGAAGGAGACTCATCTTGGACGTTGTCGCTGCCAGCTTTTAAATCTCTGACCCACTTATGCACTTGGCCTTCGCTCATAGCAGTAGCTCCGTGAACTTCACAAACCTGCCAGTGAAATTCTGCAGCAGATAGGTTACTTGCCAACAAAAAACGTATCACTGATGGTACTTTGCTTGTGTCGGGCGATTCAATAATCTTGAACATTTTAAAAACACAGAGGAGACCATACAGGTAAGGTATACAGCTGCAACTGAGCACTGGTGTTTCAAA
>KK115584.1:28714-42172 GCA_000611955.2 Stegodyphus mimosarum
AGCATACCAAATATAATATAAATAGAATCTTTTGAATGTTAGCCTTGTTACAATTATACCTTATTATTTTATTTTATGAATGTACAACATATATTCAGAATTTGGAAATGTTTCAAGCAGTGAATATGACATGAAATTTTGCATATAAGTATGGCAAGAGGTTATAAAAATCACTGATATTTAAATTAAGAATTTTTTTACTTTATTTTGGTATGAAGATAATTTAAATATGTAAATATGAACTTTTTTATTAATATAGTACTTATTTTAATTAAAAGCATTAGAATTTTATGTTTATAATGGCTGTCTCATTCGAAAGGGGCCCTAGAAATTGTTGTGTTAAAAAGGCAAACTGAGAAGAAGTGACACAAAATGCAAGTGAATCACAGAAGGTGATGGAAATGACATCCCACAGCTCCTAAATACAATTCAAAACAGTGTTGCAAGTTCATGAACGTGGCTGCCTGCATTTTATGGCAGATGTTTTTTCATAACTCATTGACAATGCATGGTTTGTCCCAGTAAAATTAGGATTACACAATACTCTAAGATTACACAATAGGAAATAGTCTGATGAGTCAAATCCAGGTTACCTTGGGGCCCATAATCCTCTTAAAATGATTCTACCTCAGCCATGCTTAATTGAGAAGTGTGTTGTTATTATTGTTTTTGTGACTTATCTCATTTGCCTGACAATAACATCAGAAGAAGCCAAGGAAATTCATTATGGCCAAGAGTGCACAACTGCACCTGTTGTTGGCAAGAACCTTGAGTACCATACAGGTGACAGTACGACTTTGTTCAGTTCCACTCTCTATTCTGAAGGACAACACCTCATGGGGATGGGTCTTCGGCTTTCCTACCTCTCTTCCGCCTAACCATTAACTTTTCGAGAGAACTTTCGGTTTGCCGCATACTTAAAGAGTGCCTAATGCCACACTATACATTTATAAACATTCATGGCTTCTGAGGATGCCTACCTTTTGTGAATGAAGGGGCTGCTGGAACAATTCATGTGAACTTCCACTACTCCATAAACTTGTGTTTTGAAAGTTTACATAGTCAGAGAAGTGGAACCGTGCCTCATTACTAGTGCTCTCCAATATTCATTTTCTCAACAAAAAACTGCTGAAACCAACTGCAAAACATACTCAGCAAGTACGTTTTGCAGTTGTAAAACAGAGCAGACAGTCTCTTCACAAAACTCATGAACATCTGTAAGTCAGAAGGGATACAGGCTGGTTTCGTAACAGCTGTTTGACAAGTGCTTTGTGGCATTCCACTTGAAAGTGAAAGACTTCATGGGAGAGGCCAACAACCGGTATCTTAAATCATCCACTTTTGCAAATTCGTCCAGTCCTCTGCTGTGCTGATCTAACACTGCTCCACTGGTCTCCCCAGCTTCCTCAGTGAATTTTGTATACAGTGTTTCAAGTCTTTTTCGGCCCCAACCAATACAGGCTCACAAGAAACAAGCAAGCAGGCACATCATATCACTTATTCCACTTCAATGGAATATAAGCACCAAAAAACAATGACTCGCAGAACTTGTCTGTTGACATACTTCCTCACTGTTAATGAAGTACACTACTGCCACATTAACTCTCTGACATAATGGATTGTCTTCTACCCAAATTTGATTGTGCTCAGCGAAGTACTTGTGCAATGACGTGACAATATTTGGGTCTCCTTTCAAATGGGATACTCAATATTATAAAAAGAAACACTTAAGTAATATATGAAAAAATCCAAATACTTTGATAAGAAACATATTTTATAGGAATTACTTCTGTATGTTTTATATGTACATAACTGCAAAATGTGCTAGGGTGATGTTCAGGGTTCTAAGGAGCCCAGGAGGACATTAAAGTATGTACATTCATAAATGCAATTTAACCAATAGTGTTGACACATTAACTGCTTTTTTAAGGTTGAAAAAATTTAAATGAAGCTACTTGTGTTAGAATAAATACAGTTAATGGAATAAAATGGAAGGGGAAGTTTACTGTCAAAAAAAGATTACTTAGGTATCCAATCACCTACATAGTCCCTCCCCCCTTTTTTTAAAATACTTTTAAGGTTACAGGTCTTATTTTACAACCTATTTTAATCAATAACACTTAGTGGCGAACAAAAAAAACTGCATCACCTAGAAAAAATAAATATTCCACTACGTTAACGCATTATTTTGTTCAGATACAATGATCTTGATAGCTGTAAAGCAAGATATGAGATCCTTCCACATTCACATTGCATCAGGTGCACTTCCAAAGTATTGCATCACCTAATTTCTATAAACAGTGCAGCAAAGGGGGAAAATGTTCATCTAATTTTTTAAGGATGGTTATGTACGGGTTCATTGACACGAAAAAATGTGTGGCTATTTCTTAAAGAAGAAATTGACAGAATATAAAAAAGGATATTTGACATGACTAATAGCTAAAAAACTTGGTTGTAGTCAAAGGACAGTCTTGAAAGTAATTCAATTGAAGTGTGACACCGGTGATGCTGACAGAAGGGCCGGATCTGGCAGAGAGATGGTGACCACAAAAGCCTGACAATAGATGTCAAAAATGGATGTCTCTTATTTATGTTCAAGATTTAAGCTCATGAACTGTCCAAAGACACCTTGCGGAATGCAGTCTGCATGCATATTGCCCCAAAAAAGCATCTAGTTAAAAAAAAAAAGGGGGGGGGGGACCCAACATTCTTTGCAAAAAGGCATGTTTCATGCACAAAGGCTCAGTTGAACTCAGTAATTATTTTTGGATGAATCTTAAATTCAACCCATGTAGATCAGATGGGAAGCAGTATGCTCAGAGGTATAAAAGTGAAGCTTATCATCAGAACTACATATTGCTTACTGTGAACTTTCCCACAAGCTAAACGTCTGGGGATGCGACAAAGGGGTTGGGTGCCACAAAAATTAATTACTGGAACTCTGACCGCATCAATTCATACTCAGATCTTGGAAAAGTCTTCAGGATTTCAGGAAATTCAGGATCTCTTTACAGGTGCTGGAAACTGCATTTTTCAATAGAGCTTTGCACTCTGTTATACAGTAAAATCATTAAGTACAGTCTAATTTAATTCATGCATGATTTTGTTGCCTCATTACAGGTTTTCATCTCCACAACATAACAGGTATAACAAAAGCAATTTTTCACCTTTAACTGCAGTCATATCTTCCAAAATCTGGTATTAAAAGTTTTGGACTAGTCTAAGAATAGTCCTGATCCGAATCCCATTGAAAATAGTTGCCATATAATAGGTGCAAAAATTGCTGCCAAGAAGCCTGCTAGTAAGATTAAACGCTGCAGGAAAGCATAATTAGGTTTAGTTTGCGGTGGCCACACATTGGGTGTTGATTTATGGCTGGTTGTCTCTTCGCTTTTGGTGTTTTAGTGGAGGCTTTGCTTGTGGAAGCATCTTATGGGGTGAATCAAAAGTGCTATGGACTGCCACAGTTTCCATAAAACTGTTCGGATTTACATTCAGAAATTGATACCTTCTGCAAGACTGCTGCAAGCTGTTATTGCAACTCGTGGAGGACTGGATCTACTAAATACTGAAGTGATCCTTATGTTAGTGTACATGCAATATGACTGCAGTTTTGTACACTTTATATTAACTAAAAAATTTGTGTATCAATTACTTTGTTCCATGTTTAGTTAAATACTGCATTTTTCACTCCCCTTTTTCCCCCCTCGTTAATTAAGTGCAGATAATTTATTAATCCTAATAAAATTTGATTAAGATTATCCTATAACTTTATTTTATTGTGACAACATGATCTTTGCATAGAACATATGCATGAAACACATTATTTGTGCACTTTTTTTTGTGAGTGATGCAATTTTTTGTCTGCCATTCTATGTATGTCAGACGAAATTTAAATATGTCTAAACATACACGAATACATTGTATTTACTTGAAAATAAAATCCTTTGAAATATAAGACCTTCCTTACATTTTAGGATAAATATTAAGAACCAAAAATGTAGATGATTAACTGAATAAATTGTTTCCGATTAAATAGAGGGTAAGATACCTAATCAAATATAATTTTCATCACTGTATAGAAAGAATTAAATCCATTAAAGTTATGGAAAACATCTTCATGCATAACTGCCTAACTTTAAAACACTACAGCTACAAATTCTCTATGCCTGAAATTATAAAACCTAATAATTTACCCACAAGATTCTCCCCCCCCCCCAAATATCAGATATTGTTAAAGAATGAAATATATATACTTTCACCATGTCCCATACATGCTATTTATGCATTCTGTGAATTTCAAACTGTGTTCAAATTCATCAACATTCTCAAGCTGCACTGCATATATTTATATGCTTGAAAGCATGAATTACATCACTATAACGTTTATGCACTTAAAAGTCTCTTAATGCTACCTATTAAAAAATGAAAAAATCAAATTTTAAATCCCTCAACCATAGTAAATTATAATTAAATCATTTGGAGATTTTTTGCAACAAAGCCTTTTTTGTGAGGACAGGAGAAGAGGAACGAGGGAAGAAAAAACACCCACTCTTAAGTAGAAAATTTTGTTTTATAAAGCTTAGATATTTTGTTAGTACAGAAAAAGGTATGTATGGCTACTAACCTTGGATCCAGTCCTACATTTTCCATCCTTACTATCTTCAGCATGGATGGGTGGGTTTGGTCGCTTAGATTTTGAACCAAAACAGCACAATAAGGTATTAAGGAAGCCTTTATGTCGAGGTTTTTTTATTGATGATAAAGCTGAAAGAGAAAAAAAGGCCCAGTGAATTACAGAAAATTTTTCAGTTCTTCATTAATGTTAATGCATGCAAACAGACATATTAACTGATAAGGATCCATTACAAATACATATTGTATATTGGACAAGAATGAGCTACTGCTTTCAAGACAGATACATTACAATATATATTTATTGTATACAATACAAAATTGCAATTTTAAATGGGCTTATTATACAAGAGTTATTTCGATGCATCTCAAACATGTAAGTAAATAAATAAGTAACATGAATGCAGGGTTCATACACATTTCTGCACATGAAAATTAAGTACTATTAAGGACCATTAAAGAAAAAAATTAAGGACCTATCAGCAAATCGGAATTGAATAAATTCAATTAAACTCTACGCCTAAACTTCACTTTCGTTACATCAACCTAATAAAAAATAGATCCGTAAGTAGGATGCACTATTATTAAGCATAATTAAAAAATAAATTCAGGAATAAAATCATTTTTGTAAAATTTGTCAAATAAGTATTAAACATTTTACACTTATAATAGTTGAACATATTTTCAAGATTAGTGACATTTTATTTATGTTTTACTAGTGGTTAGCTTTATGCTGATTTTTTTTCTTTCATGTCTCATTTCATTAAGTACTTGCTCAGTCTAGAGATTTTATAAATAGCAGGCCGATTTTATATCAAACGGCATAGGTTAAAATGAGAAGTAAAATCCATAACAGAAGACTGGCTGTTGCTCGCCTAGAGAGAGACTTGCCGATCAGAACAGACCTGAATGCCTGATGTTCGCAGGGTTTTTGAAAGTTATGCTCTGTCTGTCTGACGCAGTTAGCATCGTAGCTTCGTGCAGAGTTCCTGGAGTTGTAATACAGTTAACATACTTTAGGGTTCCAATAAGCCACTAAAGCACCAGAGGTGATAAGTTGTTTTGTATTATTTTTAGTCTTACTAGCTGTAAGGAATATGTTTTATAGTAATTTTTACATTTTTTCATTGTATCTTGTGACCATGGTAAGGATAAATGAAAGGCTCGATGTAGAGATAACTTTTAAAGGTGAGCAATTAGTTACCAATAATTGAATTAGGTAGTTAGGTAGGTAGTAGATATTACATAATTAGGTAGTACATATTATAGATTTACCTGGCCAGTATTAAATTTTATATATTTTTTAAAAATATTTCGTGAAAATCACAGTCTAATATTTTACAGTTTAAAATACATGTAATTTATGACATTGATTCTTAAACGACATCAGGATAAAAATACATTAAAAGCTACAACACGCTTATGTTTTGCAGCAACAATACTCAACAAAATATTTATGCGTCTTTTTAATTTGAAGCCTTCCCAGACATTATGACTAATTTATATCAATTTCCTTCTCTTTAAGCACCTTTTCTAACAATGAGAAATGTGTTTCAATAAGCAAAATGTTCGCATTAGTTTCTGCTTCATCTCCTAACTTGTCAATGTCTCGATGTTATATATTTATGAGGTTTTATATGATCTGATAAAAGTTAAATAGTCCAAAACTGTTGATAGGCATGAAGCAAATCATCATCATGTCTGAAAGTAACTATAAAGTCAGATAAAAGTTAGAATAAACCTCTTTGTTTAAACAGAACTTATAATATAAGTGTGTGTTCTTATGCTAGCAGAATGAACTACAGTTCATGGCAATGTAACTAAACAGGAAGAGTCAAACTCAAATTAAAATTGTGGACTAGTAGTCAAAGACAGCACAATTTAATCTAAGATGGCTCAGTAACTCATGATCGTAACAGATTCAAATATCGGTAGCGATAATGCAAAGCTGAATAATTACAAATTATCACAGCTGGCAGGAACTAATGCAGTGTGCAAGCAGAAGCCAGAAACATTCTCTGTCTTACAATACAAAAAGCTCAGTCTAAATACTGTCTAAAAGATTTGCATTCTGGTGAGGAAAAGAAGGGAGAAGCTATAGTACAGGCTGAAATTATAAACAACTGGCTAATTTACGTAATACTAACTGTACAGATATTTAAAGAACAATTTTCTTTCTCTTTATGCATTCAGTTTCTTCAATATGTTCGCTTTTCCTTTTAGAATTTTTGGATTTAATTAAAAATTCCTGTCATTCTAAAAAAATTCTTAAAATTGCCAAAATGTTGATAAGTAGCCAAATTTAGAACCGTTTAATAAAGGAATTCACATCCTCAAAAAGGAAAACTTGTTTAAGAGCTCTTCATTAGAAAAAAGAAACAATTTCGAAATCCTATGTTTCATTTCTTGCCTAGAAACTTGAGTATCGCACCATTTATATTAGAAATAGGAACAAATTCAAACAATAACTATATTTGTCAGTGAATCACCAAATATATTCCTTGAAAATGCTAATTTGCACTTGAAATGATAGTCGTAAAAATGGACCGGAATTTTAGATGATTAAAATTAAGGACCTTCTACTGATTTTGGGCAAAATTAAAAATCAATTTTAAAAAACCTAAGGACTCTTAAGGACCGTACGATCCCTGGAATGTTAATATTCCCCATGGTTAACTCAGTGTAAAATAACCATGTGACAATGTGCACAATGCACGCAAGAGACAAAAGAAATTTGATATAAAATAATATAAAATGAAAGCTTTAAAGGCATGAATAACACATTATTACACATAACGGACAGCTTACATTGAAAGGCAAGAGTGTGAATGTATTAGGACACTCAATATACATAAAAATGAATTTTTCTTCCTTTTGATTAAAAAAAAATAACTAACATTACACTTAATCAGAGAAACTTTAAATGCAAGTACAACCAAATTCAGAAATGTTTTGTTGATAAATGATAATTCCTTTGGAATGAATTTTTGAGATCTGTGGTAATGTTTCTACATCTGGATTAAAAAAGAAAATCTAATTTAGATTTGTTTTTCATATTTTAAAAACTTTCTGTATGATCAGCAAACCCATTTTCTACTACAAACCACAAAATGACAAACTTTAAAAAGATAAGCATTTTAACAGGAAATAATAATAATAATAAAAATTAGTTCTCAGACAGACACTGAACATCAACGAAAGTGCCTAATTCCTTTACGGTTTTATTTCATTTTTTGAAACTATAATTGTATTAATCAACTTCTGTCCCATCAATTCTAGCTCTTCTAAAATTGAAAATTTACAGACTTTTATGTTAATTTCTTTTAAATTATTTAGAACAAATCTCGTACTTTAAAAAGAACGCAAAGATATCGATACTATATACAAATCTTTTCATTCCTTACTAAAATTTTATTTAAATGCGCAAATACATATTTTATTAAAATTCTGTTTCTAAATCAAGTCAGACAGCATTAAAAATTTTCTGGAGCAAATAAAAGTCACTGGCAAGCAAGATTTGGCACAATGCCAATTACTTGTGCCCTTTCGAAAACGTAAGAAAGTGCTTCATATCACTTAAAACCTGATAGCACTTAAAAGTGCATAAGGAATTCTATCCAAATAAAAGACACAGTTTTGTTCCCAAGATATTATTCGGTCGGTATTTGTACAGAATAATGAAAAGCTCCACGTTTAAATTTCACAGAAGTCGGAAACGCATTTAACAGTTTCTAAAAGTCATACTAATTTTATCAAAGTTAATGAATTTCTTTCCCGAAATTGTACAGCTTGTAACAAAAATAAATACACATAACAAAAAACCCTGGACTCTCACAGAAATATTGCAATTTATACATATTTTTTAAAAACATTATTTTTATATTTAAAGAACAACTGATGATTAATCATCCACAATGTTTCTGCCAAAGAGGAAAATCAAAAGATTGCTGCATTAGTACTCGAGGCTTAACCTGACTTTAAATATTTCAACATTTTGTTCAAGATTGAAAATTGTAAAGTACAAATCAAACTGGTAAAGGAAAAGTAGCAATATAAAATTTAAAATTAGGTAGAAAAGAATTTTTTTTGCCTACTTTTAAATTAGGTATTTTGAAAATTCTGTTGCAGAAATGTTTATCAACAACGTAGAATTTTAAACGAAATATTACAAATTAAATAAACTTTTAAGAAAAGAACTGACGAAGGAAATAACATACAATAATATTTTGCAAATGAAGCATATTCACTCAAAAGAAAAGAGAGAAGAGCAAAGATTATCGTACATAATAATCACACATCAATTGATTGTACAACTATTGTTGGTATTGGAAAAATGAGCATTTCGTGAATTCTGAGGAGACACAATGAAACTGTATTATTTTTCTCCAGAAAGAAAGGGCAAATGCGGAGGAAAAGGAAAACAACTCCAAAATCTGATCAATTTTCTACCTCCGAAATTGCATTAATAATAATAATAATAATAATAAACTAGCAAAGATCTTAAAACAGATCTATTGTTCATTTGTACTGATACTCATACTTTAAACAGCGCTTATTGTAAGCTTAAAAAATACAAATCTCGGACCACAAATGACTGGGAAAAGGCTATTTTCGGCGATGACATTCATTTATTTGTCCATGGTTGTTAAATGAAGCAAGGGTGAATCAGTAACACCTCAACATATCTGACAAACTATAAAATACCCTAAAAAACAAATGTTTTGGGTTTTCACTGAAGATGGAACTGGATATCCAGTTCCTATTGACGCAATCATGAATTTACCAAAATATATAGAAATTTTAAAATAAAGGATTGTGCCATTCTCGAAAACCTTCGCAGGGCCATTTCAATATGACTTGCTCCATCCAAGAATTCAAAATCTTTCAGAAGGTTCATGTTGGAAAATAAAATTATTGCACAAGATTGGCCTGGAAATTCACCACACTTAAATCCGATCAAAAACTTACGGCATATTCTCAAGCAACATGTTACATAATGGATTGTACGCCAAAAGATCGCATGATTAAGAATGATGTAAAAGTGTGCTTCCATGATAAAGAAGTAAAAAATATATATGCACAAGAACTAGTATAGTTAATGCCTATGCACATAGAGGTCATTTCTACTAACAGAGAACATATTTCTCACTAATTTTATTATTATTAATGTATATGAAGGTATGTAGATAAATCATCAGAAAAATCACTTTGTCCTAATTAATTTGCACAGTATAGTATATAAAATTTACTGCAGTTTGGTCAAATAAACATCCAAGAATGTGTATGCAACATTCATATTATTTCATTAACAGTAACAATGATTTTTGGAAATAACCGAAATTCTGATCAATAATAACGGACACCCCATTTATATGAAAAATTTAATTACAGATGGGCCATTCGACTCGTCAAATCCCACTGATCTTGAAAAACTCGAATCTTCACGCATTCCCCCCCTATCTTCAGAGTGGTACTTCCTCAAAAAATTTTTATGCATTTTAACTTAAGAAGCTAAGTGCCTTTAAAATGTCAAAAATATAACACAGTTTAAAGATCAGTATCTCTAAAAGCAGCAGGTTAATGATCATGTGAAATATCAGACATATATTTCAGGACCCTTGATATTGTATTTGCTCTTTTATCTTCCAGTTACTAAAATAATTTAAGTACTATAACTAAATCATTACCTTTAGCTGATTATATTTTCTCAAATGAAATAAAAATGAAAAATTAAAATGGTTTACTTTAAAAATGATGAAATTATATTGCTTTAAAATTAAACTGATTACAGTAAAATGACTGGCAGATTTTTAAAAATCGCTCCCATATATACAGGTAAAAAAATGAAAATTAACGCTAGATTATGGCATAAGTTTTACATGGAAAGCACTTTGTTCATTTTAAAGCAGATAAGAACCAGTTTCCGGCAAAGACGTTCGCATTGAAAGTGCCAGCCACTCATTCACTCGACTTCACTTTCTAGACTAGCTCTGCTTGCGGGCAAATACTCTTTATCAGAACATGGGAAAAAAAAAAAATGCAGTACACTTGAATGGTAAAGGACATATCAACTAGCTGACTGATAGCCCTTAAAAGCGAGTATTTCGTAACATAAACACTGCCAGAAAACGCAGAATTCATTAAGCTAAGAATATGCCACAGTTTCTAAAAGCTACATTTCGAGCCTTACAACAGGAATTACTGCATTTAACTAGCTCGCGTATTTTTCCGTTTGGTGTCTTCCGCGAACTATAATAGTTTAATAGTTATGAACAGTTTATTCACAAATGTTTTTCATACGCTAGTAAACACGGTAATTTAAACGTGTATATAAATTGTCAATGTGCAGTCAGTTCTTGACTGACAGAGGTAATATCAGAAACAATGTCAAAGATTAATCCGAAGGTGGTTAAGACACCCCCCGCCCCCCAAAAAAGACAGACAGACAGAGGAATAATCCATGCTATAATTACACAAGCCTGCGATGACTGTGTTCTGCAACTTCTGATAAATGATTCTTAAGCATTTTTAGCGCTGAATCCGAAAATTACTTTCGTTCTTTTCTATCGCGTAAAGGGTTTTCGCAAATCGCAAATTTCAGAATTGTAAAAAAGTCTAAAATTGCAAATATATGAGACATTAAACACAAAAATTTTTTACTTATATTTTTTTTTTTGCTCATACTATGCTTCCTTAAAGCAAAATAATTGATGGATCTAAATGAGGGACGGCGGGTTCATTGACCCCTTCAATTTGTTACCAAAAACTGCTATAAATGAGCCAATTTTCTATTTATTTCCATTATTAGTTTATTTAAAAAAATTTAAGAGATATACTGGCCCCTTGAAACGCTCACCTTAAATGTCCCTTAGAAAATTTTCAACATGAAAAGCCCGGAACCATAAAATGTGCTGAAAAGCTTATTGATCTTACTAAAATTCTCTTTCCACCGCTTATCAAGTTAGACATGGTAAAGTAGTTTGTCAAAGCCTTATCAAAAGAACATCAATATGGAAATTGCGTAAAAAGAAGCCTGGGGAGTTGAAACTTAGGAAAAGAAAAAAAAAAAATATACACAACAAACACGAGGTTACAACGGCCCTGCCCCGTGCTGGTTTCGAGTTTGCAAACAAAATCAACGAGGAAAGAAATGAAAGTGAAGTGTGACAGGATTTCATACCGTGACGGATTAAGCAATGAGGTTCGAGCATATCCCGATGACTCAGAGATCACGCGACTTACGAACACCTAATCAAGTAGGAGCCGCCTTCGTCGTGTATCGTTACAAACATGAAATTCTGGCTACCAACTATCGGCTAAGTAGCAATGCCGCAGTATTCCAAGCGGAATCTTTGGCCTTGATAGAAGTCGCCATCGGGGCAGGCTCAAGGCTCAATCAGGTTCAATACTGACAGTATGAGCGTATTACAAGCTCTTAATAAAAGAGAAAAGAAAGCGGCACATATCAGTGCACTAAAAGAAATCTTGACCACTCTCCAACCATAAAATCGCCCTCAACTGGGTGCGGGGCCACAATGGCCTAGAGGGAAATGAAAGAGCGGACCAACAAGCAAAAAGCGCAACAGAAAAGGACTCCATAGACATAGACGTCTCCATTCCGAAAACATCGCTAAACGACACATCAAACAAAGCCTCATAGAAGAGTGGCAATCGAGATGGACGGAAGATAGCACAGGTCGTTATACTCATTAGATTTTTCCTAGAATAAGCCTAAAAAGATTGAAGACCAATCACTATTATGTACAAACCTGCACCAACCACAAAACTCCCAGCTTACTACATACGCTTCCTAAATAGGATCGTCCACTGTAAGTGCGGCACACCAAGTACGGACGCAGACGCCCTCCATTACATCGTAGAATATCCAGAGCTGTCCAACATCTAACCAGCCCATTTTGCTCCTAACTACAGAAGTCAGCCTCACAAAACTCTTCCAAGACTACTACAGTAGCAAAGGTATCATCAAGATCCTGTCTCATATCAACAAAGACCATCTAATATTAGAAGACTCAGTGTAACAGACCCAGTCCTGGCAAAGACTCAGGGTAGGCTGCGACCTACATAAGTGTATATATCTGTAAATAGCTTACTAACCAAGCTTATGTAATCTTACTAACCTATCATCAACAGAGTAAATTGTAAAAGGTAATGTAACCACCTTTGCATTATGTTAATTTCAATAAAAAACAATTGTCCACAAAAGCCGTTTTCAAAGCAGCTTAACTGCCTCGATTACTAGCGTAACGATCAGGATCATTTCAAGCCCTGTCATGCCGTTTCCTGGATTGGCGAAACAGGTTAGTGTCCCCATGCACTAGTTATGAACACCTATAAACAATGTAGATGAGCTCATATCACGTGATTCATGAACACTTAACGTAAACAATGTTGATGAGCTCAGATCAGACTTACGTCTAGCTAAAGTAAACAAACAAGGTCATTCGTCCTCTTCTTCTCTTGCAAGATGTATCTCATTAAAAGGCCCGCATTTGAGCCGAGGGCCGGCTTGGGCGAATACCTCCTAACATAAGGTGTTGCTTTGGGTCACCACTGTTTTAAGCTAATGGTCTCAAGCAGTTATTTTTCCAGTTCCATAAAATACGCAACTCCCCCCCCCCCAAGTCAACATTCGATTAACTGCAACTGTCGGCTGTAAATCAATTCTATACGTTCATATCAAGCGTATTTTCCGAAGCGTTTTTTGTTTGTTTACTAGCGTAGTTAAATAATTAAAAACCATACATATCATTTTGATTGATGGGAACATATGGAAATAACAACAAAAAAAAAAAAAAAAAAAAA
>KK115584.1:52067-72885 GCA_000611955.2 Stegodyphus mimosarum
CACAAATTTAGCTGTAATTCTGCTACAGATGCTTTGGAGACTTTTCCCCATTGACTACAGAAGAAATTATATTGTAGCAATCTCAAGAACAACTCAGCGCTCGCAAATTTGAAAGAGTTGGAATTCTTGAACCTAGCGCACGGGAGTTCTTCTGAGTTAGTGGTAAGAATTAGACTCGTAGTAAACAGACATAGGATCGGGTTAAGCTCTTGCGATGCAACACTTCTCACTGGTGCTAATAGGTGGCGACACGAGCAAGCAACCACATATCAAGGCATATCGAGGCCTCGTGCACTACGTGATCACTACATTGGTGAGCCGGAGAACTACAGACTCTTCCCTCCACTGAGGACAAATGACGAATTACGTCACACGCTCCACCCCGCAAACTAACAGCGACACATATACCAACAAACGAGGTTTCTCAACCATCTCCACCAGCGGAATAAAAGTGTGATTCTGCAACTTATTCAATTCATTCACTGGAATTATTGGAATTCATTCATTCATTGGAAACTAATGAATGCCACTTTCAAGGGAATCTGTGGACTCATCATACTGTACAGTCACTGGGTTATATGATGCTGAAGATGTGAAACATGTGCAGTGCTGTCGCCGGGAATCAAACTCCGGTCTTCCCGAATAACCGTCGAGTATGCTTCCAATTACACCACGAAGGCACGCTTAAGGAGGGAGACATGAAGCACAAGGACACAGGCGCTAAACCTGACGTACACAACAATTTTTTCACTCTTTTTATGAACTTGTCGGTGTTAACATAATTAATTTTAATGATGAACCGCAAGTAATTTATATGGCCTCGCAACAACTTTGCTGTCGTAGGACGTCCGTCTCCAAAGCCGTCATACTGTTGACTGTCCTTCAGGTTCTTGGGGGAAACAGAACTAGCGAACTCAAACCGTGTTTAAACTCTCGACATCTTTTAACTAGTCCTGCCGACTTAACAGCAGTAGAATGGATACTAGCGCATTGTAAATATTGCAAGAAAATCAGAGAGCACATTTCTTGGCAAAAAAGGGAATGACTGTCCTCCAAACTCCCCGAAATGCCTCAAATGTTAATCTCTTTTAACCAGACTCCGGAACTTTCCAGTGTGTGTTGTCTTCGTGACTTTGGACAACTTACGAGTAAAGAATATTTCAAAGCTTAACAGTTTTAACTCTGTCACGCAAAAGTACGGGGAAGCAAGAGGCCAGTGGCTGAAGTGCCAAAAGTCAGGCATTTGTAAATACATATTCTTCACGGTAATACTCATACTACACTGGTGTGCAAAAATTAAGGACGAAGTCGAAAAATTAGCATATCAGCTGAACGAAGAGGCAGAGCGGACAGAAAGACCAATCAGGAGATTAAGTAAGGTGATGTACGGTAGCACATGCGCAGATATGCAGGTAGACGTAATGGGGGAGTGTCTGAGTAGTATAAAGCATGTTATCGGTGTAAGATCAGTATTTCTGGCAAAGAGATTGCACGCCGTATAGCAGTTAAAATCACACCGAGTTGCTGCCTCAACAAGAAATAGCGAATAATCAATCTGTTAGACGACATCTGGATACTTTTACCCGAGGTCGAATCATTGGGAAGTTGGAGGAAGGCCGCAGTGTGACAAGTGTGGCTGCAGAGTTCGGAATTGCTCACAGCATCGTTTCACGACTTTGGAGACAATTTCAAACTACAGGAACAGCTATCCGGGGGTTTAGTAGTGGTCGTCCACGAGGAACCACACCCGCAGATGACCGGTATATTGCCTTACAGGCCAGAAGAAACAGGCGGCAGACAGCGGGAGAAATCGCTAGACACACGACACAGGCGACTGGACGACCGATATCGCGTTTTACCGTGGCCAGAAGACTGCACGGTGGTGGTCTGTTTGCACGACGCCCTGTACGGTGTGTACCTCTAACGCCTGCCTATCGGAGAAGGCGTTCTCTGTGGTGCCGGGAACACCGGAATTGGAGAGACAATGAATGGGGACGAGTACTCTTTACAGATGAGAGCAGATTCAGTCTGAGTAGCGATTCTCATCGCATACTCATCTGGAGAGAGCGGGGAAGCCGCAATCATCCCTCGAACATCATTGAAAGGGACAGGTATGGAGGTGGCGGTGTTCTCGTTTGGGGAGGCATCATGCTTGGTAGTCGTACAGACCTTCACATCTTCGACGCAGGTTCAGTCAACGGGACCCGTTATTGTAACGAGATTCTTCTTCCATATGTGCGTCTTTTTAGAGGCGCTATGTGTCCGCAGTTCCTTTTCATGGACGACAACGCTCCACCTCATCGCACAGTTACTGTCGAAGAGCTGTTGGAGAGTAAAGATAGTGAACACATGGATTGGTCGGAGAGGTCTCTGGATCTAAATCTCGTCAAGCATGTACGGAATTTACTAGGGAGACCCGTGGCAGCACGTAACTTATCGCCAGTAACGATTCCGAAACTGCGATTGTCGCTACAAGAGGAACGAACAGCAGTATCTCAACAGCTCATTGACAACCACATATCCAGCATGCACAAATGATGTGAAACCTGCCTAGCAGTCAGGGGAGATCATATCCCCTATTAAAGACCGGATGTTTCTTGCTGGACACCCATCACAGGGATGTTTCGGCCTTCAGTCGCATTGCGCTCCATGCTACTTTTTCAATAAAGCTTCTTTTTATCCCTCTGATTTCTTTTTTAATAAGTGTTGCTTACATTACTCATGTCCTTACGTATTGGGGATCTTACGATATTAAATGTGTTGATTTGGAAAGCTTTTGTACAGTTATATTGAAAAAACCGTCTCGTCCTTAATTTTTGCACACCAGTGTATAGACATACCGTAAATAGATATACAGCACATTCCTTTAACATTTAATGATCCATAATTTCCAAAAACTAGGTTTGAAAGAGATTATCTATTCATACAAAATCAAGAGATTTGGGCATTCACCAAGAGATGAGATTAAAAATCGGAAATCTCAAAATTTCACCGGGAGAGTTGGTACCTGAGGCATATTTAAAAACGTTGCAACAGTTGAGCGACGCCCCGGATTATGAAAATACAAGCTTCTAGGCGACAACAACAACAAACAGCCTTGACAGTAGAAACGTGTTTGCTTTTCGAAAGCGTATGACTAAACGGAAATGTCTCCTACGTACCAACTGACAACCAGCAGGACACATCACAGATGACATCGATAAGACTGCACAATAAGACACGTGACTCTTCAATAGAGTGCTTGTTGCCATGTGAATTACATATCGCTGTACTAACAAAACATATCGCTGTACTAACTTTACTGTTTTTATGACCCTGAAATTTTCTTCTAACCTCATTTGTATGGTCACGGGCAACCACAAAAGCGAAAAAACAGCGATTTTCATAAATAATACTTTTTTGAGGGGTAGAATAATCAAGACTCAACAAAAGCCATCTAACTACGCATTTCTTTCTTTAAAAGCACTGATTTAAATGCCTTACTAATCGTAAACCTTTAATACGTGTATATATGTTTCTTTGTAAGGGATCTTTATATATTCGTTATATACGCATCTTTATATATTCAGGAAACGTAAGTAACGAATACCTAATTTTTTGGGTGGGAATTTTAAAAAATGACCTTGACGCTTGACGAAACTTCTAGTTGCTTTGCTGTCAAAAACAGTAACAGTTCTTGCATTTTTTTAAAAAAGGGGAGAAGGCTAGATTTTATGATAGCGAAATCGCCATATAAGAATAAAATAACTATATACTTATACAGCGATAGAAAAGAGGGGGAGAAAGAAAGCATTCAAATTTCACAGGTCGCTCAAAACGATTTGTTAAGGTTTTCCTACGCTCACGCTGAGCTCGTAGTCTAGAATTGAATTCCCGATGAAGTGTTTCGGTTTGGCATACATTTTTTTATTTTTTCAGTCTTTTCTCAGTATATCATATTAATGTACAGTTTTCTTAGTAAGATGACTTTTTTTTTACTTTTGACAAAACTTTATTTTATTTATTTATTTATATTTATTTTATTTTTATTTTATTTATTTATTTATTGGTCTTTTATTGTGTGTTAAATTTATTAATTAAAAATCACGTTCTTCGCACTTATGCCACATAAAATTCAGTTGAATGGTAAAATCACAAAATATTTAAAAACAGTGTATCTTTAGAAATTCCGATATACAGTCTCGTGCGCTGGAGATAATAATGTTTTAATCCATACAGTGTTGCCACTGCTTGCTTCCAAATCGTAACGTTTGTTATAAATTCACTTAAGTTTTACAAAATACGAAATTCGGCCTTCCAGCTGCACAAGTTCGGGTGCAGGATCACATTATTCAAAATATGATGGCTCTAGATACCGTCGTTCCTTCAAAGTATGAGAAACATAAATATACTTGTGCAGATTCTTCATTACTTAATTTCTTTAAAAGTAATACAGGGCGATAATATTTCGTGGGAAAAATCTGAAAAGTAATTCAGGCATTTAAAGTGATACGATGTCAAAATCCGTTTCAAGACTTAATACCCTATTCGGACTAACGGCGTTTTGGCTAAAATTTTTTTTGAAGGCGTATTAATAGGGGGGGGGGAGAAAAAGAATAAAGCACATTTGTCGCTTTCACAGAATACGTGCATATGATCTCCAATGCGCAGGGTCGACATAGCATCAACTAGTACATAATTTCGACATTGCATGGCATTACACTGGTACATCACACAATGACAAACTTTAAAACTTTTACAAACAATGCTTATTTTTAAAATAAAAACAACGATGTAAGAACAACATTTTTATTTCAATGCTGGACACATAAAAATGTTTGTCCCACAAATTATTGCTCCCTCAAAGGAAAATAAAAGTGGATAACATTATAATCCATATTAAATGACTTTCTTAAAACAGACAGGTTTTTTGCGAAATCGATTATACGAAACCATGGTGGCGCCCCTTATTTCGAATATCAAGGTTGTATTATTTTACGTTTGTTTCAACAATGATGGCCAAAGATCTCAGAATTTAAAAAAAGTACTAGGTCACACAAATAAATAAATGAAGAAATGAGGCTTGTTTTAACACTTCCTTTGTACTTCGATTCTTAAAATATTCCACTCAAGACAGTGGAGAGGACGCGATAAAAATTTTGAAAAAAAAAAAAAAAAAAAAAAAAATGTTACAATACATAGTATAAACGAAAAATAAATGCTTTAAAATGTAAATAAATATACAATACGTAAAATCATGATGTAGAGCAACTCCCTCCGTTATTCCCGGAAGCCCATCAATTGTGGGCGGCAGTGAAGAGGAGCTTTACGCAACTACTGTACGTAAACTAAGCACTACCACTTCATGTCTTTTGTTTGCTATGAGAAGATGCTAGTAATCAGATGAAAACAAATACAGGTGGTCAAGGTCAAAAAAGGCGACCAGATAGTGCCTTTATCACACAAAAGTTGCACGACATTAACAACCAGATACAACGACAAATAAGAAATGCACTCTCGGAACAATATCTTTATTTTTTATTTATTTATTTTATTGAAAAGCGTCTCCTCAAAAAGAAGCAAACGTTTGTAACACAAACTTCACACGAAAAATTTGCATACAACCGCTTGCAAACAGTTAAATGACGCAGCATATTCCTAAAAACGCAATACGATTGAACATGCGTGGAACGGCGAGTCGTACACCGATTGTTCTAGTTTAAAAATTAAGTTAGATAATTTAAATATGATGAAGCATACGACGATCGGTCGCGGTCGCTTAGCTAACGTGGAGATCTAGCTTACGCTCCTCCCACGGATGAAATTTTCTCCCCCTTCTTGAAATAATGGAACCTATGTTTGATCACTCTCGAGGTTGATTTTAAAATCTTCGCCAATTTGAAGTTGCTTCACTGTCTAATTTTAAAATCTGTACTTTGTGTAGCATTAAATAAATGCAAAAGTGTGGTATTTGTTACGTACCCTGAAAAGGCATTTTGTCGGATAAACAAACATAGACAAATTTTATTAAAGCACTGTCGCATGTTTTGTCTACGTGTACGCGTTGCCAGCTAAATGACCGTGTCGTAGTTCCACTTTACGAAATACACTAAATAAAATACGCCCTTATTCTGGAATAGGGCCAGGCAGCGTCCCATCGATAAAATCGCTTACCACTGGTAGTTCGAATCTCGGCTGGCTGGCTGCATGGGCGTTTTCGTAGTTTCCTCGCATGTACGTGTATACGAAGGAGTTCCACTAAAAACTTCTGCACGAAGGCATCCTTCCCCTTAGGCAGTTAGCCCTAATGTGCTTTGCATTAGTAAACTAAAACAAACGAAACGAAACCATTCTGGAATAATTTTGCTCACGCCATACCTTTCAGAAACAATGTTATAAAAACTTTATGCGGGGCCCTTCGGGTGGGTACAGCTAATGCAAAAATACTTACCATAACCAAGTAAAGCCGGCCCCGGGAGGGAATCCAGATACTGTGAATTAAAAAAAGGTGGGGACGCATATGCAAACGTCTACATACATATGAGCAACTGAAAAAGGAAAATTATGAAGGTATTCTTCGTTTAAAAAACAATATTTTAACACTTTTCTTGCATAAATTTTTACACCAAATTCGTTTTAATTACTTAATTTACTCAGAAAATCATGCCCTCGACCTTACATCTTCCTTTTTGGAAGATGCATTTTTCTTGATCGGCAAAGCACGTGAAGGCTATAACGCATAATGAGACGCATGCCTTCGTTGCGGACTTTCTAAAGTAAAGTCATGCTTCCAACATCGATCTAGGAAAGAATTAGAACAAAACACAGAACTATTACTATATTTCACACCTCAAAATGTGCACTTTTAATAATAATAAAAAGGTACATTTCAAAAATACTATAGGCAGTATAAGCGTACATAGTAATAATTAAAATTTAAATAGCCTATTTTAAATATTGTTAGGAAATGCCCAGGTGCGGTAGGATAGCTTCCCCGCAAAGCAGGTTTAGGGTTACCAGAAAATGGCAAAGGAAGGCAGGGTTGCCATATTTGGCGAGAAATCGCTCATTTAGCGACAAAAATTGGCGATATGCCATGGACGGATGAAGAACCTTCTGGAGCGAATTCTTACTGGCTTGGCCCAAAATGTTCTCGAACACAAGCCAAAAGCTATATAAACCCTGCTGGTATACGGTGAGTCAGTTAAGAAAGGCAGTGTATAATCGAGTTTTATCTTAGCGTAACGTGTTTATAGCAGTTTTTCGATGACTGAAAAAGTGATTTTGGAGCTGTCTTGTAAAATACTGGCCAATAAAGTTTGTTTCGATACTTCATCAAGTGTCGTCGATATTCACTCCAAATCCACGAACCCTTAACGTACGTAAGAAGAGAAGAAAAAAAAAAACATAACAATATACATAACTTCGGAAACAAATTAACAACTTACCGCTTACATTACAGAATACTTTCATACTGGCAACAGCTTATTTTACAATTATTTCATTCATAATATTAAAGCATAAACATTTATACACATAAATTACTTACAAATGTACGAATTTGTTAATACATATAAACAATGAAACGGATGCATGAAATATTATTTGGAAACAAAAGTTTTCTCTTAAATTTTAGGTTTTTGATCCCTTTAACCCCTCAAATTTTCCTCGTGCTTATACCTTGCCTTAGGGACCGCGAAACATGATAGGTATGCACTCAGGGTTAAAACCCCCACTTTCCAAATTTACCAATTAAAAAACAGTAAATATTTTGAAGTAATACAATAGGTATTTAATTTCTTAACAGATGTCTATTCACACAGAGATCACTTTAATCAATAAATCAAACACATGTTATGACGAAATCGTATTAAGCATCTTCTTGCCTCTTTTTAGAATTAATTCATTTTATTCCCTCCTAGCAGTTAATCTTCTCTATACAATGAAACATGCATTAGAATTTTCAAATAAAAACATACCACAGAGAAGCAGAAAGAGGTCACAAAATAAATTAATGAGTGCCAGAAAAGAAATGAGAAAGTCAGTGGCACAGAACAATGCAAAATTAAAAACGTGCTGTACGGGCTGTGCACACGCTATTTCTTTAGTAGTACAGACCATTCATGCTCCCCACTGTGTCGTAACGGTAGAACTGTAAGTGGCAAGGCCAGTCAAGGTTGCAGAGTCATCCAAGAGATGCAGCGAACACTCGATATATATCAAAAGGGCAAAGGGGAGAATTACTCGAGCAGAAAATTGCAGCCCAGCATGCAATGCTGTAACTGTTATCGAAGTAACTGGGTCTCTCAGAATGTGGTACGAATTAAAGCATTAATCTTTTAATGCTCTCCGATTCCTGGATTGGTATCCTTGTCAACCCTTCAGAAAACTATTTTTAATTACTTTTAATCTAATTTCTTTTAAGCAAATTTAAAAAATATATATAATTATTGTAATTTTTTTATAATTGCAAATTATTTTTAAAGAAAATTTCCAGGCCTATGACAAATGTACACCATCTATATCTTCAATGAAATAAATTACCTAACACATCTGCCCGTTACCAATTCTGATCCATAATATGGCGTTCTTTTCAATAAAATCAAATTTCCTATCGTTGTTCATATGAGGATGCCTAAATATGCAACAATAATATAAGGCAAAAATAAAAATACGAAAAGCTAATTTTAAACTTGAGTAGTATTACACCAATAAGGAAGTACCCTTTTGATACACACATAAATTTTCACTGCCAAAGTCGACAGTTCAAGATAATGCAAGACGGTAAATCAATATATATATATATTTATATGTGTGCGTGCATAAGATAAAAAAATATCATCAATATATATATATATATATTTATATGTGTGTTTGTGCATAAGATAAAAAATATCAAAATTATAATTTAAACTAGCAATAGCCTCTTGATTCGTCCTCTCTATTCTAAAAATAGTAATGCCTGCGACATTTCTAGATCAATCCGTATCATATGACTTGCATAACTCACTTGCATAACTACGTTAGCTCAAAACGTAGCTAACGTAAATCTTAAACCGAAACCTTTCTCTTAATAAGTTGCCATACCGGAATAACTGGGCACCTTTGTTTCTTCTTCTGTTCTCGCTAAGAAGCTATTTCTCTCTCTCAACGCAACAATATCACAAATGCAAATGCTTTTGAAGAGGCACCATTAGAGTGCCAAGTGAATTGTGGGAGAAAATGATAAATGAAATAATGATAAATATTTAATCTGCCTCGGCTGCCAAGTTTGCTTTTTAATATGGATCAAAATTCTATGCCATTAATATTGCTAAGTTTGCTTTATTACACATACAATATATATGAAACTACAGACTTTGGACAACAAGAGATTTACAGCCGAAGGAGGGGGCACAAAATCCAAGAGACAAGATCACTGTGAAATTTGAAGGGCAAAAAAGCTTCTAATCTCCGCAGCTTTCCAAAATAATCCAGCTGATATCCTTTCAGAATAATCCCGTTTTTTTCAAAATAATCTTGGTGATAAAAAAATTCGCAATGGCTGCTGTATATACCAGCTGCGGAGTTTAATGGATCTCGGAAAATGAAGCTGTAGTAAAGAGGAGGAAAGGATAGGATTATAAAAATTAACATTACTTACAGAGCTATTCCCCCCCCAGCTCTGCACGCTACATTTAGTTAGGAAAAAAGAGGTGCACATCAAATCACGATTTTTGGTAATTATAGGAATATTTAACAAATGTGTGATACATAAAACGGACAATCGAAAAATATACTATTTTTTTTTATATATTATGGCATTTTAATTAATTACATCGCGACAGCGAAAGTAGTCACCAATACGCGTCTTAATAAATTTCTGTTTCCCCAAACGAAACTCAGTCGTTTCGTGTGGCTCCATGAACGTTTTCTTGAGAGAACAACATAGCGACCTCATCAGTTTCTTCAGATTCTCAACAGTACATCTACGCATTTAATCGAATTCATCTTCGATGTGCTGTGATTATGCATGATTCATTTTTATCACAGCTTTCCAAATCAATCTCATTCGCCACTTGTCCCCCAGAATATTATACTCCTCCGTAAAGAGAATACACGCTAAACCACTTATTAATATTCAGAGAGCTGGCATTACAGATCTTCTAGATGTAGCAACTTCCCAACCTGCTTCATTTATTTTTCTGTACGTAATAATATTGGTAATCAACTCCTTTAATTTCAACTGACAATACTTCACAAAAAGACTGAAAACAATTACACTTCATTCGTGTCAAAATCTTTTTCTTCTACGCTAGTTACATGTATGGTGTACAATTCACATATTGTTTATCAAACACCATGCATGTAACTTATTGCAACGGTCGCAAGGCAACACGAAGCATTTAGTGGATGCGGACACAATTAATCCTATTTGCGAAAGGCTTAAGAAAAGCTTCAACTTTGCTATAATTTTTCTCTTCCTCAATCTAAAATTTCCGCCCTAAAGACGGTATGGCGATAAGCATAAGATGATAACCACGCAGACAGGCTCTGATTGGAATCTCGCATGATAAATTGACATTAGTGATTAAAGTGGTTTTGCAACTGAGGACATTTAAAGTTCCTCGAGAGTGGATATGGATAAGAGAGGGTTTTAAATAATTGCTTAGATGAAGTTCGGTAGCCAGCATTTATCACAATCAAATAATCCAATTCCACCGCCCATTCATAATCTTATACATATTATTTTACAGAATATGAATTCAACTTCTGGCAATTCATTGCAAGGCGAAAAATAAGAACTCTTAATGAATATAATTCGAGTTGTTTGGTTAACTAATTAGGGCAAAATTGATTTTTAATCCACCTAAAGGATGGAATGCCTCCATGGGTGATTTTCTAAGAGAAACGGACTCAAATATACGATAAATTAAGTAAAAACCAAGAAAATCAATCAGTAATGCAATCCGCCTTTCCACCAGTATCTGAACCCCGGTCACCAGTGTTTTAAATCTAATCAGTTTGACTACCAGTGGGTTCTAACAAAGTTATGATTCTATGTTATGGTTTTTGGAATGGCAATTCAGAGGTCTCTTCCATGTCTGATGGCAATGGAACGACTACAGAAAATTTTTGAAAAGTATCTTTACTCTATTCAGATTATTATAAATGCTATAGTTATGTTAAAAATGTAAGAAAGGGAAAAACATTAAAATGATAGTATGGAGAGAGACTCCATGCAATTTGCATGATATTAGTTTTAGAGCGGGACATTTTTTAAAAAACAGAAATTTCTCATATTAAGAAAACATAATTTCAAAATAATTATGCAGAAATTCCAGTACAAAATATAAAATAGCTAATTTTACAGATTATACGCACAAAATAATACACGATATATTTAAAACAGCCAAAATGAGTTATTCTCGTTCCCCTCAAAAGGTCAAATTTACAGATTGCAAAATCAACCTTCACCTCGTTTAGCTTCTAGAGTCGCTGAAATCCGAGATCTCTGCAAGAGTTTGCTCGGTCGAACACTCAAGTTTTCTAGTAGCTGAAGGCAAGCCAGCGGAAAAATAAATAAAAACGAACCTAAAAGCCTTATTAGAATAAGTAACATAACCTCAGTTCTACACATTCTCAGCATCTTTTTAAGTTTATAATCACCGCATCGGGAGTGCAAATAAGTCTCCACCTTTTTTTTTTAAATAAAAATTGGGCAGTTACTGTGAAAGAACGGCATATTATATTTTATTCAAAGCTATGGCTAGCTGCTGTCCATAGCTAGCCACTACTTCTTCCCGTCTTTCTGGCAGCACACGGATACCGCGTCAGAAGAACACTTCATTTTTCGAGGTTACCAAGAAATCCACCCAATTTCTGCTTTCTTTATATGATATGAAGTGCTACTCAGTCATGGTCATGCGTCATCATTCGAAACAAGTAGTAATCAGATGGAGCAGTGTCTGGTGAGTAACAGCGGGAACGGAAGAACTTCTCATTTCACTGCTTCCGAGTAAGCTTTGACCAGCGCCGCAACATGCGGACGAACGTTATCATGCAAGAGAATAATTTTGTAATGTCTGGAGTAGTAGTGACCGCATTTTTCTCTCAGCGTTCGGGTCAAGCTTATCAATTGTGTTCAGTAGAGAGCCCCCGTAAGTAATGGTTTAGTTCGGTTTGAGCAACTCATAATTCATGACAACTAGCTGATTCCATCATATACACAATATGACTTTTTTTCCCATGAATATTTGGCTTGACTGTCGATGTTAAAGCAGAGCCAGGTGGTCTTCTTTGGGTTATGTTAGTGGACCAATTTTTCATCATCAGTGACTTTACAATGGGAAAAAAAAAATCTTGTTTATGCCTGGCAAGCAGCATTTCACATCTACAGGATCGGCCTCCAATTTTTCTCGGCTTCACTTCATATGGAACCCAATTTCCTTGTTTCTGAATCATTCCCAATGATTTTAAACGATGTGAAATTACTTGTTGAGTCATTCCTAATTAAATGAAAGCTCTATTTGCGTTTGGCATGCATCCTCATCCAATAATGCTTTCAATTCCGCGACTTCATACACTTTCATCCCTCCGCTACGTTTTTTGTCCTTGACGTCAAATTCACATTCTTAAACTTTTGAAACAACTCACGAGATCTTCTGTCACTTAAGGCTGCCTCACCATATGCTTCTACAAGCAATCGACGGGCATCAGCTCAAGATTTCTACAAATTAAAGAAATAAATCAGTCAACAAACGACAATCAAAATCAAATGACGCTCATTCGATTCAAAACTCGACCTTTTCGCCCGAAAAAATAATATACAAGTATATATATATCTTTATTATAATGAGCTAAAAATGATATTATAATGAGCTCTTTATTATAATGAGCTAAAAAATAATATACAAGTATATATATATACTTGTATATTATTTTTTGTGTGTGTAAACTATAAAAAAATAGATGGCTTTGCTCTACACGAACAGGCAGCCTCTAATTAACTTTCCGCAATTTTAATATCTTCCCCCTAGACCAGTACTTTCCAGAACTCTCTGGCCTGTTATGTAACCGCTACTATACATAGCTCTACGCGGCATTTTTCGTCAGATTGCTTTCTGCTAATTCCGTGCTATACAAACGCTTTACTCTGTCTCTTCGTCTTTCCTTTGTTAAAAAATATCTATGACGCCGAGGTTCTAAATTTAGTAGTATTACTATTTAAATTATTATTGAATATGTGATCTTCGTCTAAAGAAAAATGAGATGTCATTTTAATCGAATAAAGATGTGGAGTTTTTAAAATGAAATTCGTCTGTCTTCAGTCCTGCTGCCTTCCACTCGCTATAAAAACATTCGGACTCTGATTGGCTACGCTGCATCATTTTCAATACCCAGCGACTGCAAAATATCACATATATATGATGCCGACACAAAATCACTATCATTCAAGACTATGCTGTTAGCAAATGTCCACCCTTACGATTAGATGTGTTGTATCAGACATTTAACTATAATTTACTGGTGGCGCTATGTTTTGTTAAACGGCGAAGACTTATTTGTATTCTCAATATATTCCGACGTTATAACACGTACTTTTAATATAAGATCTAAATTTTATGGATGCGCGCTATACATCGAATATAGGAATGATAGATTTAAAAATAGGGAAAAGATGAGTATACAAAAAATATATACCTACATGTATCTATATGCTGTTTGTTTAAAAGGTTTATATAGGGCATAGTTATTCCTTCTGCATTACAATGAATTCCGAAGCAAAATACTTGTAAAATGAAATAGAAGGATGGTTTCACTTCCGAATGATGAGACTGCAAATGCAACGTTATAAAAATGAATTTTAAATGAACTTCATAATTAGTACCATCTAAAAGAAAAGCAGCAGATACTAAAAGTAATTATAATGAGCTCTCTAAAACGATAACTCCAATTTTGGACTTCTGTGGAAGAGGAGATCGTCTGCAGACTGTTTATGTTCTCAGGAATACTCATCACTGTGAGTGATTTGCCAAATATTTATTCGAAAACAATGCAAATTTCATATAGGGAAGCTGCTAGAACTACAACAATCATGGAATATAATAAATCCTTTCTGATCCTTTTCATGTTTAGGCAGCGTGTTTCTGTGCGACAAGAACTATTCTGTTTTTCTTGCTCGTTGTTGGAGATGAATCTTAAAAGAAGACTTGAAAAATTCCACACATGTAGAGACTTGCATACATACACCAAAACTGTTCAACACAGTGAAATTTATAGAAGTCTGACGAAGAAAAACCAAACCGTAAACTTTCCAAGTAACATATGTCTTCAACGATTTTTTTTTCTTTCTAATAAGACTGAATTAATTAAAATATTTAAACACGGCCTTGAAGGGATGGCACACGTTCCCGCCCGTTTGCCTTTAAAATCGTGAATTCTGCATACAAAAGAAAAAGTTTTGGAATTACGCAACAAACAGCAGCAACTAGCAGTCCGCATTTGGCGAGGGTGGGTTAATGAACAATACGAGAGTCGCAACCATTTGTTCCAGGATTCGTGCCAATTTTCAATCGGCAGGATCTGACGTCATAGTTTTTGTCATTTTATTTCCATGTCGCGACATTCACCCAGCCTGTTTCACTACACGCATTCAAAAGACGAAGGGAAATGGGAGGGGTGCGAGCTATCCCAATAAACTCTGCGCTTAAATTATGATTTTACTCATCTGCCCTTGTGAAGGTTACTTAAGAAATACATAGTTTGCGACTATGAACACATTTTTTTTTAAATTTTAAAACATTTGCACTCATATTAAAAGTACCACTTACTCTGAAAGCCTGTATTTGCCATTATTAGTATATATATATAGTCACGTATAATGAAATCTATCGAGAATAATTACCTGTGTTTCCAAATACTGTGATCTTCCGCAAACCTGCTACTTTGGAAAGGTTATGTTCGAAACTGATGTTTGTTTACGTTCTAAAATGATCCTTTCAGAGTATGAACTACAATAAATATTTTCCTTTCGTTTTAAGCATCTAAGACCAGTAGTTTTCCAATCTTTTTATAAATACTATTCCATTTAAACAATTTTTTTATATGATATGGAGCTCCTATATTTTAAGATAAATACAACAAGGAGCTAAAAATTATTCATTAATAATTACTATATTACGAAGACGATTGTCGATCGTATTTTGATTCTTCAATCCATTTATTCTAGATAACAGACATGTTTCTGTTGTCTCATATTAAGATTCAAACACAATTTCACATGCAGTGAGAAATCACCAGTACTTTGGATTCCCCAACCCTTTTCTTCCATCGACCCTTTTACATTTTCCTCCATAATACATATTTATTATATAACATTATCATTAATACAAATAACTACACATATATAACTTAAGCGGAACAATTAGAATGCAAACAAAAGTTTGGAAAAAACTATTTATCACATTTATGCTTAGTTATTTTCTGTAATAGTATTTCTAATATTACAGATAAATCAAATTTTCAGATATAAAATCACAGATTCTATTTGTACAAAGTTCGATTTTAATCAACGTGACGGTTGAGGTTGATGTACTGACATAATTTCTTAACACACGGCATAAAATTGCCTAATTTAATTTTTAAATAATGCCATACTCTCTTCTAGCTGTTTATCCTTATTTTGAACTTATATAACACTTTACAATAAAAACAATCAAACAAGTTTTATGGATTTTAAACTGAAGGTCTGAAGACTTTATACAAAAAAAGGAAATTTAAAATTTACTCATACTGGGAAAAATCTTCCAAAGACAAGAATCCACGATCAGATGAATTTACCTTCTGTGGAAATAGTCGCCTTCATGTTGCATCATACTATTGGCAAAGGATGGGTATTTTTGTGGTTATTCTTAAGTGTAACCGAATAGAAGCCAGCTTTCTTTAAAAAATTTTCTATGAAGACATCCCTAGCCTTACACAGATAACACTCAACATGTACGGCATAATCTAATAGTCCAGATAAAATCAGAACGAAATTGTAACCTTGTATACGAAATTAGGTTTTCCGTGGATCTGCTCCATGAATATTCCCATTGTCAAACGGACGTGGTAACCGCTTACATCACGAAAGCATGCACGGGAAATGAGATTATTCGCATCCTTATGACTAACGCCTAATTACATTGCTACTGCTAATCACTTTTAGATTTGTATTTTATTGTTAAGAAATATTCATGGTATCTTTTTCCGATATTAATCACCAGTGATGTTCACTAAATAAAAGATTTGCCCGATACCGATCCGTGAGCAAGTTACAAATGAGTGGTAATCGTAGCAACACTTAATAATGTGAATTTTTTATGTACATAATTTCCTTTAAAAATTATAAGGCAAGAGTCAGCACATTAGTATAGACTTCCCTGTTAACCCGTTATATTGTAAAACTAATCTCTTCTCCAGACGAAGGAATAAATCAAAACAACAAAAAATTATTTCGTTGTCAATATGGCTACGGCGAAACCGAAAGCAGTTTCGACCTTGACCAAGGCAACAAACAGTCAAGGCCACTTACCTGACAGTTCGCGTCTTACTTCACTTCGTTGATTCAAGTTCCGAAAAACAAGACTTGTATAGTAGAACTCTGAATAATGAGTATCCCTCATCACGAATAATTCGGTTCGCGAACAAATTGTATGAACAAAAAATTACTAGCGTGGCTAATTCATATGTAAGGTGAGGATTCTCTAGTATTCTTAAGGACGTAAAATGTGATCGATTATATGACAAAATATCCGGTTAGGTTTGTACGTGCTGTAGCCGACTGAAATGTATAATACGATGATTGTACAGTCTACAGCGCAAGTGTACGAAGCAGGGACTTCTGTACAAGTACGAAAAATTACACAAGTTTAATTCTAGTAGATAGGACAGTAAAGTAGATAGCAAAGCTTAATGCACGTAACTGACAGAACCATGAATTCGGCCAAGAAGAAATTATGGCCAGATTGTGTTGAAAGCAGACTTTGAAGGACTTCGGTAGCGTTATTAGAAGACTACAAAAATAAGCTCAACAAATAAAATAAATCCTCACAAAGTAATTAATAATAACAATAATAATAATAATCTGAAAGCATTCAGATTTTACATTAAGCCCAAAGGGGCTTATGTTTTGTGAATTACCTTTATTTATTAAATATCATGTTCTTTGCACTTAAAACCATAAAATTCTGTTCAACAGCAATATCGCAAAAAAATTTTAAAATGACCATATCTTTAGCATTTCCGATACATAGTCTCGCGCGCTGAAATTTTTTTTTTTTTTTTTTTTTTAATCTCCGTACAGTGCTGCCATTGCTCGCTTTAAAATCGTTGAGTTTGTTAATCAAAAAATTCGTTAAAAGTTTTACAAACTGTGAAATATAAATAATAAAACAAATTCCAAATTTGGACTTCCAGATGCCCATAGTGGAAACGTACGTTATTCAAATTTTTATGGCTCTAGGTACCGTTGCTTTATCACAATGCGAGAAACATACATACATTTATGCAGATTCTTCATTATTTAATGTCTTTAAATATAATACAGGGCTCTAATATTTGGTGGCAACAATTTGAAAAGTGAACCACCGCAAAATGCTAAAACGAAATTAATAGTCCTTCAAGGCAAACTGGCCCTTCGGACTAAAAAAATAAGCGGAACAGCTTTAGAAGAAGCAATAAAAGGCGACTGGGAAAGAAATACCCTCAAATGAAGGAAGAATGAAGTAAACAAGATCCTGGTATCAGTTCTGATATTCGCAAAATCTTTGCAAAAAAGAAAAAAGTACAAAATTTTCATGCAACGACATCATCCTGATAAAACAGAAGCAAACTACAAAATACGCATTTTCAATGATAAAGCCATGTTTCACGTCAGAAACACTTTAAAATATAGGATAATAACAAACCACACAATGCAAATTTTGAGTGAAACGGAGGTTTAGGGAATCTCAAAAAGGATCGAATGGCGCTTAATAAAAATAAAAGATACCCCAAACAGTTCGCTATGTTTTACGGCCTCATGCAAACCATAATATTATTGCGAACGTACCGGTTTGTAATGAATTGAATGCACATAGCCAACAACTTCTCGATAAAATTTATTTTTCCAAAAGAAACACTTCACAGTTCTGGAAACGTTCCACAAAAGTTTTCCTACAGCTCTGCTCAGTATAACACACACACAACAGTACTTATCACTTCCAACTACTATGAAAGTTAGCACAACACAATGCAAAGCCCATCTACAAAGCTAAGCTCGCAAGGAGATTTCTCAATATTTCGAAGTCAACTCTGAACTAAAAACTGACAGCTGATGCTCTCTCCAGTCTCACACAATCCCCCGCCCACAAAAAATTCCCAGTACCTTCCATTTTTCGAAATCTCTGGAAGGCATATACATTTAGGTCAATTAAATTTATAGATGGACTGGACCAAAATGTCGCCGGGTTTGGCGACCTTTGGCTCTTTCTTGCCAAATGTGGTGATAAAAATTAGTCGCCAACACCACCGCCAGTTTTCCGATACCTCACCAATTTCGCATGAAAGCCATCATCTACCTCAATGTTAAACAAACTTGTTTCTGTGATGTTATTCTTCCGGCAAAGATTCGCATTTCTATGATGTCATTCACGTTACATTATACACAATTTGTAACATTACCTATTTCCTTTCCTTCACTTACAGCGCTTTCTACTTATGCCCTCCATTCTCCATCATACAGATACGGTAAAATTAAATTTTCGCCTATTCTATCAATTTAATATTATGTTTTTTTGGGGAAGGATTTAATTATTTCCATTCATTTTGTGCTATGATTTAACAGAAAGTACAACTGTTAAAATTTTAATAAGCAAATATCTATAATGCAGGGACGAATTAAGTCATTTTACATTAATCCCTGCGGGAGAAAATAATTTCAGATTACTCCCTTCGGGAACTCGTAAACCGAGGTTTTACAAAAGCACAAAAAAGGAGACCACCTATGCAGTTATTATTATTTTACAGTCGCTTTAAAAATAGCTGAAGGTCGTACATATAATTTTAAATGTTCATCATGCATATAATTTTACTTCACACTTACGCCATACACAATTCCACAGCAAAATTACGCAAAATCACAAAATATTTAAAAACAGCATATTTTTAGAATTTCCGATAGACAGTCTCGTGCAATGGAGATAAAAATGTTTTATTCCGTACAGTGTTGTCACTGCTCGTTGTTATAAAACGATGTTATAAATCGTTTGTAATTGTTAATCAAAAATTCGTTATAGTTTTACAAAATATGAAAGAGATAAAATCGAAATTCAAAATTCGGGCTTTCAGGTGCCCATGTTCGGGTAGAGAACTACGTTACTCAAAATTTGATGACTGGGTACCGCTGTTTTTTCACAATGTGACAAACATACATACTACATGCACAGTCTTCATTACTTAATTTCTTTAAACATAATACAGAGAAATCATATTTGGTGGCAACAGTCTGAAAAGGGATAAGCCGTTTATAGTGATTTAACGCGAAACTACACGCTAAGACTAACGTCTCTTTTAGGCTTCGAAAAAAAAGAGAGAGAGAGAGAGAGAGAGAAAAGTACAAGTTCAATTTTATGAAAAATTAAACCAGGCTATGTTTGCGGAATATGAAGGAAGACACCGAAAAACACCATACATGCTCCCTATCCCTAGTTCAATAACCTCTGTTTACTGGCTCCTTACCAACGACCACTTAAGTAATAACCAGAACATGGATTATTTCACCTCTTGACCTGCTAAGCAGAAATCTTCAGATATCACCGACAGCTAGAAGTCCAGATCTTTGCACTTGAGCTGTGCTAGATGTGGTGAATAAACATCGATTTATAACTTTGTTTAGAAACTCCTTACACTAAATCCTCACATATAGATTAAATTCAGCTCAAACGGGAAATTCGATATGCCTCATAATTATGCCACTATATCATTTAGTAAACTTTAAGCGAAACCTCCATTCGCATTTCTTCATAATGCCGTATAATGATGCATAGCACGGACAAAATTGTTGATACTCGATACAAAAATGAGGATATAGCACAGTATTCGATTTTTAAGGTTAGATGGTTTAGTTTATTTTAATTATGGCAAAGCTCTTGAGGGCTATCCGCCTAAAGGAAGGGCTGCCTTCGTGGTGTACTTTCTAAGGAAAACAGACTCGTATACACGTTACATCTGGCGAAAGTAGCCAGCCCGTACGCCAGGATTCGAACCCCGTACCGAACTACCACTATTCAGAGACTTTACCGCTCGGCCGTTGGTTGGCCCAGTTTCCTGAGGAGACGTACTGAATACCATACAAATGTAGGAACATAATAAAAGATGCCATAACAATAAACCCTCCGATGCCATAAAAGCTTTTTTAGGAACAAAATTAATAAATATTTTACAATACCATAAATAGGAAGATGGAACATGCGACATCAAACGATACACTAAATTCTTATATTATGAACGTTCATATAATGAAAAGTCAAAATGTCTGAATATGCGTATAAAAACAACAGAATTAAAATACGCAAACAGCCACTTCACACAAAACTACAATTATTCCACACCGATATCGACAACCTTTGAGAATTTCAGTTAATAAGATGACAATTCTTTAAACACCACTTAATAGAGCAATAACAATTTAAAAAATATTCTAAAAAAAATCAATGCTAAATGATTACAATAGGCAGCCCCTTGATATTTCTGGCAATTTTTATAACGCCAAGAAGCAATGTTTCCAAAATGGCTTTCACCTCCCCCACCTCAAAAAAAAAAAAAAAAAAAAAAAAAA